>CM008285.1:7557690-7943078 GCA_002319775.1 Fagopyrum tataricum | reverse complement strand
TTGGTTTTGGATGAGTGAAGACGTGATTTGATCACGTGAAGAGCTAAAGAGAAGCCGCGAAGTGTCATTCTGCACCGTCGCCGCCCCCGCGGCCAAGAGTCACCGCCCCCGCAGCTACCGTGCCATAGCGCCTACGTCGTGCCAGCGGCGTACCTGTGCTTGCCTGCGTTCCGTGTCACCGCCCCTGCGGCTTCTACCTGCCGCGCCCGCGGGTGATCTTTTCCGCCCCTGCGTCCTTTGATCACGCAGGTGCGTCTTGTCCCGGAACTACCTATAGTTAGGTAGTTCCTTTCCTTTCTAGTATGAGGGAACTAGTATCATGCTAGGTATCGGTTTATGACGAGTATGATATAGATATGCCGTTTACGGTCTTGAGGTTACGAGTTGGATTTGATCCCTTGGGTCTAGGTGTGACCCTTTGTGTGTGATAGGATTGTGATATATATATGTGTGCTTTGTATAGGTTGTGTTGTCCTCCAGTTGGAGTGGACGTTTCTGGGAATTGTTCGTAGCGAGATACTTCTGAGATTGAGGTAAGTCCATAGGACTTACTTAGCTGTTATCCTTATATTGGATGTATACTTGAGTGGTGTGTGTTATATGTTTTATAGCATGTGTTATTATGGTCACCAAACTACGTTATATTGACCGCCCATTGTAGTGGCTGTGACAACTTACCTTTCATCCCGTAGTGGAGTCTAGGAAGTTCTCTGTAAGCTAGTTAGTTCTGGTATACGAGAAAGACACCTACCACTCCATATGGTATACGGGAAAGTGCGCTGATACCACTCCAGCTAGCTATTGCACGCAGAGGCGAGGGTTATATACATTCCTCGTGTCACGTATGTTCATATACATTTATTATACGATTGAATGTTGGACTTATTAAAGATAATAAACCGGGTAAATGTGTGATATCATGATGATGTGTAATATTATTGACGTGCGATTGTGCTTTAGCATCTTCTTATATAAGTGTATAGTTAGCTAACGGTTTTATACCGTGTTGTAGATCCTTTGCAGGTTAGGAGAGCTGCAGAGTGATCCGGAGGGGTGATCTGTTGAGGGTTCTGTACACGGGGACGATATCGTGGTTGGGGTATTTATATTGTACGGGTTTATGTTTTGACTTTTGTACTCAGCAGTACCTTGTATCACTTTTGATCGGTATATATATACATCAGTGTCATGTTTTGTTTTCATCTATCAGTGCCTTGTTGTAAGATTCATTGAAGTTGTAGTCAGGCTAGGGTCAGGATCCATTGTGAGATCCTAGCCCAGTAGCACTCCGAGTCCTACGGATTTGGGGTGTTACAATACGTAAGCCTAAATGACATCACTACAACCTCGCAGTTGCCATATCTTGTCCGGAATGTTGTCCTGTGCACATCCTGCTCCCTCACCCTCAGCTGGTGATACCCGGAACGCAGGTCAATCTTGGAGAACACAGTCGTTCCCTGTAGCTGATCTAACAAATCATCAATGCACGGCAGTGGATACTTGTTCTTGATGGTCACCTTGTTCAGCTCTCTGTAATCTATGCATAACCTCAGTGATCCGTCCTTCTTCCGTACGAGGAGGACAGGTGCTCCCCATGGGGACACACTAGGGAGAACGAAGCCCTTCTCAGCCAACTCCTCGAGTTGCTTCTTCAGCTTCAACATCTCGACATGCGCCATCCAGTATGGGCCTTCGAGATGGGTCTCGTACCGGGCTCTAACTCGATACTGAAATCCACACTCCTCTGAGGCGGCAAACTGGACGGCTCAGCAAAACATCAGTAAACTCACAAACAACTGGGATATCCTCTAACGCTGGACTCTCCCCCTCCTTCATGGCATAACACCAGAAGGCCTCATCACCTGTATAATCAATTTCGCTTCACGTACCACACTGGTCACTATACCTGACCTAACTCGGTGGAGATTGTGACAGTCCTCCTACCTACCTACATATCATACAGTCTGATGCCTAACCCTCCAAACCATAACTAAAAGGATATTCTCATACACTACTGGCATGATACAAAGATCAACCAGTAACACACGGGTCCCTACAGAAACGGGACAGTCACTGATCTCACGGGTACCTCTGACCCCACTACCCTCGGTAACCCTATACTAAAGGGTATTCTCTCAATCACCTCTAGGCTCAGATATTCTATACAGGCATTGGAAATAAAAGAGTGCGTCGCACTCGTATCACATAAGACTCTAACAGGCAATCTAGGAAATTAGAAAGATACCTGTATCAGTCGGTGCGGATGGCTCCTCTGCACTCCTCAGTGAAAAACTAGACCCTGTGGTCCTCTGGTATCCACAACATCACCATCCCGACCTAAGCCTCTACTCGGCCCCGGAGCAGCTCCCGGAGTAGTAAGGCAATCTGGGATTCTCCACGGTCCCTGTATCTGCTGAGGTAATCTCTGTCCACCTCCCACTGCAAGGGCAGGAAAAGAACTTTGTTGTGATAGAACTCCGCCCCATCTACAGAAAATCTCCAGGTGACCTTGCCCACCACAAGTGAAGCAAGTCACTAACGGATACGTGCATGTTGGTCGTAAATGTCCAAGATCATTACAGTTAAAACACCGTGGACCCGTAGCAGCAACCAATGCAGCTGCGGGGTAACTTGAGCGTCTCTGGTATCGTTCAGGACCTACCATTCCTTCAGCACCTTTGGTCGGCCCAGGTTGCTATTATTGAGGTGACCTTTGTCCACCCCCAGCTACCCTAACAGGAAAAGAACCCGGCTAAGACAAAGCTCCACCATGTCTACAGAAAATATGTTTGTGACCTGGTCTTCCACAGACATAACAAGTCACGGTCTGCCTCGTGCACTCTCGTCGCATATGTCCATACTTACCACAATTAAAACATCGCCGTCCTTGATCTGTAGCTGGTACAGGTGGGGGTTGACTCTGGGAATTCTGGCCTTGCCCTGAGCCAGCAACCCCACCAGTATCACTGATCTGTCCGTCCGCTGTCTCTTCTCAGACCTTCTATGCTCCCTTGAAACTCGGGTAATCTCAACACCACGTGCCGGTACAACTGGCACTTGAGTAATTCTATGCAATCCTTCAAATGAATCCCCATGTACTGGAAGATCAGGAATACGTTCACCTGCTCTAGCAGCCTCCTCCACTTGTCTAATATACGCACGGAAATCTGGTCCCCTCATAATGACATAACCCGGGTCATCTGACTGGACTCGCTGTGGTGTATGTCTCTCAGTTATATCATTCTCAATCCCCGAGGCGGCACTCTCAGCCACATTCTCCTGAAGCTCTATTGTTACCCGTACATCAGCAGCAGGAACCCTACCCCGTCCTCTACCTAGAGGGGGTCTACCTCTACCCTGTCCAGCTGCAGGTGCTCTAGTCTGAAACATCTGCAGAGGACGTAACCTACTCAGAAGGCTATATATATGCCGTATGTATAGATATATAGATCACACATCACATCAAATAGTATCTATCTATATATATACCTATACTGTCGAGATCTTCAGAGGGGCGATGGTTCACGTACACGATAACCCAAAACATTTGTACTCATTTCAAAACCAAAACCTTTTGAAAAGTCAAACCCCTTTCGGGTTCTGTTTATTTATCTATTCGAACTTTATTGCAGATTACTAGTGCCATTGTTGTCAACCTGGGCTCTGATACGAACTTTGTAACACCCCAAATCCGTAGGACTCGGAGTGCTACTGAGCTAGGAACTCACAATGGATCCTGACCCTAGCTTGACAACAACTTCACTTAATCTTACAACAAGGCACCAATAGATTAAAACAAAACATAAAAAATGATATATATATATATATATATATATATATATATATATATATATATATATATATATATATATATATATATATATATATATATATATATATATATATACATGTCAAAAGGATGATACAGAGTACTGCTGAGTACAAAGTCAAACTAAAATCCGTACAATAATGATAAACCCAAAATCCCACGAATACACCCAGTGTACGGAACCCTCAACAGATCACCCCTCTGGATCACTCTGCAGCTCTCCTAACATGCAAAGGATCTACAACACGGTATAAAACTGTTAGCTAACTATACACATATATAATATAAGAAGATGCTAGAGCACAATCACATATCAGATATAATAAACACTTCAGCATGATATCAAACATTTACCCGGTTTATTATCTTTAATAAGTCGAATCACTTAGTCGTATAAATAGATATATATGAAGATATGTGACACGAGTAATATAATTCCCGCCTCTGGGTACTCTAGCCAGCTGGAGTAGTATCAGCACACCTCCCGTGTACCCTATGAGAGTGGTGAGGGTCCTTCCTTTATACCAGATCTCGCCTGACTACAGAGAACCTCCCAAACTCCACTACGGGATGAAAAGGAAAGGTTATCCCGGCCACTACAATGGGCGGTCAATATAACATAGGTCGGTGACCATAATAACACATGTTATAAAGCATATAACACACACACCACTCAAGCATACATCCAATATAAGGATAGTAGCTAAGTAAGTCCTATGGACTTACCTCAACCTCGGAAGTTCCAAACCCAACCGGCTCCTCTCTGGAGATCAACACAACCTAAACAAGGTATGGCAAGATACATCACACTCATATCTATAACAGGGTCACACCTAGACTCAAGGGATCCCTAAGGATCATATTCCAACTCGTACTCTCAAAGTCGGAACCGGCATAACCGGTACCGTACTCACTCTCGGTCCAACCTCATACTCATACCTAGCATACTACTAGACCGCTAATACTATGAAAGGAAAGGATCTACCTTACTCAAGGTAGAACCGGAACAAGACGCACCTGCGTGAAGGAGAGACGCAGGGGCGGAACACAGGCGACCGCAGGCGCGGTGGTACTCAGCCGCGGGGGCGGTCACGGCCCGCTGGCAACGCTGGCACGGCGCGGGCGCTGCAGCACAGGTGCCGCGGGGGCGGCGGCTTCTGGTCGCGGGGGCGGCGACAACGCATGAAGTTATCCCGCGGCTTCTCTTCGGCTCTTCTCGTGATCAAATCACGTCTTCACTCATCCAAGTTACATACAAGTATATACATACATAAACCCACATCAATACACACCTATACATGCATCTAAACCTAAGCTAAAGAGATGGAATCAAGGAAAGGAAAGAGAGGAAGCAAGATCACTTACCACCTTGGGAGTTCTAGGCTGAAGGGGGAGACCACACACTTAACAACTGGCTTCCAAGCTCAGCATACATCATCCATCCACCACTAACACAAGTTACACTCACAACTCTTCCAAAGCCAAAAGAGAACAAGAACAAGATCAAGGAAGGCAAGGGAGCAAGGAAGCAAGCAAGGCGTGAGAGCTGGGAAGAAAGATGAAGAAGGAACCCTTGATCAGCTAAGGTAAGGAATAGGAAGAGTAAAGGGTAAAGCACGGGTCAAAGGAGTCAACAAAGCCGGTTGCAGCCGCCGGAAACCGCAGGGTCGGCACCAAGTGTCCGAGGGTGCGGTTGGCCGATCTCGGCCCAAAGCCAATCTCGGCTATGGTCCGATCTCGGTCCGAAAGACTACGGCTCTTACAACTGTTTTGGGCATTTTATTTTTAACTTTATTTGCCGAAAAGTAGTGTTTGATTAATTCATTCAAGTATCATGTTTGTGATTGTTTTCTAAACGCGATAATTAAATTAGTGGAAAGTTCAACATACCACAACCATGAAAAGTATATCACTATTTGTGTTCGTCCTTGGCATGATATTGGAGATGGTGGTGTCCTCGGCGTGCTATTGGATGAACCCAATTTCAACCCATAGTCCCACACACGAGAATATGAAAGAGAATTGTAATTCATGAGATGAAAAGTTCTCGCAAATGAACCAGTTATCGTCACCATAAGAAATTATATCGTTGAAGTTAAGCCACATGTATGATCCTAACTTTTCTTTTTCTATTCATCTTTTGTATTAAAAAAATCATGAGAAAAGAGAAGACCCATAGTTAGCAATTATCATAAATTGCTTAGTGAATATCATTTGATTTTCTTAAAGAAGCTTTCATGTTAGGTAAACAAACCTTATTTTATAACTCGGAATATTATTCATATCACAATGTTGGAGATTTTTACCCTCATTTTGAAGTAATTAAAAACAAACAAGCAAAACAACCCTAAATATCCTAATTGTTCATATGTTTTATTATTTTCTTAAAATTACAAGTCTCAAACTATTAAACTAATACGATTTCATACAAAAAAGACCACCGTCTTTAATTTTTTTTATATAAGTGGAACTACTTTAATAGAAAGATAATTTTAAAAATAAAAAATGTGATCGTAAATGTAATTTTATTTTTCATCCCTTTATCTTTAAAAATAGGTATATTAATTTATAAGTATTACGTTCATTAAAACTAACCCGCACAAGGTGCGGGTAATACGCTAGTTAATAATTTATATAGCTGAGATTCTGGTAAGAATACGTAGTTTGAACTTCATTGCTTATTTGCTTCATCATAGAGCTATTCCAACCTAAGCCTACTATACCGTAGAGGCCCATGTTTAGTTGGCAAAAGGGTCAAGATCCAGAAATGGCCCGAAGTAGACTGGCTTTGACCCAATTGGCCCGACGGGTCTGGAGTGGTGTTTAGGATCCGGCCCGGACGTACTGACGGACTGGACTTTCGGTCCAATCGGGCTTTCACATATGTTTGTACCGGCCCAGTACCATTTCTCCGACCGGACTGCCCATTATGGAGTGGTGAGCAGCTCCCCCAGTCGATCATGGATTTCTAATAGAAGAACGTCTTCTCCATACGTACGTAGCAAAGCTGCACAATAATTCCAATTTCACTTCCAATCACAATTACAGCAACTTCTCAGACTTACTTGAACAACAAGCCAACCCGAAATTAACCAAAATATTACAAAAACGAAAAAATAGTTATAAAATAAAATAAGGATGAACTTATAAATAAAGAAATAAGTAAAATATACAACCAATGTATAATTTAATAATCTAACAAAGTCCTAGTTATGTTCAATTTTGCTGACTCTCTCCCGAGTATGGATTTGTATCCTCGTATTCTTATATCCTATTACGTTATTGGTAAAATTTATATTGTTTATTATTTTTTTAAAAAATTAATTAGCCTTAACCAATATGATAGGAATACATGTATCACTGATACAAGAGATCTCAATTGCGTTAGGCGCATTCACTCACATCGTTCTACTCCACCTCCTAGTTATGTTCAATTTTGCTAACCCTAAGTCCTAACTCTAAATTCAAGTACGAAGTATGCTAGTAATCCTAAAATTGGGGAGTATCCAACTATAATTGGTCTCTTTTTCTGCAAAACCCAATTCTTCAACGACGGACGCACTAGTATGCTTCTTATTGACTTCTTCTGAATACTTGAAGTTTTAAGTATGGGATATAGGCATGTTACTGTATCCTTTTTTACTTACTGTCATAATAAGAGTTAGTAACCACTCTTACTGTAATCTTGTTTGCAATTACAGTTGCTCTGATTTTGTTTCTGAATTGGTTTTTCTGTTTCTGTGTTGCTGAATACCGAACCTGTGTTGCTAATAAGAGTAAAAATTGGTTTTAATCTCTGAATGTTTGAATTGGTTTTAATCTGTGTGTAAAAACTGTTTCTGAATTGGTTTTTGTGAAGGGGCAAGTCAAATCCCATGTCATAAAACCATGACACAAGCGTATAGGAGAGACAAATGGTGCAAATTAAGCACTCATTTAGTTGGTTGTTTTTGGGTTTTAATTGGTGTTTTATCGATAACAAGTACAATCCGTCACCTACAAGGCTACAAATCACCTTGGGAAAGTCGATCAATATCATACAAGAACGAAGCAATACCTTTGTTGAGATGTTAATGGATAAAATATCACATCTCGTATACAAGACGTGTTAGCAATTAGCATATTGGTTTTTAAAATGGAATTCCATGAGCTTAAAATGTTATATAAGATGACTAGATGAGCTACTCGGTTTGGGCTCAATTTAAACTTATTCACTTTCTAAATGAGTTTAGTATATATAAACACGTATTAAGGTTTCATTAAAAATTTAAGTTTCATTTGAGATCAATTTGTATATAGTTTAGTTTGAGCATATCAAAACTCGGTTCATTTCCTGTCTGATATAACAATATAGAAATGTTATATTAGTCGAGGTAATCGGTCTCGACTTAAACTCGGCTAGAAAAAACTCAGGATAAAAGTTCATTGACTTTTTAAATAGAATGAATATGAACACAATTTAATAGAAGGTATTTAACAAAAGATCCACTGAAATATGCTTACCAACAGAAACACAAAATCTAAGCTGACTAATAAATCTTTATTTTACTAAATATATGTATACAGGCTACAGACCACATATATATGAACTTGAAAGTTTCCCTTAAAAAAAAGGAAGCCGCAAGATCTTTGAATAAAAAGACCACAGGACATAGAAATCTAATATATATGAAAATGAGTATGGCATAATCTAGTTACCATATCCTCCTTTGTACACGTAAGTTGACAGCTACAATCCTGGTGTTAGCTTGGGAGGAGAAGGCACTGATAATGAAGGTGGTGAGTATTTTGAAAGCATACGGAAGAGCGGTTGGTCATACCCTCCTTCAAGCCTTGCTGCTCCATCCAAGGGCCTAGCCGCGAATCCGACATGGGAAACACATACAAGGCAAACGACGAACAACATTAGAGCAAGAACAACGTTGTTAGCAGTGATCAAAGCCATTGGGAAACAACGTTCGATCAGTTTTTTGAGCTTCGACTCTTTTGATTAACTAGATTTGCATGAGAATTGATTATGTGGTAATATGTGCCTTTTATAATATTTTGCTCTTCAGCTTTATTGCTACCTTTTTATCTTATAAATATTAGCTGTGTGTTGCTTTTCGATATTACGTAGCTTGATGATCCCAATGCGTTTAAATGTCGGCCAGCTAATTAACTTTCACCATTTTTTTAAATAAATTTTAGTAAAATTATCATACCTTTTGTTTGTGAGATTTCTTTTAATGATAATTTTGTAACTTTTATCAAAAGTTACATTTAAAAAGATTATTTTTAAATATGTATATAAAATAAGTAAATTAACTTTCACCATTTTTAAATAAAATTTAATGATTTTCTTTTAATGATAATTTTAATTAAAAAAATTATTAACCTTATAAAGTTTAAGCTCTTAACGTTCCTTCTCCCGTTTATAAATAATTGTCATTTTAGACTTTTAATATTTTGTACACTTATTAAAAAGACAATCATTCCTTTATTTCTTTGCTTCGTTGAAAATCACAACTAACTAATACATTCGGAAGTCCGTTTAAGTGGATTATTAGAGGGATTATATTAGTCAAGATTATTTTTTAATTAATTAACCAAAAATTTTCATCCTTAGCGGATTTTTTAATAATCGCCTAAAATAACTCGGAGGAAATGTCGATAAGGATCCCGAGTGATAATAATTAAAAGTAGTATAAAATGAAGGGATAAAACAACACTTAATTGTGAATGGAAGCAGTCCAAATTTACAAAAATTCTTAACATTTACACCATTTTCAATAAACCTCCCGTTGTCCCATGTCACCTTTAGACACGCTGTTTTCCCGCGTTCAGCTTGGAAGCCAAAATGAAACAAACTACAGAGGGTGAGAACAAGCCGCCGATCCTTCGCGGGTTGCTCACATCTTCGCTCTGGTGATTTCTCCTTTATTCGCCATTTTCAGCCCTTTCACATCTTCACCTATTTTCTGAGTTCGAACTTATAAACCGAATTGTGTGGAAAAGGTTAGGGTGCATACAAGGTGTTTGATGTAATGCCTGAACTAAATTACGGCTCTACCGCTTTTTCCGATGTGTGGCTGTCGTCTTCTGGATGGGCTTGTTATTTGCTACACTAGAGAGCGGTGAGTAGTACAGGTCGGTTTGCAATCACTTCATATTTAGGGTCCGTTTGGTTTGAACTTCGGAAACGGACACGGAATGAATACGTATCTAGTCCATACGTATACCTATGTTCATGAAGTTCTTGGGATTCATTCTTTGTAGTTTGAAGTAATTGTAGTAGAAATTGATTAGTTTTGATACCCTATAGGTAACAAAATGAGGAAAGCAAGTGCATTTTATATGAAATCGCATGAAATGATTCCATAAATAAGATATAAATGTGGACTAGATTCATTTCCAATCCGTTTCCGCATCCGAAGTTGCAACTAAACGGGGTTTATTTCTCTGGAGATATTTACTACAGTAATGCATTTGTTTTACAAAATTTATATAAATGTATGATAAGCCTTTCAACTTTTGTAGTGTGCCTCCTCAGTAGAAACATGATTCACTTAAGGCGCTTGGATGTCCAGTCCAGTATCGTATGTGTATAATGCTTTCCAAATAGGATCAACAACAAATGTCATAATATCAAGCAATAGATGAATATAGTAGGAAACTTGAACTTAGTTAACACATGCAAATCCTGTACTTCCATGCTGACCAATATTTGAAGCATATGATGGTTTTCTACAACTGTGTAAAAAAGACTAAAAATAGAGTCCTAAAAATGTTAGCAGATTCTCTATCATATACCATGCATTAGTCATGTTGATTGAACAAGTTTTTTAATTGTAAATCAATCATGTGAACCATACGGGTTGATCACCACCAAGAACGTTGTTTTTGTTCTGATGTTGCACACCTTCAGCATAAATTGCTTTTAGAATGAAAGGATTTAGAATTTTACTGATTTTTCCACTCGGCCAGTCTTGTGTGTTTGCGGAAATTATGCACTTGTGCATTTGCTGAATTTTTTTCTTCATATTCTAAATTTACGCATTCATTGTGTCTTTTCTGTTTTTTATCTGTTGGACAGCTCGAGAACTTTTACATTGTTGCAGTTCATGCGTGCTTGTTGATTTTTATCTGTTTCCCAACCACTCGGGCAATCATGTCCATTTGCTGATTTTTTTTGTTTCTGTTTGCTGAACTTTTGCAGTTCACTGTGTTTTCTGATTTAAAATCCACCAGTTAGCTTGGGACTTTTCTGTTCGGCTAAATGTCTATGGTTAATGTCTTTGCTGAATTTTTCTTGCTGATTTTTGTACGTTGACTTCCGTTTGCTGAATTGTGCAGTTCATGTGTGTTTGCCGACTTTCTATGCATTGATCAGCTTGGGAACTTGTATGTTCCGCTGAATTTCTACGATTAATATGTGTTTTCATATTTTTTCTTTTGATTGCATAACTTAATTGTATACCCCACAGAAAAACATGATGTAAGCTCTTCACAGATGTTTGCTACTCTGGAAAACAACATGAATTGTTCTCCCATTTAGAGGAACCGGACCTTACCCTTAATTACTGGTTAATCTTAATCTTCAATGAGTTACAATGAGTGTAAAATTGAAACCCTTTTCATCTTCATTGGAAGGTACCAAGTCAAGTTTCATACTATCATCTTTGATACATTGTTTCACCATGTAATGCTAAACTATTCAAAACTAGAAACATTTGACAGAATATTTGGAAAGAAGAAAGCTAGTAAAAATTCAAGATTTGTTAACAAATTTTGGGTCTAAATTCTACTCTTTTTGGGCCATAAGGCCCATAACATACCGATCCAATATGTAAATAAAGTTACCAAAAAACACATTTGAGATTCTTAAAATTGTGAAAATAAAAAAACAAATACAACATAAACAAAAACTAAAACATAACTAGTAACTACAAGATCATAAGTTCTTTATAAAAGGACACGTTTGTATAGAGAAGTCAAATCTAGTCAACCTAATGATAACAAATCAAATGAAAACTTGACTCTATCTTTTTCTTATTTCTAAAAAAAAATATTATTTATCAAAAAAACTCAAGAAAACAACGTAATGTCGAAAACCAAGATGCCCAGAATTAATAAAGTCTTTCGACTAATTACAACATTTTTTTACTAGTGTTTAACCATTGGAGGGTCTGTTTATATCGATTTCATAAAATCGGAAATGAGTGATATTAGGTTAAACATTCACGATTTTCCAAATAGAGAAAAAGACTTTGATTTATTTTAATACTTATGTCTAATAAAATATGGCGACAATAAATAATTAAGATTTACTATTTTTACTAATTAGGACATATCTTGTGTAAAATTTTCATATGTATATTTAACAGATGAATCATATTATTATAGTTGATATTGTTATAAACCGTGAATTGATTTGGTTGTTTTAAAGATAGGTCAAAGTGAAAATGATGAAAATAATTTTATTTTGGTAAGAAGAAATTTAATATAAAGAAAATTAATCAAATAAATTAAATGGCAAGTAGGTTTATTATTATATAAGCACAATTTTCAATTTTTCATTGACCTAAATAATGAACTAATGAAATCATTTTTTTTTCTTCTTATTTTAAAATTAAAACTATATTATAACTACAATACGTGAAATATAATATATGAATTATAATACCTGAAATATAATATAAAAGCCTAATACTCGATTATGTTATTTGGAATTTAATATCAAAAAACAAGTAACCGAATTTTAATTAAATAAATATAATTCTCAGATTTTAAATCAAAGTAGCAGCAACCTGCTTTGTTTTAATAATTTATGGAAAAGTACTCTAGCCAAATTTTCGATTAAAAATTTGGTCGATTTATTTTCAAATTGACTTATAAGCGAAATATATATTAACTTGACACCCGAGTATTTATTATGTAGTTTACTTTATAGGTTTACAGATAGAAGATCTACATATAGAAAATAGAAAATAATACTAAATAAATAAAGATTTAGCAAAATCCTTTTCAACCTAAACTTGCTTAGCAGATATTGAGGAGGGAGAGCAGTCGATTCACAGTGTAATTGCAATTGTGTACACGTTTGTAATACATGATTACTTTATTAATCGTTTGTTAACGAATACTTTGCTTAGCAAAACGCTCATCTCCTTCATAAAAAATCTCTGTTGCTTTGTCATTTCCATAGAGTTTTCATAACAAAGCATTGCCATTAACGTAGCGTTTCCCCAAAGATTCATCACTCTCTCACATTCACGCATTCCCAGAGAGCGAGACTTACTAGAAGCTAGAGCGCCCCCAAATCCTCTCTCTCAATCTACCAACTCCACTTCCAGTGAGCTTTTTGGTCACCTATAACACAAATCTGTGCTTGTTATTCGCAGATCCGTGAGCTCGAGATAGTGTCATTAATGAATGTTGTTTCCATGGCGGATTCGATCTAGGAGGCTTTCGAGATTTCAGTCTGAGCTAAGCGGAGTTGGATTTGTGTTATTTGAATAGGTGATGTGAATATGCGAGAGATCTTGCTTTTTTAGGGTTGATAATGGTGGCGGCAATCTCCAGTGTGACGCTGGAATCTAAGGCTGAAAACTCTACGGGGATCTCGAGGCCGCCATTGTTGCCATCCGAGAGAGAGAATGGGATCAAAGCTTCTGGTGCTAGTGTTAACAGAAGATCTAGGCCACGAGGTAGAGAAATTCCATCAAGGTATATGTCACCTTCTTGCTCTAGCTCTTCTTCATCTTCAACGACTAGCACTAGGAATTCTATTTACACACCTGCTACTACTACTAGCACTACTGTTTCTTCATCGTCAATTTCTAGAAGGTTCCCTTCCCCTTTAATTTCAAGAGCAAATACCAACAGTTCAAACCCTAAGAGGTCCCAATCTGCTGACCGGAGACGGTCTTCTACTCCAAGACCTGCTTCATCGGTCAATGCTAGTGAGGTTTCAGCTGCCAATAAGCTTCTTGTCACCTCGACGAGGAGTTTGTCAGTTTCCTTTCAGGGGGGAGCCTTTTCACTTCCGGTTAGTAAGACTAAGGCTGTGAATTCCCCCTCGAGTAACGGTGGTAGGAAGGTGACCCCTGAGAGGAGGAGGTCTACCTCATTGAGGGGGAAGATTGATGGAGGGAGTGGAGATCAACATGCTGAGGGCTCAAAACAGGTTGACCAGCTATGGCCTTCTAGAAATAGACAGATTAATGCCACTTCTAGGAGTTTGGACTGCTCCAATAGTGGGAGGAAGGAAATTCTTGGATCTAATGTGGCTATGAGAGCACTGCACGAGTCATTGATCGATAATAGTGGAAGGTCATCTTTTGATGGTATTCTGAATCTTGATTCAGTTAGCAGCTCGGTTGATGCCACTTCAGTCAATGGTTCATCTGTACCATCTGATGTCACGGCTTCTGATACAGATAGTGTATCCTCTGGTAGCACTTCTGGTCCTCATGAGAATAGTAATGGCCGCCGTAGTGGGCCCCGTGGAATTATTGCCTCAGCTAGGTTTTGGCAGGAGACAAATATGCGGTTGAGGCGATTACAGGATTCAGGTTCAGTATCATCCATCAGTCCTTCGCCAAAGATTGCTGTCTCTAAGCTTACACAATCAAGAAAGTTAAATGATGGTTCAGTAATGTCTCCCCGAACTATGTCATCACCTATTAGAGGTACCATAAGGTCTGCTTCCCCAAGTAAGCTGATGACACCATCACCAGGAAGAGGAACTAGTCCTTCCCGGATAAGAAGCTCAATTACTGGCTCCTTGAATAGCAGTTTCTGTGACACACCTTCTGTACTTAGTTATATTGTTGATGTTCGGAGAGGAAAGGTAGGTGAGAACCGCATAATTGATGCACACCAACTAAGGCTTCTCTATAACCGGCACCTACAATGGCGGTTTGTAAATGCCAGAACAGATGTTGCATTGTTGGATCAGAAACTAAGTGTCGAGGTATGGACTGTATTACTTCAACTTACCAGTCACATTTAAATTGTCTCTCATGTGTTCTGATGCATAATCGTCTAGAAGATTGTTCACAGCAGTGAGCAAGCAGATCTATAGCGCACTTGGTCTTTTATAATAGTTGCTCACATATCCTCGTGTCAGTGTATACCTTAGGGGAGGTGGGTCATTGAACTCCCATCTGATCCCACCAAGTCGAAATTATAATTTTAGTGGCCTGTGTAAAAAAAAATTCGTTTAGATAATTTAGCCTGATAAACGCTGGATTTTATCTTAATGGTTTTGTTGATTGGTCTTTTTGGTGCTTTGCCTCGTCTTATCTTGTTGGTCTATGCCTTTCCACGAAGTTCTTAAGATAAAATCATTTGGTTGTGTCAGTTACAGTTTGTTTGTTAAATTCAGTATCATCAGAATGAATATTGTTTTCCAAGTAACACCTAAGCACATTTTCTGTCTAATAACATATTATTTTTCGTGGTAACAGAAGAATCTGTGGAATGCATGGATAACAATAACAGGTTTACGAGACTCTGTCAGACATAAAAGAGCACATTTGCAGCTAATGAAACAAAAATTGAAGCTAAACTCCATTCTGAAAGGACAGGTATTGTTTAACTTCCAGTTTTTTTTTTTGAAGTCGTGCATCCTGTTTTTGTTATTTTACACTTTCTTTATCGGGCAATTTTGTTCATAGTGTCTGGCCTTGCTTAATTAATGCCTTCTTGTTTGATTAATTAAAATCTGAATACCTGTTCTGTCTATTCCCTTGCTTAATGCCTTCTTGTTTGATTAATTCAAATCTAAATACCTGTTCTGTCTATTTCCTTGTTTAACGCCTTCTTCTTGTTTGATTGATTAAAATCAAAATACCTGTATAAGGTGAAGTAATAAGTCAGTATACATACATATATTGATGTGTTTTTGGTTGATGGTGTGTCTTATCGAGATGTACTGACTACTGAAAGATAATCACTTTGTTTCTGTATGAAAGGATTTTCGGTATCCCATTTTATGAACTGTTGTTCTGTTGAGAGTTTTTCCTTTCAGATTTTCTTCTTTTTGCATTTTTGTTCTTCTTTTAATGATTTTTCGGGTAAATTGATTGTTATGTTTCTGGATGTCTTCTAAAAAAGAACTGTTTGGTGTATTGTAGGTCAACTATTTGGCTGAGTGGTCCCTAATGGACATGGATCATTCTAGTGCTTTGCAAGGGGCAATTGAGGCTCTAAAAGCTAGCACTCTTCGTCTTCCTGTAGTTGGAGCAGCAATTGTGTGTAATTCATTTCAAGTTTTTTCCCTCTTGTGCACGTGCCTTGATCTATGTTTTAAAAGTTTGCATTATTCTCTCCATAGGTTGATGTCCAAAGTGTGAAGGAAGCTGTTAGCTCAGCTGTTGATGTTATGCAGGCAATGGCATCTTCTATATGCTCTCTATTGACCCAGGTCATTCTCTACTTACTCTTTGAATCACGAGCTGTATAGTTTTACACCTTTATAGAATAATCTGTTCTAAAATATCGTAACCCATTTTGATGGGTCCCTTATTTTCTCAATAATAACATCTTTGTCTTCCTAATCACGATTCTTGCTTGCATCACATTAAAATGATCCTTGGGGCACAGGATGAATATGAAGGGTATAAATTGTTGCTTCTGTGCATAGATTTGGTGCAGGTAGAATTAAAGTATTAGCTTTCGGCCTTTCACTTTGGCTATTTGGATTTTGGGAGCCCTGAAAGTGCTTCAGTTTACAAAAAAACAAACAAACATGTACTACCATGAAAAGCAGATTGAAATAGACCGTCTTAGATTTGTTTTAGTTTTTAGATCTAAAGGAAGATAAAACTGTGCAGCTAACCTTCCTAGTTGCCCGCTATACGGTACTGGGTCTCAGTTCTTAGATATGTTCTTAACAAGGCCAGCATTCTAAAAGGCCTTAAGTGCACCTAGGCGCACTGTGCCTAAGCACGCCTCTTTGAAGACTTTTTTTTAGTAAAACACCTAAATTCACATTAAATCGATAACAAAGCTCAATTGTTCAAAAAATAACATGGTAGGTTAAAAACAACAAAAACAAGCAAGAAATATGAAGCAGGAGGTAAAAAAAAATGCAGATTGTGCAAAGGGGTACAGCTGAAGAGTTTATCAAAATGGGAGGGAAATGGGAGGGTTGGATGGAAAGGGAGATGGATGTGAAAGGGTAAATTATTTCAGGATAAGGAGAAGAACAGAAGAAAGTTTAATAAGTATAAACCATGATTCAGTAAATAATGACACTATGTGATTATATGAATGATTTTATCATTTAAGGACTTCCATTGATGTATATTTTTAATCATATGTATTTCCCTAATCAGTAATGTGAATATTTTTTAACATAGGAAAAAGTATTTTTTGAAAAAAATAATAATAATTTTTTGAAAAAAATAATAATAATTTTTTGAAAAAAATAATAATAATTTTTTGAAAAAAATAATAATAATTTTTTTTTTACTGATTTTGTACCAAAAAAGAAGGATGCGCCTTCCTGTGCCTTGGGCGCCTAGACTGCGCCTTTTTGAAGGGGCTGCGCCTGTGTCTATGAAGGTGCAGGACCCCTTGCATCTGGTGCCTATGGGATTGCCTTTTTAGAACACTGAATCAAGGCTTCAAATTTTCTCTGCAACTTATTTCCATTATTCCAAGCATGAAAGATTGTGTCTGGTGAGAAGGAAAAAGTAATGTAGTTGATGTTATAGCATAGTTTGCTTTTATGTAACTTTGACATTATAGATTTATAGCTGATGGTTCTGGTTCTCACTGATAAGGGATACAAATATACAATTCTTCCTTGATTAACATGATCTTTTAGCTCTAGTTTAGAGCAATCCTGCATATTCTGATTTGTAATCTTCAGAAAAATTATGGTAGAATAAGCAATTGTGTCGTGTAACTTTGAAACCTCAGGGGCAAGGTTGGGGATCTGTATTGTTAGTTATGGTACTAGTGGACTACACATGTTCTTGAAGACATTTCTTATGTTTTTTTCTTTTCTTTTGAGAGTTGTGATTATCAGCTTTGAACTGATTTGCATGTTATGGATATCATGCATTATAATGCAATTATATAGTCTATTCTTATCACCTTCAGAACGCTTACCCACCTTCAATATGTTAATTTCATAGGTGGAGGAAGTAAACACATTGTTTTCCGAACTTGTAAATGTGGCTGCAAAGGAAAGGGCTTTGCTAGGGCAATGCAAAGACGTATTATCTGCATTGGCTGCCCTTGAGGTAACTTGACAAAACTCATCAAACATACATCAGGATTCGTACTCACAAATTTCCCTAACGCCACGCTCCTCCCTTGTAATGCAGGTTAAAGACTGTAGCTTGAGAACACACTATTTGCAACTAAACCGTTTACACATAGCCTGACAACAAACACACGTGTAGAACTAATCTTACTTTGACCCTTCTGTCAAAAACCCGAAAACAGCTGACACATGACCATGGGAGCTTCTTCTCGACTAGTAAAGGGAGGATTCAACCATTTCAGGAAACAATGGTGTGCTTTTCTACTATATTAATTCCTTAACCTTCCACTGATCCCTTTTGCGGCCTAATGTCTTGTAAAATCTTGCATGTTTGCCAATTTGCTGGTATTAGATAATGGTCATTCTTGCCATCAAATATACGTCGTCTCGGCCCATGAAGGAAAGTTGTGATGTATATAAATGATTGCATTCTTGTTGCAGTTAAGTGGTAATGTACTAATGTAGGTATGTAATTTGTTTGCGTAATTAGGGCAAAATATTCGAGCTGTCAATCTGTGCCTAGGCCGGTGTATGTTGGATTACTAGCTTTGTTCGTGTTTTGTGCTTTGTTTGGCAGTTTGACAAATGACAGAGCATTACATTGAATCCGTAATGAAAAAAATATACGCCATGCAAATTGGAATAACCTCGACAAATGGATGTTTGAAGGTGAATTTACACGGACTGTGATTATGTATGCTATATGACCCGAGTTATTCGGGTTTGCTTCGAGAAAAGCTTGTTTACTTTCTAAATGGGTTGAATGTAAGCACAATTTAAGGCTCGGTTCGGATTCGGTTATGAACGAGTTGAGCTTGAGCTTGTCCGTTGACCTGTTTGAGTAACATAGTAGAGCTATTGTATTAGTTCGTTTAGTTTCTAAACGAGATGAATATTGAACACATTTAGTCTAAGATTTAATAGACTTGTTTATAAACAAATCAAGTCTTGTCACGTGAGATCGAAATTTATACCGAATTTGTAGAAAAATGAATAATTCATGCTTAACCTAAAGTTGGAGACAATTTTTTTATTATTATTAAACATTGTCTTACATAGCTTACTAGACTAGACCTTATATCTCCTATCCTACGGGCTTTGACCAAAAGCTAGTCTGTTTATTCGGTTGAGTCTGGCTGTTGGACTTAGACTCGTGTCCGAGCTTGTACGAAAGCCTAGGACATTCTATAATATGATTTGTTCAACTTTATACGCAACATTCAACTATTTTGTTCGAGCTTGTACGAAAGCCTAGGACATTCTATAATATGATTTGTTCAACTTTATACGCAACATTGTTAAACTTAGCAACTATTTTGTTCAACTATATACTGAATAAGTTTAATGGTTATTATTTCAGTTCACGAGTTTGATTCAATTCGTTCAAACTGTTTATTCTAATATGTTCAATTATAAGAAAATTTGTTCAACCATTTGTCTAATTTGTTCATAAAGTCATTTTGTTCAACTATATGTCGATTTATTCAAATAAATATTCAATTTTGTTCAAAACTTGATTTGTTCAAATATTTATTAAATTTGTTCAACTACACACAATTTGTTTTGTTATTAAGTTTTTTCAACTGCACGTGCAATTTGTTCAAGTATTTTTGTAATTTGTTAAACTATTAACTTAGATATGTTAAAATTTTATGTAATTTGTTCAAATATTTATGCAATTTTATGTAATTTGTTCAAATATTTTTGTAATTTGTTCAACTGTATATGTAATTTGTACGTTCAAATATTTATGTAATTTGTTTAACTATATATCCAATTTGTTCAATAAAAAGTTTAAAGAATCATCCAATGATAGATAGAAGAAAACAATTTACAATAAAAGAAGAAGAAGAAGGAAATGTATTCTTCTTTTCTTGTAAAAGTTAACAAAATCATTCATTGATTGGTATTATAGAACTCGATCTTTACACTTCGCAATCTGAACATTTTGTACCTTGGAATGTTGTATCGATAGAGATTAGAGGAGAATGAGAGAATAAATTTGATTGAAAGAAATTGAATCGATTAACCCGTAATCGAAGAAATCGATTAAGCTTGGAATCGAAGAAATCGGAGAAGCAAGCGAGGAAGGAGGAAGAAGAAAGGAGTGTGGAATGAGAAATTTGATTGTAAAAATCGAATCGACTAACCTGTAATCAAAGAAATCAAATCGGTTAATCTGGAATCGATTAACTTATAATTGAAGAAATTTAATCGATTATGGCTGAAATCGAAGAAATCAGAGAAGGAAGAAGGAAGGAGGAAGAAGAAAGGAGTGTAGAATGAACGACGCCGCTATCCGTGAGGTTAGCGGCCGTTAAATTACTCTCTGGTTGTAACTCCGGAAACATAAAAGGATAAATGAAGCTAGTCCAAATATATACATGAACAATGTAATCATTGCTTGTAGTTTCATGTAAAATGCACTTATTTCCTTCATTTTGTATCCTATAGGGTATCAAAATGAATCAATTCTACTACAATTACTTCAAACCTCAAGAAATGATTTCAAAAAATTTCATGAATAAGGGTATATGTATGAACTAGATTCGTTTCCATTCCGTTTCCGTTTCTAGAGTTAAAATCAAACGGACCCTAAGTGTGCGCTGTTTATAGGGAGATAAATAATCAGCGTCGTTTAACATTTTAATCTAACGGTTGTGAGCTCTTCCTACTTTTGTCACTAAGATCCCTTTTTATACTATCCAATTTCATATTATAATAACATTTAATATTGTATTATCTAATATATTTATAATTTATCTGGATTGGGCTCGAAAAGTCCGGAAGGACTTGTTTGGTTGACCAGATGTAGCCCAATTTCTCTCTTTGTTTAAACCCGTACGTTTTTTCAAATAGACGGACCAATCTAGAATGATCGGATCTATTTTTACTAATCTTTGTATCTTTTAACATGTTGATTAACTTTAATTTTATTATACAAGATATTGCAGAAATAAAGGGACGATGAAGACTATAAATTATTAAATTCTAAATAATCCCTTATGTATACCAAATGCAATATTTATTTTCCAATCCAAAATTACATTTTCAAACATTATCTTTCGATTTTTTGGTCAATTAACAGTACCTTTCGATGAATCCACCAAATGGAATCTAGAAAATAGAGTCGGTGAAACTCTAAATTTGTCGTCTACAGTTTTTAATTTACAAAATTTAATAATAATGATAATAATAGGAAATAAAATCAAGAAGTCACAACTCACAACCACTACATCGTCTATTCGTCTGTAAGCGCATTCAGTAATATCCCTCACACTCTTTATCAGTCTACCTGCTGGCTCTCACTACAATCTTTTCGCCGTCAAATTCCATCCCTCTTCGTTGATTTCTTCGTCATCGTCTTCAATTTGTTGCAGATTTGCACTGTTTCTTACTTCTTCAGGTACTTTTCTTCATCTTCTTCGTGCCTATCCGAAGAATTTCTCGTTTTTCTAATCGATGCACTAGTGCCCTAAGTAAGAGGTTTCGTTATTATTTTTGTTGTGAATATCACGATTTTTGCTTCACATAGCACGATTGATTGTAAGTTGAATGGTATTATTGTTGCGTTAGGGTTCCTGTTTTTGCCTTGTGCTATATTCTCTTCTTTTGATTTCACAGCACTTGTAGTTCTGTTAGTTTCTTGTTGATTATTCAGTCGCAGGTTATGGTGATTGTAGAGTTCTTGTGGATTTGCATTTGGTTGTTGTAGTGTTCTTTTGCTCATCTGCAGACTTGAAATCTAACATTCATTTGACATGAAGTATATAGGACCTATTCATGCTTTAGATCCAAATTAGATTGTTTTGTTTTTTTTTGTGTAATTTAAGCTTCCCCTAACCAAAGAGTAAGCTTTGTCTGTTAAAACTAACCTTCATCTGTATTTCACATCTTTGATTACTCCTTGGATGAATAGGTGCCTAGTCATTCCTCGCAATAAAACCCATTTACGAGTTACCAGTTATAGTGAACGGAAATTAATATGTTTGGTTTATAATTTACATGTTCTTTTGATTGGATGGGTTAGTGAATTGTGATTGTAGTTGCTATGGTTTGTTGAATGTGTTTAGTTTTCTGCATCTTTGTTTGCAGAAGTTGTCTTTGGATACATCGGAAACTCACCATGTATAGCAGGTCGCCTAGTCGGAGTAATAGATCCAAGGGAATCAAGGTGAAGCATATTCTGCAGGTTTGTCTGTTGGTTGCTGTTTGCTTTTGGTTAATGTACCAAGTCAAGCATTCTCATGAGAAGAAAAAAGAATTTGATGAGAATGATGCAAAATTAACAACAGAAACAGATAGTGGTAATGAAATTGTCAGATTAGGTAGGAAGGACATCTCTAGGGTGACAGAGACTGGTAGAGAGGATAAATCAAATGGAGAGGATGATGATGAAAATGAAACTGATCAAGGAGAAACCCGACATGAAGATGATGATCAAGAGAGAGAAGAAATCAGGACTGTAGATAGAGAAGAAGAGGAGGAAGATACTGGAAAAGCAGGTGAAGATGATGAGATTGACAAAATTGGAGAAGAGAAAATCGACGAGGAAAGCCATGAGGAATTTGTGGACGAAGAAAAGGATAGAGGAGAGGAGGAGAGTGATGAGAAAATTGAAGATAATGAGAATGTCGAGAAAGAAAATAATGAAGATAGTGAGGCTGTGTTGGAGGATCGAGATCAAGAAGTTGTAGCGGAAAACACACATGAGGCTAGAGAGGAAAACTACAAGGGCGATGACGCTTCCAGTGAAGTTGCTCATGATACAAGAACTATCATCCCTGATTCCGAGAATGCAACTCTTAAGCACACAAATGGGAGTTCTGAATTGATTATTGATGGAAAGGAAAACGTAAGCCAAAGCTCTAATCTGACTTTCCTTGAACAAATATCACATCAACCAATTGAAATCACAAACTCTTCAGATTCTTTGGTTTCGGGAAGCGTAGAACACAAAGATAACCAGACGCGGTCCCTTGATCAAGCTCTAGTTGGCAATAATCTGACTCAAATCGAGTCTGAGCAATCAACTAACATAACACAAGTACAGAATACAACATTGGGAGACAGTCATAATGAGGCTTCCAACTCAACTTCAGGAGAAACCACAGCCTTAGCTTCTGATAAAGACCATTTGGATATCAAAACTGTTACGAATTCTACCGAGCTTTCAAATACTACCTCTGTAGAATCCTTGGGTTCTTATAATGAGGTTAAGTTGGCTGTAGCTGAGAATATTACTGTCGACAATCTTGGAAGCAAGCCAGAGAACAATGTGACAAATGGAGAAACTGAAAACACTACAAATGACGATGTGGGTTCTGATGTACTTGAGCATGTTGATACTGCAAATGACGAGGCGGGTACTGTGCTACAAGACAATATTGATACTGCAATTGATGAGGCGGGTGCTGAACTACATGACCATGATGACGATTTCGCTTCTGCCCTTACCCAAGAGGAGAAAGAATATCGAACAGATACAGGAACATTGCCTGATATCAAAGTAGAAGTAGAAAATCCTGAAGATATTGAGGCAGAATAACACACTTGTCTGGATTGTGATTTTACTGGTGTCAGGTAATCCTTGTGAGCCTGTTTTGACACGTTCTTTTTAGTTTGTATTTTTGTCTTGTTTTTTGCTAGGGTTAGAGAAATGCTTAGAAAGTTAAATTTGCTAAATGGAAATGGAAGAAAACTAAAGTGAAGTTTTCAGCTTGCAAATTATGTAAAAGTTATCCATGTTTATCAATTGTTACCTGTCTTTCAAGTTTGGTTTGTTTAAAGTTGATTGTTAGCTTAGATGAACCGATTTATCTTGATTGTTTTTCATTCCCCGAGGCTCAAAGAACGCCTGCATGAAAGAAGTCATTTACTTTCCGTGGATAACTTGCTGATGAAATATATTCAAGAAATATAATGTTATACATAGAAGAGGGAGTACGTGATAGTACTATTTTTTAATAAATGTCCAAAATTAATATAAACTATTACTCAAGAATTGAAAATAATATAAACTCTAAAAGTTACTCTACTTTTGATACATATTTCGTCATCAATGAATTACTTATCAATAAATTACCTTCTTTTAAAAAATACAAATTAAAAAAATCCATAAAGTTTATGGAAAAAAAATAATCAACAATTAAAATCCGGGTTTTATATGCAATGTTTCTCCCTAAAACTTTATACTTTGCATTTTTTCTGAGTATGATATGAACTGTCATCCGGGAATTAAATAAAAAAATCCAAATGTTCAAAACTATTTATTTCTACAAAAAAGTATTATCTAATAAATTTTCCTGAAAAAAAAGCGGAACTTTTACTGAAAATAAAATTCGTGGAAAATTTGGGGTGCAAAATCCAGAGTTTTTTCATGATTATTTTTTCAAAAATGTTTTTTAAAAATATTTTTCCAACTTAGAAAATTTATTGGTTAGGAAACAATTTGTCAACTATAATATGTCACAAGTCATCAAAAAAAATTCAAAATTTATTAGTTTATTGATGTCATGACAAAATTATATCAAAATTAGTTTATTAGTTATATATGAGTTAGTAATTTTTAAAGTTTGAATAATTATTTTTGCTAATAAGTGATAACTTCTTTTTTTTCATTTTTCTTTTATAAGTGATTTTTAGTAAACTGTTATTCAACTTATTGAATTTATAAACATTTTAAAAATTCGCGTTGTTTAATTTTAGGGTTGGACACAAGAAGAAATTAAGATCATTCCACCTCCCACCTGACTATTATACATAATATTGGATTGAAATGGACCTTTTTTTTTATATTGTTAGATTGAATTCCGTTGGATCTTATTTCGATTGGAATCGGGACGAGACCAATTCCGACTAGTACGATTGTGAAGAATCAATAAAACAAAACTATAAAATTGCTACAACTTTATTTGAGAAATCGAGTAAAAACTAAGCAGTGAACAAGATGAAATCGCCATGATAGTAGAATTGAGAGCACAATGAAAATAGAATTGTTGGTCTTGCAACGTGGTGACAAGTGTGGCGCAAATCTAATAAGTAAGACTATTGATATGAAGAACAATAAAGTTACCGTTGTAGCCCCTATTTTGAAAAGATGAGCAATACTACAAGACAACTAGACTTGAAAATTTGATTTCCAACATTAGTCTTAGCTGTAAGAAATTAAAGGTCGAGCCTATGATTATGGTTAATTTAAATTTTAAATTAAAACCTCAATTATATGCTGGATGGGCCAAACAAGACAAAGTTATCCCGTCCATTTTTTTTGGACGAGATTGTAATTTTTTGGAGAAATTTCACCGGATTCAGGACAAGATCGGACCGAGATTTGTGCTCACCTCTACTAAATACCAACAAGACAATCCAGAATTTATCGTCAAATTACTAGAAATGTCAAAACATTTTATTCTTACATATAAGCTATAAGCCTATACATTTGCAAGTTGTAACTTCATGTAATACAATAAACACAGGATTCGATTTCGGACACATAAGAAAGCTACGAGCGTAACCATATATGCTTCCTAGCTCAACCACACAGCCCTCCCTACACGTTAATTCAGATCAAGGCAGACTGATAAAAACTAACTGAGGCCTCAAATGTACCTAAGAGAAACTTCCCTTCATACAACAACTTTGAAAATAAGCTTAAAGTCTGACAAAATTTACGCCTTCTTTAAACCAATTATCCGAAAGAAGGTACGAAACCCTGATTTTAAAGAGTCGGATAGAAACATGAATAAGATTAATCATCTCCTGAAGTGAATGTTTACCACTGATGGTTGTATGAAGAAAGTTTGTTGAATAGATATTGCAAGCGGTAGAAAGGGATGAAAGAGGAACGACGAGATCTTTTTCGCTGCACCATCTCCTCCGCCTACTTCAGGACCTAAGCATAAGAGATGAAACTAATTGGTTTAGCATTGAATAAATTTTGAATCCTGAATTTCAAGCAATTGAAAGAATGATTGAATCACAAGCTCCTCTTTTTCAGATTTCAAGCGATTTATTACCGGGTTTTATCTTGAACTTGGGGACTTTTGGCTGCCTTCTTGAGATAAACTTGATGGGATGATCTGTTGATGGCCTGTGACGGTCGGTTGAAGAAATAAGCTGTGATAAATACAGTGCAAAAGGTTAGTTGCCAGCATGTACACAGGAAACTCACAAAGGTGACAGTGGAACTCTTCTATTATAAACAGATCATAAATACTGTTTTGTATTTATAAACAGTTTATAAGCAAAATGCCTTCCTAGAACAAGTCAGAAATGAAGAAGCAGCTTGTACCAATTTTTGGATAAATTATCACATATACTGTGAAAAGAGTGGAGTATTGGTTGAGTGTCTTAGGGTCAATTACGCATTGTGCGCTATCAAGTGGTTTTCTGTACACAGACTATCTCCTTCCTCGCTAATAACTCGAACAAAAAATTACAGTATACAATAGTACCTCCACAGCTTCCTCTTTTTCGTTAACAGTTACCACCTTATCTGTCTACGGAAGTAGAATCTCATAAAAGGTATGTTTTCCACTATCATCTAAATGCTAGTTAAACATATATGTAGTATCCTGAAATGAAGTTATGATAAGAACTACATGTAGGTCAAGAGGTTAGAATTTGGTTTAAGCACTAGCTGTAAGTCTATAACAAACTCGACACATAAAAATTCTGAAGCTGCAACTGACCTTTTCGTCAAAACGAAAGAGTGACTGATCAAAATAGGGAGATGGACTTCGTGACTGACAAGTAAAAGGCAAAGTTCCCAATGTTTTCTTCACAAACTGCATTATCCGACCATGCAATGAATCAGATAATGGCAACAGAGCACATACATAGTTGATAAAAGAAAATGGAGATATACATACATTTCTTTATCAGATACTCGGAAATATTTCACCATATTTGTCAGATAACTTGTCATCTAGAACTGAAAAGGGAGAAAAAAAGCTCAACAATATATTACCTGACAAAAGCTGCTCGACTTATTCTTCAAGCATCTCAACTGATCAAGAGCATGAACATTATTCGAGTGAGATGAGATAAAATTCATATGCAATGAATGTCTTGAAGGTACATGGAAATGGTCAAAGAACTTCTCAAATAAATGATACAGGTCCTCTGCTGAATGCTGCATAACATAATATTTTTTATTCGTTAGCACATTATATTTATCTTCTATATACAAAAAGCACAGTCATTTTAGTGTCTAGGATGTTCATTTTTGTCCTTATTTCACCCTATCAAAGCCGCAGCATGAGCCAAGAGTAGGCACCTGATAAAATGCTACAAATTCAGCAACTTCCATGTTATATACAGCAAAGAATGCAGGATGCTGGTCAGTATTACGCGATACCTGAAATGCGAAAATCCACTTTGTTATTTCAAATACTAAATTCATTATAAACAAGGAACATACAACAAAAAAAAACCAAAACCTCATTAGTATCTTGCAGAGATACCCAAACACAAATTTCCACCTATTTACATACTGTTAGACATAAAAATCAAGATGTTACTCCCTCCAACAATGTATATTTATACCGTAGAACCCTTACCAAACTACATCTACCATTTTTTGTGATCACCAATGTTCAGTTAGGGCTTCTCCTAGCAGTCAGGAGTTTTTGTTGTGCAGTTGAACCTTCAACAAACTATTCTACATTTTTTTTGTGATGGCCTTCTGTTTGTTGTACAGTGACTTCAACCTTTTCATTAGTTATTTATGTTTTCTTTCCATTAAAACCCTGCTACTTTTGGAAATGGTGGATTAGCAGCATCCATGTACCAATTGCTTTGTTGCTTTCATAGGCAACTATGATAGTCTGCACGAAACTCTTTTCAAAATCATGAAATACAGAAGATCTCCAAACATGACCTAGCCAGCGTATACCAAACTAGTCCAAGATATCAAACATTGAAGCTTAAGAAAAAGAGGGAATAAATTATAAATGAGGGCTTTGAGGGGAATAAAGGTCTCACCCCTCCATCCACGCTACCGAATTTGATTAGCAAGTGATGGCGATCCAAGAATTGCACCTACACAAATGCAGTAACTGAGTAACTATTACTACTTCAAAAGGGAAATGGAGGGGGGAGGAGTATTTAATTTTCCACATAAGGAATTTCACCTTCCAGATCATCAAGTCTGTGTAATCTTGAAAATGAAAATAGAACTTCTTCTTCAAGGACTGGATTCTCTGATTTGCAGAAGATCAAAAGGGAAAATCATCTGAGGTTCATAGTATACTAAGAAATGCATTCATTTAAGCATGAAAAGTGTTTTAAACGGAAACATGAAGTTTGTTCACAATATCTTGTATTTTTATGTGAATTCATACTGATAGTACGCACCATTAAATCAATCAAGCCCTTTAATGAAAATGCTTTAGAAGGATGAACCGAAAAAGGAGGTCTCCAGTATCAACAGTCGAAAACGGTTTAGAAGGACAATAAATGCTAATTATAAAGTTACCATAAGCAGTTCACATCCAAATCACATGTCACGCAATAACAACCAATATTAACCGAAAACTTTATACACGCATGACAGATGTAATCGACTAGATTAGATAGATATTAGCTGGTATAAAAGAAAAACCCAAAACTTCAGATCGACTTCTTCCGGGTTAGTTCCTCGCGTCCAAAGCCCTAGGCTATCAAAAGAGGTATCATCTAAAGTTAAACAACTAACCATGGTTTGATCTGTTTCTTCATTCCAAATTCCTTGAAATATGAATGAAAGTAATCGCTGTTTGATTCCACTTAGAAAAGGATTATCCGGAACTCGCAGTCCACGATGTGTGTTGTCCACAAAATTCATTATTGATGGATGAGGTCTAGTGTTGTGACTGTTGTCAGGTATTGGCAAGTTCTGCGTAAACAACTGCAGTAAGAGACTGCAGAAACTCTCTGATAAAAGCAATTTGTAGTTTAAAGAACCATTGCACAAGAACATATATATTTGAATTCTATAAATAAATAAAAAATCTGGACAATGTATGGGAATTTAGTGTAAAATCTTTCAGAAGAATCTTAGGTTACCTGGGTATTTGAATGTAGAAAGAGTTCATCATCTTCTTGACAAAAAGCACCAATAGACCGAACGTCAACTAGGTTGCCGGAATCCCTTATTTGGAGAATATGAATTGTTTGATACCGAAGGGAGACAATGGCCAGTAAGTCATCATACAAAAACACTCCCGCATTATGGGCTAAATTAATGAAATCACTGCGAAAGACCTTTGCGTCCAGTATAATCCCATCTTCCAGTCTGATTTCGACAGTCAGAATATAAAGGGAATGAAGGAAAATGCTTATACAAGGAAAAGAAAAGTTTGACAAACTAAAGATGGAACCATACAAGAATCATAACTCAAGATGCAGACCTTAGAAGGTGGAAAGTTATCTTTTCTATTGAAGGAACCCCATGCACAGCACCCCCTATCGGTGGAGCATCATGTATTTGTGCAGTAGAAGTTGCAAAGATTCCATATTGGTAATTCTCAACGTATAGGAAGAAGTCTTTGCATATAAGCTCATTGCTTGATGCAAGTGAGACACAATGTAGTTGGGCAAAGAAACTCTCAAACCTCCTCGCCTTAGCAGGTAGATCATGGACATCACAATCGTTTCCACTGCATGAATAAGACAGCCATATTGGTCTATAGACAACCAGTTCCTGGTGATTTCTGCTGAAGGTAATCAGATACTGACCATCATCGGTGAACTTGCGGAGTGAATGATCAGGGCACTCAATGTCATATATGGTATAACTGGGAACAAGATTTTCATAAAACTGCCTAGCAGAATGAACCTGCAATTTGACTATAATCAAGGCATGACATACAGCATTAAAAAAAATAATAAGTAAATTAGAATTTCTTCATAAGCCATTCACAAATCAAGTATGTACTGCAGTTCAATGTCATTACTAAGCAAAGTGCATCACCAGAACTGGCATAGTCATATGCTCTAACTCTAAATAGTTTGAGTGAACTACAGGACTAAGGACTCTTCATAAGTCGTTCACAAAGTCAAGTATATATTCCATGGCAGTTCAATTTCATAACTAAGCGAAGTGCATCATAGGCTCGAAGTCTAACTAGTCCGAGTAAACTACACTACTAAGGATCATACTAGTTAAGATTATATGCACCATTGACAACACTCTTGAACATTCGAGGCATCAGAGCCTTATCTATAAACTGACAACTATGTGTAAAGACTAGATTTCTCTTATGACTGATGTATGCATACTTTATGTTATTTGGATCTTGCTAGGTTATCTGGCATTTACATAGGTCCTTGGTCCATGACAGCAAGAGCTTTAGAAATCTTTCTATTCAGTAAGCGCTAGTTGGGTATTTTAAAACTGGTTTGTTTATGTTTATTGAAGGAATATAAAATGAATTATATTTGAGCACGGTTTAGAAAACCTTATAAAAACTAACATTCTTCTCTAAACATGAAAATGATAGGCCAAATGTTTAAAAAAAATTGGGAGAATTTATTTGTATTCCATCAAATGGTGCGTTGAGCAGCTGACAGTGCAGACATAATTACATAATCAACTGAACGCATGACATAGAATCCAATTACACAAAAAATACCTAGGGAACACTTCTATCTAAAGGATAATATCTTCAATCTAGGTTCTGTAAACTGCTATCAACATGGAATTCAAGAAACAACCACTATCACAAACCCATAATAAGATGAAACTGCAAAAAAGTAATTTGGTTAACTAAATATCAGTATATTCAGAGCTCAACACTGAACGAAACTCCATTCTCATATTTCTTGCTCATGCTTGTCCACCAGTTTCAGTTCACTTTAAAAATCATTATTTTAGGAATCTTTTCATTCCCGTGTAATGAAGAAGATACTTCCACAGAAGTTAGTGGCCCTATGTACAATTGAGTGTTTTGGTGATAATCATACTTGTGTATGAGGGTGCTATAGAGATAATTCAGGATCATTTAGAATGGAACCAGCCGATATTGTATTGCTCAAAATTCCCTTATGTTATCAATCACGCAAAATGGACAACCAAGTTTGATCAATTACCACAGCAAATTCAGCATAATAAAGGAAAAGAGTTATAATCAGTTGAAAATGCAAACAGCTAGACTTGTAAATTAAACCCTACAGAAAACATAAAATGATATGATTTCTTGTGCTCAGTTTGTTCTAAGTAAGAACAAAAATCAAACAAAGAGAGCGAGATTGTTACACTCGTGCCAGGGGAAGGAGTACGAATCTGGCGTTCGAAAATCCGACTGGCAATATTGTTGCTTTTATACATCAGTGCTGAAGAGAGAAGACAATCATCCCCATAATAGTCACTCAAATGTGCTCCATCAGAAGCAGATAATCTAACACGAGCGCACAATTCAATCAACACAAACAGAAGTCCAGATAAAGGGCTTCAAATTCCACCAGCACAACAATCCTCGTAGCTTCTTCCAGGAAAACAATTGGTGGCCGGAGGATCAATGGCGGAAGGTGATGGAGGTATTGGTGTAAGGCTTAGGTTCCAGATGATTTTAGGAAGAATATGAGTAAGGCACCAAAGATACGGTTAAATAGGAGACATGGTGATCAAGAGATGGTGATGGCGGTGGAGAAGCGGTGGCCGGAATAAGGTGACGAAGGAGAGAATCTGAGAGAGGGTGCGATGAAAGTGGAGACTGAAGATAAGAAGGAGAAGAGTAAGCTCTTGGGATCTTTTCTTACATTTTCTTTTTCCTTTTTTTTATAGGAAAATCTAAAAAGAAAATCTATTCATTAATGACATAAAATTGTAAAAACAGAATCAAATTACATGTGATCGCGTCTAGACGCGTATTGTGATTGCGTTTCCGTTTTAAGTCTCGACGCGTATTGTGATTGCGTTTCCGTTTTAAGACCGCTCATAGTCGGAATGAGCGTCAATAAATTCATCTTTCTCTACCTAACAATTCCGTTTTTCTAGCTTTATTTTTATGAACCAAACTAGAGTCGTTCAAATCCCATAATGGAATTTTGGACAAGACCGACCCGAATCAAACTTGTATTTTAACTTTGTTATTGGACCGGACCTAAACGAATATTCAAGTCCGATTCAGGTCCATACCGATTAGATCTTTTTTGAAGGGCTTAATTTTGGACCCAAAAGGTCCAAAAAAAATATATGAAAAAGAACTTGCCCCGATCAATCTAGACCGGACCTGAATATTCAGTTCAGGTCCCGTCGAACTACATATTTTCGGCTCAGGTCCTTGACCGATAAACAACTCTGAACCAAACTATTACAAATAATTCGATGTTTATGTACAATATATATACAAACCCATAATTACAAACTAACACTTAGATGCAATCGCAACTTGATGCACATTGTGATTACGTGTCCGTTTTAAGAGCATAGTCGTAAACTCGTAATGAGCGTCAAAAAATAATCTCCGTCTACCTAACAATTCTGTATTCCGATTTTTTTTTATGAACCAAACTAGATTTGTTCAAATTCTTGACTGGAATTTTGGACCGGACCGACTCGGATCAAACTTGTACTGGAAAGTTGTTGTTGTTTGACCGGACCTAGACCGAATATTCAGTTCGTCCAAACCGATTAGATCCTTTTTTTTAAAATGACCCAATTTTAGACCCAAAAGGTCTAAAAAAAGAAAAAAGAAAATGAAGAAAATTTTTTTTGACTCAATCAATCGAGACCTGGACCTGGATATTCGGTTTAAATTCGGTCCAACAACATATATTTAGTCCAGGTTTCGGACCGATGAACAACCCTGAACTAAACTTTAAAATCAAAAAATTTAAAAATAAATCGATGTGTATGTACAATATATTTACAAAAAAAAAAATGTTGTATATCAATATTGGTGTGTAGTTTGTATCTTATACGAATTGGTATTTACACATGATTTTCTTAGAACACGGTAAGTTATCGGGTATTCTGGTTGCAACCCATTCAAAAGGTAAGTTGCAGCCTATAATTTTTGAAAATTATAATAAAGGGTCAACGTGAGCTTCAACTTTCAACATGCAAAACTTATAGTGACGGTGTGAGCTAATGTACAAAATTAAAATTCTATATACGGATCCCAAAGATAATGTGATAATACATTTACAGTTTTCGCTCATAATGTGACTATGATTTTTTAAAATTCGCGGTATATATCATGGTCATAACCATTAACGTGGTTTTAAAGATCGATTGCGTGTGAAAGTTATTTAAACAATTCATTTTACGATGGGTCTCAACGTGAAAATTGTTGTCTCATGTTGGCTCCCAATACATGTACGCACAATTTGTTTTAACAATTCAGTTTTTTCAAATTTATAATTTCGTATATTTCAAATTTCTATTTACCAAATCTAATGTCAAATAGCATCAATTTACGCATCATTAACATGTTTCAAACTTCGATTTATCAAAACAACATGAAAAACATCAAAATGAAACATTCAAGATTTCTCTAAAATCATATTTTCAAAATGTTAAAATTTACAAAAAAAGAAAACCCTTAAATTTGTTCAAACAAAAATTGTCCACGAATTATACCTTCAAATACCTTAATCATTTGATTTAGATTTAAATGTTATTTGAACCCTTCGTCACCTTCTCGTAATACTAACGTCGGATTTTGTTTACAATGAAACTACCGTTAACTCGGTTATCTCCAACCAGTTTTCCTCTTTTGATTTATTTTGCTCTCCTAAATTATTTTAGGTGAAGTTTGAAAAGTCATTTAGAAAAAGTAAATCTAAAAAAATATTGAAAATGTAAAAAAAATTTAAAAAGAGCCTTTTGTTGGGATCCTTATAGAGCACCTACACCAATGAAAAAAAATTTCATAGAGAATTTTTTTGTTTTGCTAATAAGTCTTTTCCCTAGTAAAAATTCATCCAAAAATCTAGATGAAATGAAAAAAAAATCACCCAATAAATTTTTTTTCTCATCTTTCTTTTGATGCATTTGAGTCCACAATTGATAAAGAAAAAACATAGAATAATGAAAAACAGGAGAGGGAATTTGATGGGATAGGTAATAGGTTAAAAAGTATGAGAGAGGGTTGTGAGATAATTTTTTGGTTTGTTGGTTGGTGGTATAAAAAAAATTTGTGAAAAAAAAAGAAGATGATGTGGAGGATAAATATACGAAGAGAGAGATTTGTAAGAGATTTTTTTTCTATTTTCACTAGTGAGAGTGCAAATCGAAAATCATGATGAAGCTTCACAAAAAGTGAAATAATCTCATCATTCCATACTTACTTTTTTAATCATTGTATTAGTTAGAACATAAACGATTGAGAGAGAAAAAAAATTTTTGAAAGGGAACAAATATATTAATCTTGTTCAATGGAAGCAAGTTTTTTTTTATATCAGGTGCGAAATTTTCGTTAAAATTTTGCTCGCATCCCTCCGGAATATAGACCATAGTTAGAGCAACTGCAACTCGGTTAGCACCCCTGGGAACAAAATCAAGCCTAAAGGACTTAAACAGGTTGCTTTGCCGTCTTATTTCGCTCAAAATCATACCCCATATGATATATTCTCTACATTCGAGTGAAACAACTTCACCTTTTTTGAGCAATCGGATTCAATGCATATAGACCCTTGTATGTTGCCTCTTGTATTCCCAATCTGACCGCCTCTCCCTCGGCCTACCACATTGCCAAATTTTTCACCCTCATTTTGATAATACTCCCATGCCGGTTCCTGCACACAACAACAAGACACATACCCTTCCCGACGCTACAGGAGGCGTCAACGTTTATCTTGATCGTAGCACCCTCGAGTTTCGTCCAATAGGTTGCCGGGCAAAGAGGTTGTACAGTTCGGCCCAGGCTCATGGAGCAGAAGTCATCAACCCAGTTGAGGAGGTTGTCACGTGTAATGCTCAGGTTTGGTTTGACCTCCCCAAACAAAGATTTATTCCTAAACACCCATGTTATACATACTATCACCATTAGTGTAGAAGAGTTGAAGAATAATTTTGGATTCTTCCGTCGGGACGATGCCAAGCACAACATCATAGATTGTGATTCCCCTCCAAATGTCCCTTTCATGAGGGCATAACAACACTGCATGGGATATGGACTCATAGTATATTCATCACATCTCCCGCACATCATATCAGGTAAAACCTTCTTGGCCACCAGTTTTGTTTTGACAGGTAGAGCTCCAACGCAAAACTTCCACGAAAAGTTCAGTAATTTTGGTGGCAGTACGTTTGAGGGCCCAAATGATGTTGAAAGGGCAGCCAAACACCCTTGTAAGTCTGTCCTGCCAGCCATCTATGTGGTTGCATCTCCTAAGCTAATAGGCGCTTCTAACGGTGAAAATACCATCATCGTTCGGCCACCAAATTCTAGTATTATTTGTGCCTAATCTACATAGAGGAATTTCAGAGATTTTCAAAGAGTCTTCTCTATTAAAAAAATTGGGCTAGTATGGCCATATTCTAGCCTTCCTCGTCCGCAAGGATAAGGTCGCAGACACGCAGAGCAGGGTTCAAACTTCCTTGGGGAGTTGGACTTCTGATTTTTCATCCCTTTCACATCCACGATCCATGCATCAGTCTAGACTTTCGTGCTTGCACAATTCCCTATCCTCCAATCCAAACCTTCGATGAGGAGCAACTTTGCACCCCAATTGCTCCTCCATGAGTAACTAGGATTCTCACCAAGATTTGAGTCAAGAAAAGATGACCCATAGAAGTACCTAGCTTTGAGAACCTGGTGCAATACGGGGCCATTATTTGATAGTAACTTCCAACCTACTTAGCAACTAGACAAGAATTAAAAATGTTCAATGTTCGCTATTTTAACACCCCTATAAATATTTATCAATATTGATAAAGACCTATAAGTTAGTAAAAACCACGATACGCTTTAAATTTATAAAACTTGTAATAAATACCCAATATGCAGCGAACCCACAGTGTATGGGTCAATCACAGTATGGATAAGTACTCCAAGGTCGATCTTAGGGACCAAGTGTTTGAATTGTGAATGTGATCAAAGATAGAGTAAATCAAAGTAATAGAATGAGGTTGGAAAAGAAGGGAAGAAAGATCAAAAAGGGTTTGAAGGATTTTGTAGAGTTCGCAATCAAATATCGGCTTTGATTGAAAACTAAGTAAAACAAACAAACGAATGATATATCAATAACGGAGAACGCGGATTCCAAGGATTCAAGGTCATTATTTATACGCACGGACTCAGGACATCTCTAAAAGGATCTATGGTTAACAAGCTTCAGGGAAGAACGTTTCTAAGCTAACAGTCTATTACCGGGTAAGTCTCAAGACTATCTAGTTCCAAACCAACCACCTATTACCGGGTAAGTCTCAAGGTAGAGAGGTAGGAAATTCTAAACAAACCAGACTCCAAACTAAGGGAAAGGTAAACCATTACCGGGTATGTCTCAGATATTACCCTACTTAGGAAGGAATCTAAGCACACTCAGCCCAATAGAGGTTTTCACCTCTATTACCTATGGTCAGTCTCTAAGGTATCTAAAAAGGGGTTTCACCGGGTAAGTCTCAACTCCAACTTAGGTTACTAGGTAGAAGGATTCTAACTAAGTTCAAGTCCTAACTAACCACTAGGATTTCAAAGCTATTCAAACCAAGCATAAAACACTATTCCATCATAGTCCAGGTATAAACAAATCCCTATTCACCTTGGAATCACAATGGTTCTAGCCAACAATCAACATAACAAAAGCAATAATCAAATCAATGGAAGAATGCATAAAACAAGAACTAAAATAGAGAATAAAGAAAGTACTCAGCTTTATTAATAGGTAACCAGCAAAACGACAAATTTCCAGTATCGCAAAGCGTATCTGAATTGAATGAAATATAAAAGCTTGAATCTTTCCTAAAACTCAAATTAGTTCAACAATGGTGACAATGGTGTAGAGCAAGGGAGAAGAAGAAGAAGAGAAAGCAGCACTCTCAATAGAAGCTTGAGAAATAGAATGAAGCGGAACCCTTGAAATCATTTAGAGCTTCCCTTTTATACCCAACAATCTTCCACAGAACGGGCCGGGCCAAAACAGATCCGAGAAGAGCGAAATAAATCGGCGCACAGAAATCTCGATCGGTGACCGAGATTTTTGAACGTCGGGGCCGAGATTGGCTTCGTGATCCAGCTTGAGGAAATATCGGTCAGAAATCTCGGTCAAGTGTCAAAAATCTCGCCCGAGATGGCACAAATCTCGACCGAGATTGGGACCGAGATGGAGACCGAGATAGGGAATCTCGGCCGGGATCCTCAAAGCGTCCATCCCGAGGCTTGATCCTCAAATGCATCGTTTTAGCTCCAAAACACGCCAAAATACCTACAAAGACACCAAAAGTGTGTGTAGACATCTATACCCGCAAAGTTGCACTAAACTATTATAAAGAACACAAACTAAGGCTAAAACATGCATGCGGAAAAGGGAAAACTAACTATATGCTCTACTAAACTAGGTCGATAATTCATGTTATCATTCAAATCTCGGAATCCCATACCACCCAAGTTCTTAGGGAGACATAAGGGAGTGTAATTCCTCAATCATACCAGTAGGTATCTTGAAAAGGTTCATAGGGTATACTGGTATGCTTTGGATGATCGCCTTCATAAGCACCTCCTTCCCAGCTAGTGACATCAAGCGTTCTTTCTATCCCTATAATTTTTTTTAGCCCTATCCACCACACATTAAAAATACATTCTCTTCTACCTGCCAAAAACGGTAGGTAAGACGAGGTACCTGTCATGATTTGTGACATACCGTACTCCAGTCATCCATGCAAGTTGTAGACCATTAACATGCATGGGACACATTTTTGCTAAACGACATCTCCGACTTTGTATAGTTAACTTTCTATCGCGAATACTCGCTCATAACAGCTAACCGTGTTAGCAATAACGGAGCATTCTTGGAGATTTTCCCTACTAAATAGTAGGCAGTCATCTGCAAAAAAAAAGGATGCATAATTGGAGGGGATTCTCTTTTTATTTGGGTATCATGCAAGTTTTCAAGCCTCAAGTGTTTCCCTAAGTAATGCGGAGAACATCTCTGCGCAGAGAACAAATAATTGCAGCTGGGGAGATTAGGTCTCCCTGGCGAAGTCCCCGTGAGGGCGTGACCATCCCCCGTTATTTCCCATTGATATTGAATGAAAACGAAGAAGTGGAGACACAAAGCATGACCTTGTCAACCCAAGAATCCACAAACTCGAATCTCATAAGCACTTTCCGGAGAAAACCCCACTCGATTCAATCATATGCCTGATTCATGTCGAGCTTCAAGGCACACTCACCAGTCCCACCTGATTGTTTCAGTTTCATATAATGAAAGAGATCTAAGGCAATCAGAGCGTTGTCATTTAGTGCTCTCCCCTTAATGAAAGCACTTTGCTCCTCCGAGATGACACATGGAGTACTTCTTTCAACTGGTTAGCGATAATCTTGGACGAGATCTTGTAGAGAACGTTGCACAAGCTTATAGGGCGAAAATCATCATATTTTTTGGGCTAATTGACTTTCGGGATCAAGGTAATCACAATTTGGTTCATCTCGGTCAGCGTCGTATTACCCAACCGCCATCCTCGGATGAACCTAACCACCTCCCCACCCACCAGATTCCAGTATCGTTGGAAGAAGATGGCATGGAGTTCATCAACTCCCGGTGCTTTTTTGGGGTGCATAAACTTTACTACAGTCCAAATTTCCTCTACAGAAGGCAAACAGTCCAAAACCCAATTCATATCATCCGTAAATTTCCTCTCAAGTGACTCCACCTCCAAATCATTCCTCACCAATTCCCTCAGAGTAAATTAATTGCTGAAAGTGTTGCACAATCATTGCTTTAATATCCTCATATTGGTGTACATCATTGCCCACATCATTAATCAATTAAACAAATACAATATATTGATTAACCCGGTTATATTTTGTTCTATGAACCGATTCTTAGCAAATCTAAACATTCCTTAATCATTACATATGTAGACCGGTGCCACGTTAGAACAAGGAAAAGGAAGACTGTGTTCAAGATCACAACTTTTTGTACGTGTTGTTGTCCTTTGGGTTCGTTTAGGACCTTGTTTTTAAGTTTAGGAGAACTTATCAAGCTTGGGGGGGGGGGGGGGGGGGGGGGGGGAACATAAGCTACAAAAGGGGTGTTTGGAAGTCCGAGCTTATGAAATTAAGCTTATGAAAAAAGGGGGGAAAAAAAAGCTACGAAAATGGGGTGTTCAGGAGTCCAAATCTATGAAAGATTATGCTAGTTGATGTATGATTAAATTTTCCGTATAAGTTAAGTAGAGAAGCTTATGAAGATATTCAAATATAAAATACTATTTTCAGGAATTTTACACTTACATGAGCTCTAATAAGGTTCGTTCTTTCAAACATCCATCAAACTTATACAAAAAAAATAAAATTGTTCGATAGGCTTCAATTTCAACTACCAATAAGTTTCAACTTCAATTTCGACAAACTATGAAAGCGTTCGGCGGGTTTATAGGATTGAAGGGGTATGATTGAGGATGAAATTTGTCCTATATTTCAGCTCGTTAGTGTTAGGTTATGAGAATAAAGGGAATAAAAGGGGTTTATCGACCTCCCTCCATTTTCTCAGAATGGACCCTATATTATTACTTTATCTTGCGGTTTACTCATGTTTTCAAGGTTGCTTTGTGATTTGCTCACTAAAGCTTTTTGAACGGATGGCCTTACGAGCATATGAAGAGTTGTTATGGTTAGTTATTAGTTATTACTTTGTTTCCATGGTTGTATGTACTTCGTATCAGGGATTTTACACATGAATCCCAAGCTTTTCTGCCTAAGTTTGGCGTGTGTTCGTAGGCTATCGTGTTAGTTTTCTTTGTACATGGCGGATATGTATCTCTTCGTCGGCTATCATATGTGGATGTTGACTAAACTCAATGGGATGGTTCACCATTTAGATTATTTTGACTAAAAATAAACGAGGTACGGACTCACACTCAAATAGAATGGACGATCTAGAATGAGCCAACTAATTCGCCATGCGGTTTACTTGGCGGGGGACAAAAGACCACTTGACATCCTCGAAGAGGTTGTGCCTCGACTACACTATCACCAGTAAATCCACCAGTTTCCCACACTGGGCATCTCCGTATCTCAGCTTGTCGATAACACGTTTGTAGTCAGACTCCGGCACCAACCTTCTCCACCCCTTAGAGACCACCCATTCCATGGCCTCACATTTTGTCTCCTCCACCTTCAGCAAACCCTCCAATTGTTTAGCCGCGGCGAGAACCGTAGTACCATGGTCGTTCCAAGCAATGATACTTATCCCTCCAAAACCAGTCAAATCCAACAAGGCATCGCAATTCACCTTAAGATAGTTTGAGGGACCTATACACCAAGGAATCGAAATGTCAATAGATGCATCTTCTCTACCGCTTAGCCTCTGATTTCCTGGACCAAAAGTGTCAAAATCCTTGATCGTTCGTAAGGCCCATATTGTCCCTCAAATACTCTCAAGTTCATGCTCTTCCTAATCTCTCACACTATAACATCCCACAACCTAACCAGTTGTACCGAACCCTTGGCAAAGAGATTGAAAACCAGTCCCGAGCCGATCTAACATGTTCATCCACACAAGGCACAATAGGGACAAGATTCCATACCGCTCTCAAACCCGAACATCGGCCAAGTACATGGATGTCATATTCCGCCTTCCCACAACAATCACATAAAATATGCACCTTCACCTTACTAAATTCGAGACCAACCTTGTATTGCATAATTTCTTTACATTTCCTCCAAACAAATGAAGAAATGGCCAGCGAAACTTTCAAGTGCCACAACTTAATCCAAAGAGAACTACGGGGCAAACCACTAGACGAGACTTGTACTCCATATACGAAAGTTGAAGCGCCAAATGGTAAGTCAAGCTTACCGACGGAACCAGAAAAGGGAGTCAAAACCGGCATAGTCTGTCAAATGTATATTAAGCACAATCTCAACGTCAGAAGGAATAAAAGTATCCCAAACTTTCTCCTCAATCCGTTGATTCATTGACCAATAAGATCAATCACAAATAATACAAGTCAACCTCAAGAGGAATAAAGACTGGGTGAAACCTAACCGGTTTAGGAAGCCAATTATCCTTCCAAACAAGAATGTCATTACCACTTTCCACATTCCAACATAGACCTTTTGAAAGAAGGTTCTTCCCCTTTAAGAATGCTTCGTCATGTGAAGCTTGGTGTATAACCTTTGATTGCATTCAAAAGGAATAGTGGGGATGATATTTTGCCTTAAATAATTTCGCTATCAAAGAATCGGGCTTCTTCAGGAGTCTCCAACCCCTTGTTTGGCGAGGAGAGTCAATTAAAAACTCTTCAGTCTCTGAATCCGAGTCACCATCCCTCTTGGATTTGCACAACTTCTTCCACCCAACCCAATGAATCTTCCGTTTTGACTCAGAGCTACCCTACCAGAACCTACTAATGATGCTCTCAATATCCTTATCTCATATGTAAATTCAAAACATGGCATAATATAGGAAGTGGTAGCTTACACAACCGACTTGATCAACACCTCATTACCCACCCTACTAAGAAGGACTCTTTCCAACCATTGAATTTTTTCTAAACTCACTCCTTCACACTATTAAAACTTACCTTCTTAGACCATCCAACCATAGTCGGAAAACCAAGATACTTATCATGACGGGAAACCTCCCTAACCCCAACAATACTCGATATCTCCTCCCTTATAATCCCATCAACATTCACATAAAAGGATAGCTCTGACTTATCAAAGTTCACTTGTTGTCCAGATACTTCTCCGTACTCACGGAGGATGTTCACAATTATATTGCTTTGTTGACAAAAAGCCTTGGCGAAAATGATGATATCATTAGCGAAGAATAAATGAGAAATGCAAGGAGTATACTTAGCAATTCTAATCCCCTGAAGAGATCCGTTCATCTCACTTCTCCTAATCAGACTAGATAGACCTTCTACCCAAATCAAGAACATAAAAGGGGACAAAGGATCGCCTTGATGATGACCGCGCTCCGGGAGAAACTCAAAAGTTGGAATACCGTGAAAGAGAACTAAGAAGGAAACAAATGTACACACGTCATGGTTAGATTGATCCAACGTTCATCAAAACCCATCTGCCTCGTGCTCATCTTTAAGAAATACCACTCAAATCAACTGTAGGCTTTATCCATATCCAATTTGAGGGACATAAACCTCTCTTCCCAACTCTGATTTTCATATGGTGAAAAACTTCTAAAGTTGGCAAGACATTGTCGGTGATGAGACGACTAGGGACAAATGCACTCTGATTATAGGAGATACTCTTGTCAAGACTTTTTTAAAGCCTATGATCAAGGACTTTAGCATATATCTTGTAAATAACATTGAGTAGACTAATGGATCTCAAATATTAATTTGTACGAAACCGGTCCGGATTTATCATTGAGCAACGTAAGGTTTCAAAATCTATACATTTACTTTTTAATGTATTTACATATCGTACATATTCACCGATTTTTCAGATCTTAGACCGACCAAACCGTAAATCAGAATTGACAAAAACAAGAACCGTGACCCGATCGTAAAATTCTTATCCAATTCTAAAATGCACTTACTAATTATACGCATTCTAAACCATATTTCGGGGTGGATATAGTAAAATTATCGTGTAAAAGCAAAAATACATTTATACCTATCGTAAAAACAAATATAATTAATTCTGATGATATATCATGCAACAAAGTTCAAACAAAGATACAGAGATACACATACCAACTCTCAAATCTCAATAATGTAGCTGGCCTTTTTAAACAAAATCCAACAATATATTAAAAATATATATTATTTATAGGCACGAATCTTGTAATTTTTCATTAAATTTGTCTTTTTTTCGGAAACCATATCATATCGATCGATGATGATTTACAAGGGCTCTAATCATAATTATAATCATAAGAAGAATTGAAAATTTGTGATCAAGAACTCGGACAAAAGAAACAATGATTAATCATTTAATTTAGTTAAACTCTTATTAAATCTGACAATGATTATAACAGCAACAAGATTAGTAAAATAGCAAAGAACTTGTAAAATTATACATAATAATAATATAAGAAATAAAATAATATAAACCCGTATAAATTCTGACGATCGTGCACACACAAAAGAAGGATATTCTCTTACTAATAAAAAATTGGATACTCATTTTCTTAATTTTGTTTTATTGGCAGACTTATGTTCCCTCTGTATTTTATATTTTATGTTTGTTGTTGCATTATTTTTTTATTTTATTTATTTATGAAAGAAGAACTTAGTCCACAATTTTTATTATGTATTATTAGCTAGACCAAAACTTTGCTATGATGGTACACTTTTGATAAGCTAAATAGATAGTACTACCTTTTATTCTTATGTAGACAGTATGTACAAAATAAGAAAAAACGAAAAAGTTGTACTATATTCAAAATAAATTTTGTAATTCACTAGATAAGATTGCACTTATAGCATAGTGATGAATATGATCTTTGAGAAATAATGTTGATAAAAGTACGATTTTAATGTATGTATTAAACTCGGATATAGCATATGTACATTTGAATGGTCATACGAATTTCACCATTAAATTGGTCTACCGAAACTTGTCATGATATCCGACGGTGTGAGTTTATCACTTGTAAGACATTGATTGTGAACACTTAAACGATAATGTTCCGTCCGATTAAACTAGATAATCTTAAAACTTGTCATCAAGTTAAACAATTGCACTTGAAACATGTAAAAATAAAAATCTCACATAATTATAAACAAATATAAGTTTATATTATGTTGATGGCTTAATTCTTACTACCATCTCTTAATCGTATGGATAAAACCCACCAAGTTATACTGACTCACCAAAATTTATAACTATTAATGTTTTTTTTCTTATAGGAATAACAATGTTATTATTTATCAACAATATAATATTCTTTTTAGTAAGGTTAATCTTCATTAAAAATTATACAGATTATTATAAATTAGTTTGCCAATAATGTATCCTTTGTCATTTAGTGTATCTACATAATACGATATATGATACATATATATTGCCCTTTCAATTTCTAATTGAGTAATTTTAATTATTTCTACGAATTAACTTTATAATATTTTATCAATTCTTTAACACATAACACCTATAAGGCTATACTATAAGTCTATTATTGCCTATAAACAAATTCAAATAAAAATGATCTTGAGAGGAGATTTTGGCAAATATGCAGTTGGCCGGCAGAAATAAAAAAATTAGGGTTAGGGTTTGATCTTTCGACGACGGTTGAGGCTGAAGGGGGGCGTAGGACCCGCCGAAATCTCAGGATTTAGCACTCTGTCACTGATAAAGAAGTGTAGAACTGGCCAAATAACTAAGGGATTTTTGTCTTATTCGGATTACATACACAATTAATTACTGGCAAATTCATTGTTTAGTAGTGAAAATTACTTGGTTTTGTTTGAATGGTATGGCCGATAGATCAATGTATCCAGAACAATCTAAGTTGAGAAATTTGGATGAGAAAGACATTTTATTATATAAACAGATAAAGTAGATCGTTAGATTTAGGTAGACCCTTTAGTTTTAAGTATGTAATTTGGTATATATTATGATTTAGGCGTTAGGATATCATATATTAGATTGTGGGTATTAGGTTTCGATTGTTGATTTTTAAGCACAATTTGGGTATGAGGTTTCTAGTATTGAATTGTTAGGATATGAATTTTAAGTATTAAATTATTTTTTGTTATACTAGAACCGTGGACACATTTTTATTAATCTTAGAGACTAAGGGCCCGTTTGGTTTAAACTCCGGAAACGGAAACGGAATGGAAACGAATCTAGTTTATATGTACACCCTTGTTCATGAAGTTGTTGGGAATCATTCCTTGTGGTTTGAACTAATTGTAGTAGAATTTGATTAGTTTTAATACCCTATAGGGTAACAAAGTAGGGGGAAGCAAGTGCATTTTGCATGAAACCAACTGGAATGATTTCATGAACAAAGTACATATATGAACTAGATTCGTTTCCATTCTGTTTCCGTTTCCGGAGTTACAACCAAACAGGGGGTAAGTGGTAACCACTCGGGATAACTTGACCCATATATCATGTTGTAAGAGATCAAACAAATCCTCGTGAGGGTCAATCAGTACGGTCAAGTTAATGCAAAAATCAAAATGACATATTAGCTAGATAATCCGCTACTTTATTCGTGTCACGATTAGCCTGATGAACCCAGATAACCTAATTTCTTTTTATTAAGTCTGGACAGTTCAATACTAGATGGGAGAGTGTGGTGACGGAAATATTTTTATTGAGGACATTAGTTATCGAGTATGTGTTTCAAGAATCACATATCGATAACCAAGGGTAAAATGTATGTCCTAGATGTATATCTTCTATTAGATTGAATCAAATAACAGTAATGACAATAAGGGAAGATTAATACGTGATGTTTTTGATGGGGCTCAACTTCCTTTAATTCCCTGGGTCTCAAGAAGCCGAGACTCGCCCCTAAAAGTATTCCACTTTTAATCTCAATACCAAGTTTAAGTTACAAGAACACAACCACAAGATATAAACCATACCAACATATAATAGAAGATATAAGGGAGAAAAGCTTGAGAGAAATTCGGTCTTTTCCTTAGGATGTAAACACTTGTTGTTAAAGTGTTGATTGAGCTTCACTTCTTCGTAACCAGGATTCTCTTCTTACTTTATCAAGAACAAGAAACTTCAGCTTTAGCTTCAAGATCTCTATTTCTCTCTAATTTGAAGAGGTGTATACCTTTTTAACCATGTTATTATTGTATTTACGAGTTTTTTTTTACAGTTGAACATATGGTTTATGAACGTAAAATGTATAGCATCTTCCGAGTATCGTAAGTATTATCATGATTTAATGTTATGATTCAATCTTAACCGTTGACCTATTATAATTCAACGACCCTTAAAGGTTCTCATTCCTCTCTGTAAAATTGGTTCTCACTCGAATCAATTCACACACACACACACACACACACACACACACACACACACACACACACACACACACACACACACACACACACACACACACACACACACACACACACACACACACAAACACACACACACACAACACACACACACACAACACACACACACACACACACACCACACCACACACACCACACACACCACACACACACACACACCACACACACACACACACACACACACACACACACACACACACACACACACACACACACACACACGATAAGTATCATATAGGAAGAGGTTTTATGATAATATGTTGGCCTTATGGTGAAAAGTAATTGAACAACATGCATTTGTTCAACTAAAAAATGTTCAGTTATATTCGAAATTGTTTAAATATGACCAATTGTTCAACTATATTCGATATTGTTCGACAATTTTGAAGATAGTTGTACGTACAATTATACAATTTCGAATATAGTTGAACAATTGACCATACAATGAAACAATTTCGAATACAGTTGAACAATTGGCCATATACAGTGGAACAATTTCGAATATAGTTGTACAGTTGGTCTCAGTCTTTAATTTGATTTTCAAAATAATTTTTAGTTCAACAAATACATGTTATATTTAAACAATTGTTATTTTTCATCGTAAGAAATTTTTTAATTAAATAATTTCGAATATATTTGAACAATTGACTATGATTGCCTTCGATAGCATCTAACTTAATAGACTCAAAGGGTATGAAGAATTTATCAAAAATCTCCAACGCCTTTGAGACATCTTAAGGGAATTAAGATAGTTGATGGAGGAGTTTATTAAAAAAAAAGTTCATATAATCGAACAAGTGGGAATGAGCGTGAGAAAAACCAGCATTCTTGTATCACTCTTAGAAATGTAAAGTTGTTAAGCCATGAAAAAATATGTCACATTAATTAAATAAAGAGATCAATTCCGGTGTATAATGTCACAAAGAGACCAATACCCTCATGTAATAGGCTTTATATGCATGTTTATTGTACCCACGCGGTTTAATTTGATGGAGTTTGACATAGTATCATAGCAATTATTTTAACTATCCAACTTTTAAACATTTGGGTCATTTATAAAAAGATAGAAATAGTAGAATTGTCTGTCTAAACGTCAACTAAGCATGTATCTCTAGTTGCACGCTTGCACTTGCGGGATGTCTTAATAATGGACAAGGTATCTATTACCATGATGACACAAAGAGATCAAGCCTATTATACATGGGCAGTGGGTCACTCAACACAGAGAGTTTTCAAGAAATCTAGGTTAACAGACCAATATGGCAATATGACGTGGGATAACACACATGAATGAATGAATATATATATATATATATATATATATATATATATATATATATATATATATATATATATATATATACTAATATTGCTAATATTTTTGTACACTCATCTCCTCAGACCATCCACATCAGCATATTTTTAATTTATTTATAAATTCATCATGATATATTTACACTTTTTTCCGACTTATTGACATAATTTGTCACTTTTTATTTTTAATTATTTTGATTGTTACGAGTTATTTTTTTTGATATCTAACAAATCTTTGAACCAAAATTTCTAAAGCCTAAAGAATTTTTCTTTAAACGGAGAATAAAATCTTCTAATATAACACGATAAAATTTTCATTTAACAAACTCACACAAGATGCGGACAATAAACTAGTACATCATAAAATCAATTAACTATAAATAAGTAGTATACCGACAATATATACTAGACCGAAGACTTGTATATTATATTATTGATGTGAGAACCCTCTATATAACTCCACAATTAAGGTATGTATCGTATGCCTTTAGTTCTTAGAAAATCACCAACACACATAGGATCCATTCGGTTGAGGGTTCGAAGGGGACGAAATTGGACAAATTTCTTATGAATTAGGATATTATGAAATTGAAGACGATCAAGCGAACATACCCATAATATACCCGTCACCATATTATTATTATTATTATTTTTTGAAGAGGTACGTAAATCACCCGGTTCAATCGGCTTTGCCGATCTATATCCGGATCGGGTAATTAGATCGTGGCCCATTGCTGAGGGATACCCTCCTAATACCAGTTTCTCCATACATGCTGCCAGGAGGATTCGAACTCGAATCTCTAAACTAACCACTTAAAGAGTCTAACACCACATACCCAAAATATACCCGTCACCATATTTACAATTCACTAAACTGATCAGCTCACACGTTGTCTTGAGATGAATGAGCTCAAAACAAGTTATTAATTACTGAACTTATGTATCCTAACATCAAGCTATGGAATGGACAATGACCCATGTCAAAACATATCTGTCTCGTTCATAGCAACTTTAGGGAATGTCCGATTATCCCTATATATTTCCATTTTTTTACATACATTATATTGACAATTATAATCTTTTATAATAATAATAGTAGTAGTTATACTACTACTAATAATAATCTAACTCCCAATTTATTATAAATAATTTGCACGTCCTTCCTATGCTTTTCATGGTCCCTAGTTTGGAAAATAATCTAATCTCACTTTCATGTTTCGAGTTTTTTAAAAATACCAACCATAACACTTTCATTTTCAATGATTGTCTATGGACTTTGTAATCATTATTTAAAATTTCCATCTTTTAGCTTTTTTCGAATTACGTAAAAAAAATAATAATCGGGTAATGTCTCAAAGCTTTATAGAATTTTAAATATATATATATATACATATCGTTTCATTAACATTTGTTACATTTTGACAGAAAAATACTATCTAACTATAAAATTATTTAAATATTCAAATTGAAAATTAATTATAATTAGTAGGTGATAATTATCTTTGTTAATTATAGTCAAAATGTTAACCAGTTTATGTATTGTCCAATGATATAAATTCGAAAAAGTTATAAAGTTTATAAAGTTTACCGACATATACAGAAACTGAAAAACCATTTAATATAATTCCAAAGAGACTAAAATCCAATGACATCATTTTTAGAGATAATATCTTGTAACGTCTAAAGTGGACAATACGAGCCTAGTATATAAGAGATAATTTGAGCCTAGTATATAAGGTCAATAAACTACTGGGGTTGTAGGATGAAATGGTGTCGGACTTATGTGTTGGGTTTGTATCAAACGTGCATATGTGCTCATATGCACACGTTCCTTACTTTGTAGTCCAATGAAAGTTAACATGGTATCATACAATCAGAGCCAATTTTGCCTTTGATCAGCCCGTTGATCATAACACGTGGGCTCTCTATAAAAAAAAAAAGATGGTAGATAAACCCGTTTGTACAAGTGTTTCACTAGATTTATGTGTTGGACTTTAGTCTAACATTCATGAACGCTCGTATGCAAATAACCATATGAATTTTTTTTAAATTATTATTTTAGTTTTTTTTTGGTTTTACGTTCGGTTCGACCAGCCTAAGCCGCTCTACATCCGAACCGGGTACGGACGTGGCCCATTTAGGGAGACCCTCCCAATATCAACTTTTTCCATACATGCTGTCGGGAGGATTCGAACTCGAATTTTCAAGACAACACTTAAGGAATCTAGCATCACTTTACCACTAGACCAACTGAGTATTGGTTAAATTATTATTTTAGTTAAGAGTTTAAGCTGAAGTGGTTATATATGTCCCCAATAACTCTCATGAATAATTATTTATACATAATCATTTGGGTCCACCGCTAGCTGTTGATTGCCTATTATTTATTCTAGTGCCATTTGCTTAAGGATAGGGACATTTTTCCGTATATTTAATTAAGAATTAATCGACATCAAATTATGATTATACTGACAAAGTCCATCCTTTGTAACATCCTCAGTCCTCACCTTGGCCTGTTTGTGTATATATATATATATACTAGACTTCATCATTTCAGATTTCAAGCATCGATCAATAGAGCAAATCGAGCTTCTACATACTAACAAACTTTCAACAACACAACATTTGCATTAACTTGATCATTCTTTCTTCTTTTTTGAAGAAACCGAAAAACTCGAGAATGGAGCAAGGAGGAGCGATGATGGAAGGAGGAGAATGGAATTCCTTCAATGGAGTTTACGTCAATGAAGAAGCCGATTTTATGGCTCAATTGTTTCCTACAAACAACACTTCATTAGCTACTAACAATGTAGTAGATGAGGATGGACCGGGTTTGGCTTGTTGGTCTAATGATTTAAACATGGCTACCGGTTCAATTTACTCTTCGTCGGATGCTGCAAATAATACTAACTTGTATTGTTCTTTTCCTCAAGATAGTTATAGTGGTGGAAGTTGTATTACTAACTACCATTCTAATGTAAGTCATGAGAATTACTACATGTGTGACAATAACAACAACAACAATAACGCGGTTGATTTTTTGGCGGTCAATCATAACAATGCCATGTTAGTCGAGTTTCGTGAGGATAAAGTCAACCCGGAAATGGAAGAGTCGGGTGAAGTTGAACACGGAGATGATAAACATTTGTTCTTGAAACGAGAATCTGAACTCGACGATAAAGATAGCGAGTTTGCGGGAGTTTCAAGGAAGCGCGGCCGAGCATCGGATGTAAGTGATATAAAATATTTTTCTTATCTATGTTTTTTGATATTTTTTTTATAATGTACATTATTAAAACCGCGTTTTTTCTATTAGGTTCCGAAAGGCAAGAGAAACGCGAACAAATCGAAGAAGAGGCAAAAATCCGGGTCAGTAGATGAAGATAACAATGTTGCATCAAACCGACAAAGCTCAAGTGGTTGTAGCTCCGAGGATGAATCCAATTTATCTCTCGAGTTAAACATGAAGAGTAAAACCCGAGCTAGCCGAGGATCAGCCACCGATCCTCAAAGCCTCTACGCTAGGGTAAAAATTCGATTTTCATTAAAACTTATACGTTTACGATTGATTAATTCGTTGTCTTGCTAATCTTCTCCTATAAATCTATGTTTCAGAAAAGGAGAGAGAGGATTAACGAGAGATTGAGGATCTTGCAAAGCCTTGTACCTAATGGCACAAAGGTGAGTTCTTGCTTGCATTTTCGGTTCATTTCGAGTATGTATTTGATCTATTTAGAGCATGAACTTATGAACAAATGTTCTTGATTTTTGATTTTGTAGGTTGATATTAGCACAATGCTTGAGGAAGCTGTGCAATATGTGAAGTTCTTACAGCTTCAGATCAAGGTGTGAACAAGAACATTGCCCTTTTTTAGTAATTAACACATATAAAATGAGAATATGAATTACACTAAACTAGATAATAAGTTGGATTAATATGCATAGAAAAATAAGGAATAAAATACTAAAATAGAAGAAATATTATTATATTTAAGAGTACATGTATATATTTAAGTAAAACCCATATTAATATTCTTATAACTAAATCAAATATCATTGAATATTTTCATAAGATATAAAATTCAATTTTTATAAACCGATATAATTAATAAAATAAAAGGTAACAAATATTTATAATATTATTTTAATAAAAACGATGAGATTACAATCTGATTGCATGGTCTTTTTCGATTATAATTTCATATGTACGTGTATATTATTATTAGAAGGAGAAAAAATCCATAAATAGTTTCAAGAAATTTAATTGATCTTATTAATTTGATTTTTGTAATATTGCAGTTGTTGAGCTCTGATGATTTATGGATGTATGCTCCAATTGCTTACAATGGAATGGACATTGGACTTGACATCAAGATCAATGCAGCAAAATGATGAAGATAAAGAAGGGAAAAAAATAGCAATAATGGAGGCTTGTGGATAAATTTTTAATCCAAGAAAATATGATGTCAAAAATGAGAAAGGTTTCTATTTATATTTTTTATTATTATTTCCTTGCAAAATTGTAACATAAAATTAAACTTCTTTCACCTTTCTATTTGGCTCATAGCTGGTGAGGAAGAAGCTGACTTGAAACTGTCCAATTCCCATTAATTTTTTTAATTTTTGTATTATTGTATGATTTATTAATATATACAAATTACAACACTACTTATAGGAAACCGCAGCTCTTATTATTGAAGGCATATCATTTAAATTGGAATTGAAGCTATGCTTCATGGCAATGATTATATTGTATTCTTATCCCGGCTTTTTAACACGAATTTGGGTTCAAAATCCGACAAGGTTTAGATAAGTCTTGGTGAAATTTTATCCTAAAATTAAATTTACGAACCTTTAATGTGTATTCGATGTGTTATAACTCATCGTCTCAACAATTAATTTAGGTCATCTTCTAATTTACTTGGAATTGGTTAACATTTAGATCAATTTGAAGCAACTTAATCAAAATAAAGAACGAAAATTTCAACTAAAACCCTAATTTAGAAGAGAACAAAAAAAACACTCAAATTATTGACATTTCGAGGATTTTGTTTCCATAAATGATTTTAAATCCAAAATCAAATTGGCGTGATTGATCGGACTTTATTACATATGTTACACTTTATCTACTTAGAAGAATAACGATATCTTCATTTTTATGTACAAAATTTGTTGACCAAGATATTGAAAATGAATATTAATGCAATATAATTACACATTTGTTTGAGAATAATACACAAGATGAAGTAGAAAAATCATATAAGTAATGTTTTTTTTTTTTTTTTGTATATTATTGCAGTTTTTCAGCACTTCTTCCTCTCGACGGCTTTTGACAGATTCAAGCCAGTTTTCTCCATGTTGTGTTACAACTAAAAGAATTACTAATAATTGAGCAATATAGCAATAAAATATATGTAAAAGTCGCAAAAGCAAATATGATATCAAACTGCCTAACCCAAATGGAAAAATCCAAGTTGAAATGCATAGCAATGCCGAATTAATTTGATTATTTTTGTTGAAGGAAAGAAGACAAAGCCCTAACTAACTTTCATTAACTATAATTTAGGTATTAGGAGTTGGTTTGGTATTGATTCTACCAAATCATGAATAAAAATGAGAATGACTCATAATATTCGTCTTCGGTAAAACTTGAGACCTAAGAAGTTGTTTAGACTGATTATCAAACACTTTTACTAGAAATTGGGTTATCATATTTAATTCAACCTTGATTCTTGATCCCAATCCAGTTCCTGAAACATACCAAACGAGTCCTAAGAGAAATAGTCCGAGATTAACAAAAATCTTAATGCAATTGAGAGGGTCATAAAATTCTGAAAAATGAACTTAATTACAAAGATCTTGAAACCTTTCATTATAACAATAAATTGTTTTTGGATATCTTATTCATGTTCAACTCAAATGGTCGGAACAAGGAGGGGTTCAACAATGAAACCAAGAAGAGAAAGTGAAGGAGTAGAGACATTGACTCTTGCCAAACACTGATAGATAACAATCCTTAATTCAAGTATAACTATGTTGGAAAATAACACAACACCCAGGCAAACAATGTACTTGATTCGAGATGTACTTCGTCTAAAGTTCGAAATCCTGTGTACAAAGTAGACAGATGGGCTCATTTGGTTATCAAAGGGAAAATGAACAAAAAAGGAAACGAATTTAGTGAACGACCACAAGATTATCATATGAACCTTTATGGACAAAAACAACCATCAATCGAAGAAAATAATGTAAACCCAAAGCTACAAAAGAAGAGCCGTATGATTGGTCATTTGATCAACGACAGATAGTGGGCAGTTAAGTGAAGGCCGAACGAATAGGTCACGTAATTACTTTTCGTGTTCGTTCAGTCTCGAACGAGACAGTGCATACGACCATGATCCTAGTACAACACTAGCATAATGTTACAGTCAAACATAAATATTTCACGAGGATCCATTTTCTTGCAAGTGCCCTTATTATTCAAACAAAATGTACAGAAGACAAAAAAAAAAAGTTCCAACCATGTGTCCCTAATAGAGAAGGCTGTAAAATGAGCCATAATATCCTCTGTTGTCTTCTCCGCCTTGTAAAACCCTAATACAACCAATTGTTACCTCTTCATGCTCGTTCGTCGTTTACGTGATTTGGAATCTCTGATTGGCTGTCAAGTGGCATGTATTGAGCCATAATGGCTCGGATCTCTGAATCCATGTATTGCTGCAAACATAAATGAAGTTGCGTGTTAAACGTGATCAAAGGTTGTAAGCCCAAAAACGGTATGCTCGCGACATGCTGAATTTAACATCATTAAAGTTGGAAACTATTAAAGCCGGATAATAAGGTATAAAAACCGACCTTTAGAGTGGTAAAGAAATACCCCAAACTTAACTATGCGTCTTTTAATACTCTGATACCAGATATTTTTACACATAAATAATTTTAGAAAACTACGCATATTTTATAACTTTTTCGTAAAATTATCACTTCTCTTAATATTTTGGCAAAACTACCCTTACCTTTACATTTCTCCCTTTAAAGTGGGTTGTACAGGGACAAACGTAAGAGGAAGATGAATGATGGTTTTGTGAAAAAAAGTAAAAGAAATGGTCTTTGTAAAAGGGTAGAAAATGTGAATTTACCTCAAAAAATTACAGTGACGGTGTTAACACATGCATGGGTTAGGTTGGCTAGTTTATCAAACACTTTAACACATGCATGGGTTAGGTTGGCTATTTTATGTACCACGTTAAAGGTAGGGATATTTTCTTTCCACCCGTTCAAAGATTGGGACTTTTGATTTAATTTTCCCATATATATATTAGGTCATCAAGATTTATTTGATCAGGAAGACTTACCCTTATTCTATACTTGTAAATAAGATAGCCCCCACCAGCTGCCATGGCCAAGCCTATCAAGATAACCCAAACAGCAGCCCAAGTTGATTTTGCCTCTGCAGCGCTCTTACCTGCCAAAAAAAAGTTTTTAAAAAAAAGGATGAATCAAAAGGGTAAACCAGTAGTCAACAACTTAGTAGAGAAATTGATGTTCTAGCTTACTTATGCAAGTATCATGCTCCTTGATGTACAAAAGACCCCCTGAACAATTACAATCGTAACTTCCCCACGTATTCTTGCAGGAGCATTCAAGACACTGGCATGCACTTTTTTCTTTGCATTCATCAACATCTGAGGAGAAAAAAAAGAGAACCTTCATACAAACTTGACGATATAAACAAATAGTCTAATCACAAAAAATTAAGGATTTTATCTCTCCAATATTAAGGATTTTATACACATGCATAAGCTGTAAAAAGTGCAAACGGTGTGAAGAGTAGGAAAGTCAAACAAGTAAATGTAGGCACTTGAAAAATTAAATAACAAACTCAACAGCATTATGTGGGTTTATAGCTTTTGATTCTTTAGAAAAAGAGGAATGGATAATGAATTATGAAAATTTTATTTTCTCAATCAATATAGGTTGACCAGCTTTTTATGTAAACTCTAATATTAACATGTTAAAATCTTTAAAATTCATATGATTTTCTCAATCAACAAAGGGAGCAACATCCGTGATGAATGAAAGAACAGTTACCTTCACAGCTGTGGCCATCACCCTTGAAACCCGGAGGACACTTGCATTTTTCAGCATCATCCTGTTGATGGAAAAATAAGCAACCACATCCATATTGCAAGAAAAGAAAAAAGATATGATAAATCAACTAACCAAACATGCTGTAAAAGTCTGTCCACTCCGAGTTTCATGCCAACATCCTCCATGGTTTATCTTGCATCTTCCAGGGCCACTGGCTGTGCCATGAATTCAAGATGCAGAATTAAACATTGATATCACGACAAAATATTTGATTCCCGATATGTTAATACCGTGACAGAAATATAACATATATTTCATAATCAGCAAAGAGAGCAAAAACAACTCATTTCTGTCCATCTTGAAGTACAAGGTTACAAAGTTGTCATAGAAAAAGTTCATCTGACAGAAAAGAAGCAAACTTCGATGGTTAGGAAAATGGGAGGAAATGCATCATATATGGTTAAGCATCTAGTCACAAGTAAAACAGCTGGCTCATCAAAGTTCTGAACCAAAATGCATCATATTTGGTTTCACGATACTAAATTCTCAGGAGATGGTAGAGCAAAAATATAGTTCAAAATCTTGTTTGATCAAAGAAATTGTGCCAACTTCCTCCATGGCTTACTTCTCTAATATCTATGGTTAATAATACCTTCCATGATTTTAGGAGAATTGTTTGATCAAAAGAATTGTACTTAGGTATTATCATGATGTTTGATCAAAGTCAACAAATCAGAGAAGGAATTTAAGGTAAATTACTAAAATATAACTGAAAGAAGCAGAAAAGAAAGGCATTGGTAGAATGTTCCCAAAGGTTCATCATTCTTTTGAGTTTCAACTTTTTATTGCCACCAAATATACATGGTAAATAAACATGGAGGTAGGAATGTAACTCTCACCAGGTAGTCATAAGGAAAGAAAATAGAAAGATGAAGCAATTGTCTACACGACTACAATATCAAAACCACTGAAGTTCCAGTTCTTACAATCTTATCTCACATAAGGTATTAGAGCAAAGTTTAAGAAGAATATGGCCTCGTGAAAATATCATTCCCCCTTGACAAAAAAGATCCATTCAAAAATGTACATAAATACAGCATTGTGCTGATTATGGGAGGAACAAGGCATTGGAGAAAGGAAGATATTATCATATATGGGGATCCTACCTTTGCATGTATTATAGCCATCTCCTTTAAACTGCACCCCATTGACGAATGGACATTCACACACCCTCCCACGAAATGTATCCTGGACAAATGATGAGAAATCTTAGAAACATAAGACAATGGAAACTGAAAGATATAAAACGTATGACCTCAGTTGTACCTTGCATGCAGTTACATTGGCAACTTTATCTTGCCAACAACCACCATTATTATCAAGGCACTCATTTGTCTCAATATCTGTCAAATGAAACAGAAGCACAAAGCCAATAAATACCAAATCAACATACATAAATATTAAGTTCAAGATAAAGGAGATGCAGAAGCCTACCATCGCTCAAGCAAGCAGCAGGTTCAGTAGTTTCTTCAAAACCAGAACAAATAGCCTTCAGAACAGCACCCCTTTCCAATTTCCCTGCACATAGTCGATATAAGATGCTGCATATCTAAACAAATACTACTTTAGAACATTACATTGACATGCTTCCAAAGAAACAAACAATACCTCGATATTGACGATTATTCACAACAAGAGTCGGCAATATGGTTACGTCACCTCTGGCTCCTTTTCCAATCTGACAGAAATTAAGCATGCAAAAGTGTAGAAAATCAATGTAAATGTGGAAAAAAAAGAGTACAGAAGAAATTGCAGACATCATTTTCTATAATGAATATTCTATATTACAAATTTTAAGAAACTTCATGCTGATTAAGTAGTATAAAGCATTACTTGAGCCTCTTGTTCTTGTTTCAACATTGCATTATCAGAGTCAGTATTAGGATCTCCCATACACTTGTCAATCTCTTTAATATCAAGGCCTGCAACCATGATGGGAGATTAAGAAATAGATCATTTACAACAACACTCACATAACATGAATTAAAAAGGAAATTGCATTTACCCAAGGATTTCAGAACACCATCAGCACATTCTTTGTTGTATTTCTTGTCCTTCATTGGACACCTAATCTGAAAATCAGTCACATAATCCCACCAAATCCAAGGCCTCTTGCTCTCATTTGCTACTCTATAGACACAAAGCTGCCTTAAATTTTCAAGCACCACATCCTTCCCCTCATACCCTTTGCTGAAATCCTGCTCGGGATCAGGTGCACAATATCTTCCGTGGTTAATGCACTGTGAAGTGCACTGTTTACTCTTAGTGAACGCCTGAGGGCAGTACCATGTGATATAATGCGGTGTAAATTGAGTGTAACCCCCCTTTTCAAGTAATTGTGCAGAGCCCTTGAATTCTTTTATAAAAGACATCAGCATTTCACACTTAACACCACACTCATCATTGCTGGTAGTCCACAACTCATACTCCACACGATCATCAGGGTGAGGGACAGCTTCTCTCCAGTCAAGGTTGACATTAATCATATCTCCATTATCAACAGATTTCTTGAGAGTCTCTCCGAAACTTTTCTCAATAAGTGCAGATGGTATAGTTATATTCTCGATATATCTTGCAGATGAACGATCTTCTTCTGGTGTATCCATAGTTATCAAAGGTTCATCCATGTCATCTGCCACAAGTACAGCTGCAGCCCCAGCTTTCTGTGCATTCCAGACCTTCAAAGCGAAAAAGCAATCTAGAGCAGAATGCCAAAATAAAATTCGTTAATCAAAACCAAAATATAACGCCAAATAAAGCTTTATAATCTAAATTCTTCCAACTAACACATCAGCTCATTTCGAGGTACTCAAATTTAAAAAATGTTATAGTTCTTATATTTCTTGCCAATATTCACTTAGTTCTTATGAATTATGTCAAGATATCAAGCACCCATCAATGTTTTTGTTTCCAGAAATCAGGATTGGATCGAACAATAAAACGAAAACCCCAAAAATATCCTTCCCCATCAGCCACCTTGACAGTTGACTTGCACAGGGAGGGGGAGGACATATAAAAAAGGGAGAAGAGGACAAAAGAAGCAGAGGAAGATGAAGCAAATTAGTAGTAGAGAACAAAATATTAGCCACTTTGAGCAGCCTTAATCAGCATCTTGGAGATGCACCAACAAGAGACAAATTTCACTAAACCCTTAGTTCATAAAACACAAACTATAGCTTTCTGAAGAGCCACCGATTTCCACAATATATTTCAGGGTGAATGAAGCAAAACACCTCAAGCAATGGTTTGAAGTTAAGAATGTTATAATATCACTTAGACCTATTTTAGATGTGACACATTTTTATATTCCCACTCTCCCTTTGTGATCTGTCTCTGGAATAGGTTGCTTTCAAGAATTCAATTTTTGGTCTAAACCAAATAAGACTGCTATAGAACAAAGGGAAACCAAAACCAGGCCATCTCAGCAAAGGTTCAAGGGAAAGATAAGTATCATAATGAAGACGTGAAGTTATTTCAACTTGACCCGGTTCTTTTTCCAATAGAATGGGATGGGTTAAACTTCCAAATTCAATATCTGCCTCAAAGTAGTCTTATGTTCCAATCCAAGCATTATGAGTGGCTTGACTTGAACACTTCTAGATTTCTCTTTCAATATAAATGAAGCCCCGGTTTCAATTAATAAAAATAGACAGGCAACTTTCAAAATCATGTTACACTTTTCATAAAAGCTAAACAGCTTTTTTGAGAGTGACCGGTTAATCCACATACTTGACTTGCAAAACATATAATATAGACAAACACTCGTATGGTTTATAAATAATTATTAAACGAACACTCGTGATCATAGAAAAGTCAACCAACATAAATTTCCATTTGGGGGCGAATGGACAAACTTATAAACTACAGGAAGTTGGTCATATAAATTATAATTATTTCACACGAATATGCAGAGTGTGATGTAATCATGTAAAACTATTTTAAACATTCACACCTCAGTCTTCATATTGAAAATAGCAAGTTGTTCAATTCAGACTGCAGTGCACATGACACATAGTCCGCACTGTAAATCGAACTAATTGTGCCCTAAAGAACTACACCGTCCCTTAAAAATAGGAAAAAATAATCAGTAGAGTTTCACGTCAACAACATGAAGTAGCTAATGCTTCTATCAGCAAGCTGATATTGTTATTAAGTCACATTTGCACCTCTCAAGTAGTCAAGTGTATCATTTATCAAGTGTTAATCCTATCTCATTGGATGTGAGATTCTCCCGTCCATTTGTCTTTCTCGTTTACGCATTGCAAAAGAGTAGAGAATTCCAGTTTAAATGGCATAAAAGAAAATTTAACCCAGATTACTCATCAAGCAAAACAAAGTATCATTGTATCGCCATCAGTCGCCAAGTAGTTATTTTCATGATTCATATACCACACTTTATGACATTTTTACTGCATAGATCAAATCAGAAAACAAATATGAACTGAATTTTCTGGAATCCAATATATTGGGGGTAACAATGAGTAGGACCATCAAGCATTTCTTTGATATAAATAGATATTAACAGTTAGGAAAACTAAAGGAGCGTTCTTAACTAACCCGCAGACAAAAAAAAAAGAAAGAAGTGGAATCCATCAAGCAATGATTACAAAATGCCACAAATTAGCAAATCCTAAGTGGATCAAACTGATCCACCTTCACACGCATGCCTAATCATGGAAAAGCGAAATAGCAGAGGTAGAGATCAGTAAACATTACCTCCACGATCAAGCAAAACGAAGTTAGGCATAGCACCAGCCTTCCTGGTAAACGAGATACTGAAATCGCTGAACTCCTTACACCCCTTACGGTTATCCTTGGGGTAAACAACGACGCCGGCCATGCTTCCACCATACTGAGGAAGTCCGAAGTTACCAATGGCGCTATCGTAGTTTCCTTTGATCTTCTCTGGCATAGTTACCTTCAAGCTGTTCTTCTCCACCACGAATCGAGATTCCACTGACAGAAGAAGAAACCCTAGGTGAAGCAGTAGGAGTAAGAACTGCAGCTTCCGGTTCTTCTCCGCCATAGTAAGGTAGCGAGAGAGATCAAAGAAGGCGCGAATTGAATTTGTTCGATAAGCTATGTAGATTTGGAGAGAACCTAGAGCTTCAGCAAGGTTAGGAGAGAGAGAGGACGGAAGTAGCGAAGTTTCAAGTAGATGTCAAATGTCAATCTACCATCAACGCCCCTTCAATTAAATTTAAAAGAAAAAAAGATACGGAAAACCCGACCCGATTCAGAGTTGTAAATAATCCGTTTAAACAAGCTGTTAAACATTTATAGATTTCTAGATTTGCTTTGGAAAGATTTTGTAGATTTAATTATTTAATTTATAATTTTCACTTATTAGTATTATTTATTAATCAGAAAAGTTTTCAATATTCCGTACTACTATTTTAAGTGCGATTATAATACATAAATGTAAAATGTGCTTATTATTTTAAGTGTGCTCTAAGCCTCTATTCATGATTTTGATTAAAAGATTAATTATTATGCCTAGTAAAACGTAATAAATTGTTTTTTTTGTCGACACTAGTAGTTTTAGATAAGTGTTATGAGTTTTATATGATCATGCACATAATAGTTTAAATTTTGTAGGAACTTAAAAGGTTTTAATTTCGCTAATTTTTAATCGAACGATTTTTAATGGTATTTTTATCGATGTTCTAATTGTGGGTTTTCCAAATTAATGGTATAAAGGGTGATATATTCTGTTCTTATAGAACCTGATGAGATATAAGGTCATAAAATTATCTCTTAATCCGGAAATGAGAATGGAAATAAAAATGTTCATTGTCCCGTCTAACTGCTCTTTATTTGGAACTTTTTTATTAGGTATTTTGACTATTTTCAACTTAGTAACGTATTTACCCATCTATTTGGTGTATTAGTAATTCAATGAGAAAAATCTTGGGTAAATCTCGGATATGCGATTTTTCATGTTTTATACGATGTTGGAATTTTGATTATATTTTTGTCGTCGATCATTGTCATTAGATCACTATATATGAATGCATTTTCAGCATGTACTTTGGAATTTGGTGTTTTCGGATAATGGCAAGCAGTAGTGTTGCTTGTGTTGCGGGAAATATATGCGAAATTGGCCCGGCCTGCTTCACGCTGGAAAGAAACGCTCACTAACTAATCGGACTAGTATTCTATAAAATAAATAAAAAATCACTTATTTTAACTTTTAGATAAACAAATAAATTGTGTATATATTTTCAATTTCTCAATAAATACAATTAGCCATTTTTTTAATTTTTTTTTGAGAAAACCTAACATTAATAATCTTCCTCGTCCGAGACAATAATGTCGGCCAAAGTCGGTGTTAAACAATAGCTAGAAACAAAATGACATATTCTAATTGGATACACGTGAGCAAGTCAATCCGCCGCACGATTTCCACTCTTGCAGGTAAAAGACCATGAGCATTCCTCGAACTCCCTTCTAGCCGAACTCACCTGACCAAGACCGCCCTACTGGACCCCGATAAGAGCTACCATTGGAAAGAAAAGTGATCACCTTCGAAGAATCATATTCACATATGATTTTATGCGAGACTTTCTCCCTAGCGATTCGAATTGCCCTATCAACCGCATAAACCAAATAAACCATTTTCTTTTCATAAAATTACACCCTCCACAATAAACCACATAAACCATTTTCTTCTCTAATTTTTTTTTTCCAAAAAAAAAAAGGTCATATTCTTTTTCTTTTGTTTTTGAATGTCAAGGTTTACATGGCTAGTGATTGCTGGTCCCTTTACTGGCACGTGAATTGTATGGGAGATAGTGAGAGGTGAGTCAGAATATCTAATTCGGTTAATCCTATCTATTACCTCGAAGTTCCTATCTAGAAAATTCCAAAATTGAATATATCCATGATTATTCGAATTCGACTCAAAAAGTTTTCTCAGATTACCAAATTGGATACAGATAGTTGTTTGATTAAAAAAAAAGTCCACGTATATATACGACTCATTCAGTAATAACTACTCAATTGGAGACCTGAGTATTAGAGTCGTTATATGAGACAATTTATTTGGACTCGGCTCGCGTTCTGCTCGTCAAAAGTTTCGGTTCGGACTCGATTCGTTTATAAACGAGCTGAGCTTGAGCTTGTCAATGCTCTACTCGTTCAGGCAAAGCTCGGTTCGTTCAACTAAAATAATCGTTCAGACAAAGCTCGGTTCGTTCAGCTAAAATAACACTATATAAACATTATTTTAGACGATCTACTCGGACTCGGCTCGTATAACACCCTACCGAGTATCCAATATATCTGAATAATGACCTAACGAGAGAGAAGAAGAATTGGGCCGGATCATTAACGAGTGAAAGAGAAAAACACAAGGCCCGGTTCAGTAATAATGAGCGAAGGAGAAAACAAAACAAAGAAATTAAGCCCTTTAGTCCATAATGCGCGAGGAGATCCATATTGTTATACCAAGCCCGACTTCAAGCCCACTACAAAAAATAATAATTAAAACAAATAGTTACATAAGGATTTTCTAAATCAAGGTCTAATTTGGAATGATATTTTTATTTATCAATTTCGTTTTGATTTAATTATTTTCAATAAAATATATTCATTTACTACGAGGATTTTCTTTCTAAGTCAAGGTTATTGACTTATACAAAATATTATAAAAACCGTTATAGTAAGAATTTTTCGGAAAAAATATCACCTTCAAAAATATTTTTTTAACAAACTTCATTTTATATATTAAAAAACACCTCTTATAATGGGTTTTACTAATTTTGACCACCACTAACCATACTACAAAAAGATCATGTTAAACGACTACAATATCTTTTATTAGTTTAGAAATTTATTAATTAGTGAGTTAATTATTTACAGTGAAAATTTTGCAATTTTTAGAAGGTACGGAGGCAATATTGTTCATTATATGTTTTTAAAAAGGAACGGAGGTAATATTGTTCATTTAAAAAATATATTTTTAAAAAGGACGTGGTGACATTTTTTGTAATTTTCATGAGAAAACTATAACAATTATAATCTCATTTCATAATTTTAGTTCAATTCGTTCAAGATTATACACTATTAGTTCTTATGTTTTATGTAGTTAGTTAGTTCACGTAATATTTCGTAAATTTAGTAGTTATGTTTTGTGCACTTTTTTGCTTGAACTAATAAAACACAATGTTTGAAGTACAGTACACAATGTTCGAACTAATGATACCCGACCAAAATTTAGACTTATATTATAAAAGTTCATATATTTATAGTTATAGTTATTAGATACGAGTGTTATATTAGTTCAAACATTTTTATATTATCAGTTCATGCATTATTTTAAACTTATGAACAAAATTTATACAAGTGTATGAACTATTAGTACAATATAATATGAACTAACAGAATAAATAGTTTGAATGAAGTTTACAAAAAAATTGAACGAAAAAAGTGCCATGTAGAAAGAAAGAAAAGAAGAAGAAGAAGAAAGGGGGAAGTTTGAATAAAAAAATTCCAAAGTTTTTATACTATAATTTCAAAAATGTTTGAATGAAAATGTATAAAAAATTTAAACGGAAAAAATGTTAGAAAATAAAAACTATTAGAACAAACAACTTAACTAATTGAACAAAAATATGAACCATTAAACCAAACAGTTTAGTTTAATCTATAAGGAAGAAAGAATAAAATTGGAATAAAAAATTTTCAAAATTTTCATGCTATTAATTCAAAAAGGTTTGAACGAAAAAAGTGTTAAAAAATAAGAACTATTAGAACAAAAAGTTTGCACTAAAAGAACAAAAATATAAACCATTAGAAGAAATAGTTTGAACTACTAGAACAAAACAAATTCTCACTAAACCTTTTAAAATTTACAAAATTGTCACCCGCCTCGGAACCTTTTAAAACCGATTTTCAAAAAAGATAACTTTGTCGCCTGAACTTCATATAATTACAAAATGTCGTTGCGATGCCTAAAAATCATTAACTAGCGTGGACTAATGTGGACCGTTGGATCAAGTGCATCAACAAAGATAACGGAAAATGATAACATAGAATTAACAAAATAAACTAGAAAAACAACTCCAAAACATAAACAAAGAATTTATAGAGGACTATGAACGTAGATTCAAGGCATCGGTGATAGACCAAATTAAACTAGAAAAACAACTCCAAGTCATCCAAACATAGATAACGGAAAATGATAACATAGAACTAACAAAACCTTTTACTACAAGAGAAATTAAAAATGGAAATATACGACATTGGCAGTGATAAATCACCTGGTCCGGATGACATGCCGGCCGGTTTCTATAAAAAAAATACTAGCATATTATCGGAACTGCAGTTACAAGAGCAGTCAAAAGCTTTTATAGAACTAGAAAAACTTAAAATAGATTAACCATACCTTTAACACCCTCATTCCAAAAGTAGACAATCCTTCAACGACTGCCCATTATAGTCCCATAAGTCTATGTTCAACCATTTACAAAATCATTGCAAAGATATTAGCTAAAAGACTAAGCGCAGTTCTCCCAAAATTGATCCACCCTTTACAAGGTGCTTTCACCCAAAATAGATCAATTCATGATAATATACTCATTGCCCATGAAATCTTCCGTGGATTTAAATCCAAAAAAGGCAAAGAAGGATTCATGGCAATCAAATACTTTATGTAAAAGGCCTATGACAAAGTGAAATGGCCGTTCCAAAAAGTAGTCTTGACTAAATTTGGATTTGGAGAAAATTTTAGAGGATGGATCACAGTTTCATACTCCATAATCATAAATTACTCCACAAGAAATATCATCCTCCCAAAGAGAGGTCTTTGTCAAGGAGATCCGTTATCTCCTTTGCTTTTCAATCTTGGGGCCAAGATTTTGGCTAGAAACATACAAAGAACTAGCAATGAGAATCGGAAGATAAAAGGATTTTCAAAATCGAAAAATGGATCCACTATCCCTTTTTTGGCATTTGCTGATGACATAATAATTTTCACCAAGGCAACAACTACAACAAGTAATATGATTATATCCGTCTTAACTGACTACTGCTCGGTCTCAGGATAGGTAATAAATGACCACAAATCAGCATTTCAAACAACATGCCAATAAATGTAGACCCAACAACCAAGAGAAGAATACATGCACATATGGGTATTGTAGTAACAAACAACCTAGAAAAATACCCAAGATATCCGATCATAAACGGGCGAGTAAATAAGGACACTTTTAATAGTGTCATCTTAAAAACTAAACAACAACTAACAAAATGGAAGGCCTCATCCCTTTCTTAGGAAGGTCGAATAACCTTGATAAAAGCCAATCTAAATGCAAAACCAAACTACCTAATGCAATCTTTCATGCTTCCTACAAGCATTCATATAGAACTTGACAAGATAAATAGATCCTTCTTCTCTGGAACAAGGGACCAAATTTTCACCCACTCATCAGTTGGGATAAAATATGTAAACCAAAAACACTTGGGGGAATAAGAATCAGGAAAGCGGAAGATATGAACAAGGCTTTACAAATGAAACTTCTATGAAAAATAATGGCAGAGCTAGATAACATTTGGGTTAAAATTGTGGAAGATAAATATCTCAAAGGAACATGCTTATGGAACTACAAACCCAGAAAAAACACGTCATGGCAATGGGAAAAAATAATAAACATAAAGGATAACCGACCAACCTCTAGAAACATTTGAAAAAGGTTTCAGATAGAGTGTTGGAGACAGTAAAACCATTAAATTCTGGAAAGATCGATGGATAACCGACCAACCTCTAGAAAACTTGGTGAATGATAAAACATTGATCAATAAGGATGCTTTAGTAAGCAACTTTATAACAAATAAACAATGGAACCAACAACAAATTCATCAACTCAATAGTATATTACCATTTAACGTGAAGTGAAAAATGATGGTTCTCTACCAAATTTTCTAGAGGTTGGTCGGTTATCCATCGATTTGGTAGAGAACCATCATTTTTCCCTTAACCTTGATGGCATTTCAACAAAAGAAAACCTAGAAAAACAAAAAGTTCTAGTCTTGATGCACTACGAACTTTGTCAGCACCCGATAGAGAGTGCTAAACATCTCTTCTTCAAATGCCCGTATACATTACATAATATCAAAAATGACAAAGTTTAACGCTTTTACACAATTGTGACCCATCATGCCACAAAATAATGGACATCATCATGAACATACAGGAAAAATGAAACCCAACAGAACTAAGACAAATAGTGGTTACATGGTAGAACATTTGGCTAACGAGGAACCAAATAATTTTTAACAAGAAAAAATACCACATGATTTAAACTAATTGATCCAAAGACAAATAAAAGACTGGATGAGGCTGATTCAAAAACAACAAACTGCAACACGGGGCCTTCCAAAACAAAGACGAAAAACAAAAACATTAAATGGAAGAGACTAAGTTTGAATTCTGTCAAAATTAATTTTGATGCTTCTAAAAACTCGAATGACCAACGTGTCTATGATTTTATCGTTCGAGACCACAATGCTTTAACGCTTGTTGTAGAAACGGGTAGATGTGGAGTAAAAACTATTCTTCAAGCAGAAGCTTACGTTCTAAGAGAGGGCCTCCAAAAGGCCATAAGTTTAGGACTCAACACCATTGAAATCGAGGGAGATAACCTTGAACTCATTAACTCAATCAATCAGATATGGAAACCGTCATGGGAAGCGGACATGATCAATTCTGACATCTCCATTTTGATTCCAAGGTTTACACAAGTTAGAGCCAAACATGTCTTTAGGGAAATCAACGTTTGAACTTCATATACTTACAAAATTGATTTTTAGGCAGCGTAGGACATTTTCCGCTATCTTTGTTTAAATAATTATATTCATTTTTATTCTGTTTTCGTTTATGTTTTTAGAGTTAGAAACATTAGACTGAAATCATTACTACCGTATATCCTAACCATTTATACCGAGGTGAAATGAGATTTGTATTTTTTAGGATATTAGTGGCTGCATGCATGCCTAACTCTTCATCTTTAACTAAAACTTCGCGTACAAGTCACAATGTAGTAACCTACCTTAATATTTCAGGGTATACCTAAATTTATGGGGTGCATGCATCCCTAACTTAGTTTGATCGATGTGATACCTAGATTATCGCATAAATAATACATTATGAATTTGGAATTGAGAGAAATATATTTAAACACAAAGTTCGAATCTAGTGGGTCGGGATACGACAAACACAACCTCCATATGTACTACAACTAAGAAATTAGAAATAAGGTCGTTTATTGAAATAAAATGCATCGAATATATCAAGTTAAAGTAAGTGAAATGATGCATTTGGGGTCCAATTGTCCAAACAGCTAATATTAGTTGTAAAAATATTTGAACATTTAAATAACAATAATACATTTTCAAATAATTAAGATTCAAAATTATATAACGATCATCCGATAGCTGTACAACAAAAACCTCAATTTGATGACTAAAACCAATAATTTAAAATAGTAAATTTGATCGTAAAATTAGACACTGATATATATATATATATATATATATATATATATATATATATATATATATATATATATATATATATATATATAAAAAAAAAAAAAAAAAAAAAAAAAAAAAAAAAAAATATATATATATATATATATATATATATATATATATATATAATACGATTGGCATTTAAGACTAACAATACTTAGTGCGATGACACTTAACGTTAAGTCGAAAGGGATAAATCCAATCAAATAGAACATATTATTCAAATCCGCAAACAATGTTTTAAGACCAACAATACTAATAAGTCAAGACCCGAAATGAAATCGCTCCGAAATTAATATGAATAGTATAGCAATAAGCTTAGAAATAGATCCGCGATCAATCTCCATTCTTGATTGAGGTCTTTCCCAACATCTTCAATTGGATAAATTTTCTACCCGTACGTCAATCATCCAATAAGCTCTCATAAGTTCTAAGGGTACCCCTTCATCCTCCAAGTTGCTTCGAGTCCTTCCGTCAAGCTCACTGCCACCACTTATTTCATTTGGTCCGCCCTCGACGCCATTATTTTCAGTTATGATAGGCCATCGCCTCACCGCTACACACGAATCGATCATCGCTGGAAATAACAGCTCATTAACTTTATATATAATAACATTTTACATCGATCTGTTGTTACATATATCGTAACGTAACTTGTTAAATATGCATGATATAGTGAGTTGTCAAAATTGTGTTGGTTAAATGAATAGGTACAAAGGAATAAGGTCGAGATCCAAGGCAAGAGTGAAAAAGAAGTCCAGGGTGTTAATCAAGATCCACATTATAACGTACACACTCTCAATTTTTGATCATAGTTGGGCCCCACCCATGCTACAATCAGACGCCATCAACGGCCGGTGAGTAATCATCTCCATTTTTGTTTGGCTGTCACTTTCCTCAATTCGATCTCTCCCTTCATCTCTCCGCAACCTCCTTTTTCAACTACTATTTATCTCCTTCCCCTTTCACCGCCATTTTCACAAACACACTCGAACTCTTGTTCTAACACGCTTAACCCTAGAGACACGATAATGGGTCTTACAAAAACCACATTGGTTTTCGGATTTATTTGCATTATACTCGCCGGAGTTAGTGCTCAATCTCCACCAACTTCACCGCCAACCACCCAAGCTCCTCCTACCCCCACCGCCTCTCCACCACCTACTCCACCTTCCAGTCCTCCACCTACACCTCCATCCAGTCCTCCACCAACGCCACCAGCCAGTCCACCTCCGTCGTCTCCTCCTCCTTCATCTCCTCCACCGTCATCTCCACCTCCTTCATCTCCTCCACCGTCGTCTCCACCTCCTTCATCCCCACCACCTACTCCACCTGCACCTGCATCTCCACCCCCGGCTCCGACAACTCCCCCACCATCTCCCCCTCCGGCCAGTCCACCACCATCACCCCCTCCCGCCACTCCTCCTCCGGCACCAGCAACACCGCCGCCTGCTACAGTCCCAGCTCCAGCTCCGGCGACGGTGAAGTCTCCTGCGACTTCTCCGTCTCCTCTTAAGTCAACTCCGTCACTTACTCCGACATCAGCTCCGGGACCCTCAGTGGAGGCCGCCGTTCCCGGCCCGGCCCAGACCACTGATCAGGTGTGTATATGTTTACATATATCACGTGACTCGATCTAACTGTTCTAGCCTCTAGGGAATTATATATTCTTTCTAGATTATTTATTAATTTATTATAATTTTTATATTTTTGTTCCTGATCCATGTGGTAGGTAAATAGATCTTGAACCAGCATTTTAATTTCTCTGAGTCGACTCTAACTCGTAATAAAATAAATTGCCTAATAAACGTGCTAAAAATCGAGTTATCTTATCTTTAAAAATAGTTTTAACTGCGAGTCATGTTCAATTTTTATAGAAAGTGAACAAACTTGAAAATAACTGATCTAACTCGAAGAACTCGGGTCATAATAATCTAGTTATACTCAACTATTGCTACTTACTCCTTGGACAAGATCGCATCATAACGGACATCTTTTTATTTTAACTTGTCCGGTTCAACTACCAATCATATTATGATTAGATAGGTATATATCTGGCTAATTTTATTAAAAATTTTAATATCAATTTTAATATACCGTTATAATAATTGGAACTCTAATTTTATTAGATACACCTAGAAAACTATCGGAACTGAAAGGGACATGTATGAAAATTTTATAAAGCTTTTGACGCAATCCCGATATATTGTTATTGGTGTCCTTAAAATTTCCGAATCTAACTATGTTTGGGATATTTTGCAGAGTGGGGCAGAGCAGATGGCGAGTGCGTGGAAGCTTGTGAGTGGCGTCGTATTTGCATGGGGTGCTGTCGTTTTGTTCATCTAGTCCCTGCGTTTTTGCCTTGATTATTTTACGTACTATTGCTATGTATTCTCCTACTTCCTTAGACTTTACGTGTATTTGGTGACTTTTATTACATTGATTTTGGATTCTTTTGTATTGATCGAGAGGAGATTTGAGATGTGTTTTCAGCTGTATCACCATGCATGTACTTTGAACTTGCAATGATACTTTCATATTATTATTTCTTTCGATATTTATCTTTTCATTTTCGAGTTTATCATCATGTTTCAATAGGATGAATCATTTTCTAAATTCGTCAATCTTATAAAATACTTGCGGATGAAACATAAAATTTATGGTCCTCGTAAATTAAAATGTGGGATGTTGACTGTCGAGTGTTAACTAGATCAACGGACATCGACGCAATTTATTTCTCTAAATATGAACATCACTAAAAAAAGATCTAACATGAAATCGTACATATTCATCTCAATCTCACATTAATAACAACAACATTGGAGCGTTCAAATCGTACATAATTATCTCCTAAATACCACTCAATAAAAAGTTAAAATGTACCTAAAAAGGTCGAATAATATAAATAAACCTTTATATATATATATATATATATATATATATATATATATATATATATATATATATATATATATATATATATATATATATATATATATAACAGAAGGAATAAAGAAAAGTAAACGACACATGACTTGTGGGTTTGTGATGGGAAATTAAATTGGCAATATAGTATCGACTTTAAGGGACAACCACCAAACTTGCACTGATCACAAACTATGATTTCTAACATGAAAGTTAAACTTTTAAAGCTTGAATTTGAATTCATGTATAGTTTATATGGGACTTATTTAGAGGATAAGAATTTACAAATGTTCTAACATGATCAATGAAGGTATTAAAATTATAACTTATAGTATATGTCATCGACTTATAATTAGGGAATTTAGGGTTTTTTAAGGTCGGATCAAGACCCAATAAATATCCATTAGTTAGACTTGGTTCACTTGGACCGGTTACTTAAATCCGGTTTTAAGTTCATCCTCAAATCGGTCAACAAAATATCACCGAAGCTGCATAAGCACATCCAAACCTGAAGATTTTCGGTTCAAATTGGTTTCGGTCCCGACCAATAAACAACCCTACTGTTATCACATGCATATAATATAACATGTCATATTTAAAATAAACTAAGATATTAGAGTCACAATCATGAATGTAAATAGTTGGTGATGGATCATGAGTGTACATGATTATGTGATGGGGAAGGGCTAGCTGGCATTCCGGTGACAAGTCAACATCAGCTCCATCGATCATTGAGTTTAATTTCTTCACTTACCTTTTCTTAATTGCTTTCATGAAGACGATTAGCCGTGGTTAATGTGTCTATAAAGGGCCCCACTCACCGTAATTAAGGTAGTAATTAGGACGTGACAACCTAAGGGATTGTTGAGGTTTTGCTTAGATTCGATTTCGGGATGTCATTATTAATTCGGTTAATTGGGGTTTGTGTTTAATCTTGGAATTTATGTTGCTTCATTTTGAGTTTGTTTTAGTTTAATGATGGCTTGGTTTTCGATTATTTTATGTTTCATGTACTCGTTTTCGTGACATATTTGGTTGGTTTTGTTAAGTTAGGTATTATTTAGGTTTTTTTATTAATGAACAATATTATAATAAATGAATCATATGATTGAGTCTATATATACTTTGGATTGCATAGTAAAAAGGCATTGTTTGATAGACCACAAAGCACTCCACATTGAATCACCAGGCCATAACTTTTGTTGTACAAAATTATTGAAAAATAACAGAATTTAACAAATAAGAAAGACAACACATACAACGTGTTTATAGTGGTTCAAATTACATAGTAAAAAAGCATTACTTGATAGACCACAGAGCACTCCGCGTTGAATCACCCACAACTTTTGTTATGCAGAATTACCTGAAAAATAACAAAATTTTAACAAACAAAAAAAGACAATACGTACACATATGTTTATAGTGGTTGTTCACCTAATAAAGTCTACCTTCACTTTGCAGAGAGATTTTATTGAGAAATTTCAGATTACAAATGAGAGGATAAACAGATGATAACTAGGTTATTCCAGATTTTGAAGATGAACAAATTTTTAGATAATAGGAAACTACGGGAACCCTATAGGCCTACAATATATATAGGAACAACCCTAGGTTTATACTTGGACAAGTTTATACTTGGTAGGTTCAAACTCCACAAGTTTATACTTGAAAACCAAATATATGACTAGGTCAAACAGAAAAGGATCAAACAAAAATAAAGCTCAATTCAAGGCATATTCAACAAATCTTCACCTTGACTTGAATTATCACAAATATACCAGATTGCATTAGTCAATGCCCGAAGCCTCACAAACATAGCCGATGCATTAGTCAATGCTCATATCAACTCCTCTCCATATGCATTAGTCAATGCCTATATCGGATGCATTAATCAATGCCCATACCAGATGCAATAATCAACACCAGACCGAATACATAATCAATGTCCATACCAACTCCTCTCTCTCTCTATTCCGATGTGCCCCTTCGGCACTCAACAACTTTTGACGTTTATGAAGTCCAAACAATGGAACTTGTTGCGAGGTACCGACTTGGTGAACATATCAACGGAATTATCAACAGTCCCTACTTTCTTCAACCTGATCCTCTTCACAGCTTGCAGTGTCTTTTCTTGGTTGCCCTATGAAACTGCTGACGACACTAACACCTTGTGCCAGATCTGGTCTTGTGCAGACCATATCATACATCAAACTCTCTATTGCACTAGCATAAGGGACTCGCGACATATACTTCTTCTCCTAATCCGATTGAGGTAAAAACAAAGTGGTAAGATGAATGTTGGCATTACTAGGTGTATCAATAGGCTTGGTCGATGACATTCCGTCATCCCGAATCTTGACAACACCTTTTCAATGTAGCCTTTATGTGATAAGAGAAGCTTTTTATGATCCCCGTCTTTAAGAATATTTATTCCTAGAAATTTCTGAGTTGCTATCAAATCCTGCATCTCATCTCCCGTTGATGCAAACCATTGTACAACTTTAGACTTAGATACAACTTCTCTATAGGTGGATGGTTCATGAATTTCCACCTCTTCAACAACATGTAGGGCATAACCAACCATATCCTCAAAGTCATACATTTGTTGAGGTCTTACTCCAATTCTTCTTGAGCACCCCTCAACTAAACTCTAGTGAATAACTGCTGATGGTTGATTTTCCTTTGCCAGAATTTGCATCCCTCTTTCACCAATATGACTAAGTCTCATATGCTATAACTTAGTCATATCATCCTTCAATTCCGAACCTCTGAAGATGCAACAAAAACAGACCTAAAAACAGTGGAATACTACAAGAATATAAAGTGTCTCTTTTGACACCTCTCAAAATAACATTAGAACCTTTACAAACAACAGAACTTCACATTCACCTTTGAAGCAAAACCCCTTACTATCCATCATACTCAGGGATATCAAATTCTTCGTAATAAGTGGAACATGTCTGACTTCGTTCAATGTACATAATCTTCCTTCACGTGTCCTGATTTAATCGATCCAATTCCAACCGCCTTGCAGACATAATTGTTGGCCATGAAAATACTACCACCATTGACCTGCTTGTAAGTTTTTTACCACTCTCTGTTAGGTCATATGTGATAGGAAGCTCCGAAATCAAGAACTCGCATATCAACACGATATGTGAGTCCACCAACAACCAAAGCAATATCCTCATCTGATTTAAAATATCCGTTTGCAACAGTTACAGAACCAGAATCCTACGGTTTCTTTTTCTTAGGACATTCGTTCTTTCAATGTCCTTTCTCCTTACAATAGTTGCAGACGTCATCAAGCTTAGAACCTTTTGAAGAAGACGACTCATTGTTCTTCTTCTCTAAGTTTCCTTGTCTCTTGCCTCCTCTTGTATATAGACCATATATCTGACCATCCCTACCAACACCACTTTCATTCACCTTATGGCGTAGTTATTATGTATCAAGGGCAGACCTGACATCTTCCAGAGTAATAGTTTCTTTTCCAACAACAAATGAATGAACGAAGTTTTCATATGATAACGGTAAAGGTACCAACAAAATCAATGCAACATCTTCATCCTCAATCTTAACATCAATATTACGCAAATCTAGAAGAATTGTGTTCAATTGATCTAAGTGCTCACGACGTTGCGTACCTTACTGCATTTGCAGGCTGAACAGACGTTGCTTCAAAAGCAATTTGTTGGTGAGAGACTTCGTCATGTAGAGGTTTTCCAACTTCAATAATAGTTTTGTTGTGGTATCCTGATCCGAAACCTCGCATAAGACATCATCTGCGAGACACAACATGATGGTCGAATGTGTTATCCTCCTTAGTGGCCATCTCAACAACATCACCCTTTTGCTTATTGGATTTCTTCGTTGACAACGGTCTCCATAAGCCCTGTTGTTTCAACAACGCTCGCATCTTGATCAGCCACAAACTGAAATTGTTCCTCTTTGTGAACTTGTCGATCTTCATGTTGAAAGAAGACATCTTTCTCCTAGATAACAGAAAACCAAAGAACCCAAAACTCTTATACCAGTTTAATGTGCGGAATCACTAAGAAAGAACATATTTCAACAAACAGGAAAGATAACACACACAAGATTATAGTGGTTCACCCAATAAAGGCTACCTCTATTTTTTAGAGAGATTTTATTGAATAATTTCATATTACAGATTAGAGGATAAACAGATGATAACTAGGTTATCCCATATTTTCAAGATGAACAAGTTTTCAAATGAGACTAATTAGGGAGCCCTACAATATATATATATGAACAACCCTAGGTTTGTACTTGGACAAGTTTATATACTTGACAAGTTCAAACTTGAAAGGGTTATACTTGGTAGATTTATACTTAAAAGTCAAGTATAAGAATGAGTCAAACATAAAAGACTTAAATAGAAATAAACACAATTCAATGCAAATTCAACAACTTTTATTCGATTGCAAACAATAACCTTTAATACTTTGCTAAATTTGGAATGGTTTTCTACAGTTTCTACACTTTAACTTTTCTAAATAATGAACAATAATTTTTTAGTTTTTGAATTACATTCTTAGATTTTATATATTTTTTTTATCTTCAATAAATTAACATTTTTAGGAAAAAAATTAATTATTTATTGTGAATAGTCTAGTGGAAAAAAATGACCTCATGACCCCTCAAAAATATAAAACTTGTAGTTAGTGGGTTTTAAATTGGATGACAAACACTCCCTCGTTTTTTGTAAAGTTATTCTTAAAACCGAATGTTAATACACAATGTTAATAATCGTGTTACACAAGCCCAACCGAGTTACACAAGTCTAGTATAGCTACACAAGGTCAATTTAGTTACACAAGCCCAATCGAGTTACATAAGTATAAAAATATAGGTCATTTCCCAAAATTATAATTTTGGGTCAAATTATGTAAATAACCAAGTTGGGGCAATTTGTGAACTTTCAAAAGTTTGGGTCAATTCTATATATTAAATTTATGGCCTTTTTTTGCAATTAATTAAATCGGGGAACTTTTGCAAATTTTAAAAGTTTGGACCATTAACGTAATTATAAAATAAATGATTCATTTTGTAATTGCACGAAAAGTTGAATGAAACCCTAATTGTTGGCGGCGCTGGCTTCTGTGGGACGCCGACTGACTCCAGTGTCACCACGCACTCGGCAGCGACGGGCTCAGTGGCACGGTGGCAACGAAGAACGGCTGAAACCCTTCCTGCGTTGCTTCTTGGTGACGACGGGATCCATCTTTTGTGATTCAAAATCAACAAGAATGAAGGCGAAGCATGTAGAGGAGAAGTTTGAGGTGGTTGTTGATGCTTCAAACTTAGAAGTAACACGGGCCCACCACCACCAAGCCCTAAGAGAAATGAGTTGATTTCTACTATGCCGATCAACGTCTCTTTTGCCGCTGGAGCGTTGTTTTCCTCCGGCCACTTGTTGATGGCTTCTCGCGAGGATCCTGGTGCAAGATGGACTTCTTCGTCTGGATATGGTGGCCAGCGACGGCTTCGTCGGGAATCGGCGACTACTTCGTCATTAGGGTACGTGGTTACTCACAATGGCGATTTTCGGCTACGTCGGGATTTGAAACTATTTTAATTAATTGCTTTAATTAATTGATTTGAAACGGCTTCGGTTTGTATCAACAATAAAAAAAAAGAAAATAATGAGGTAGAGAAATCCTTTTTGTAAATCAAATACTATGTAGGCCCATCTAATTATCTACAAAATTTTTAAATTAAAAATTAATTAATAAGAGGGGTAAAAATGGAATTTACTAGGGAAATAATTAAAATACCTATAAATAAAACTTAACCCATTCTGATACCCATTCTAAAACCCTATCCACAACTTCCTTGCAACCGTTCTCCTCTATCATCTTCCCTCCACCGTCGTCCCTCTATCATCTTCCCTACCACGAAGAAACTCAACCGGACTCGCACCACCGGAGTCGAAGTAGCCAGATCCGTGGTCGAAGCAGGCAGATCCGCCGTCGTCGGGCTGCTCCACTGCCGGCGTCGCGGAGATCCGTGATCGAAGCATCCAGATCCGCCGTTGCCGGAGTCGAAAGCAGTAGATCAAGCCTCCTGGTCGAAGCATCCAGAACCGCCGTAAGTCTTCTTCCTCCTGGGTCTATTGCGCTGATATCCGCCGTTAACCGCCGATTGGGCTTGACCTTGTGTAAATCAAGCCTTGTGTAAATCGGGCCTTGTGTAAATCGAGTCTTGTGTAAATCAGGCCTTATGTAAATCGAGTCTTGTGTAAAACGTGTGTAAATCGGTAGGGCTTGTGTAAAAAAATCGATATTGATTGTGTAACAAATCGGCAAAGCTAAATCGGTAGGGCTTGTGTAACAAATCGATAGATCTCGTGTAAATAGATCGATATGGCTTGTGTAAATCGACACGATTGTTTGTGTAAATATATATGTTTAATGTAAATCGAGACAAATTGTGTAAATCGATAGTGCTTGTGTAAAAAATCGGGAGGGCTTGTGTAACAAATCGATTGGGCTTGTGTAAATAGATAGAGATGGCTTGTGTAAATCGATAAGAATTGTGTAGGGTTATATTTGTGTAAGATTAGTTTGTGTAAGTATACATTAAATATAACTTTAAAAAAATAACAATACATTACCAAGTTCAGTTAGTCTAGTTGGTTGAGATTGTGTAGCTCGATTTGGCTTGAGATTCATTAAGTAGATTGGGTTTGAGACTCTGAAAATTGAAATTACTAATTAACCCTTTCAATTAATCTTTTAATACAAATAAAAGAGGCATACTTTCTCCACTCATTATATAACTAGCCCATCTGATCCACAAGTTTTCAAATTTAACCCCATACCCCATTTATTCCTAAAAACAGGCTTTAGTAGCCCAAGTCATTTTAAATTTTGTATATAATATCGTGGGTGGATAAATCTTTTTTTTTTTCCATTCAAAATGTTAATAAGATTTGTCCATCCAATCAGTGGAAAAAAAATTAAACCAATCCAAAACATGAACCGAACTCAGTCCAACGAAAGTCCTATCTTCTTTCCCAACTACAAAGCAACTAGAAATTCAAGACAACACGAGTTAATTAAATAGGATGGAAAAGAGGGTAACCGGTTCATCCATAGGGATCGATCGAAGATTTTGTGGTCACTTATACAAATTTGTCTCTCAATTGGATTTGTACTCGAATGATAATATATCTATAACCGATTATCATTGGTCTTTTTATACTTGTGCAATGTCGGTGGTCTTAAGCATTTGAAAGCAACCGACATGCATGTACACATGTCTAGGTAGATATATCTGCCGTTTAATGTAGTCTCCTGCAATTTCCATACGATGTAGTTACCGCCGTCAAGCTTGTGAGCATTGTATACGTTAACCACTACAAATGGGGCTGCTGGACAGTTTTTTAATTTTTTTTTTTTTTTTTTGAAGTGTATCAATGCTATTATACCACGTGAATGAATATTTCAATTGATGATTTTAGTGATTAGAAATCACTATTTAAATACAACTCTATTTATACCAAAAATCCTATACAATTCCTATATAGGCACATACGATCAACTTAGATAGCATATATTGTAGTTAGAGATCGATATGAAAATAGTTGTTATATATCTTAATAAAACAAGCTCTGGTTCATGACCACTGTTTAACATACCAATTTAACAATTATAAAAAAAGAGAAACTTCTTAGGGTTTCCGCCATTGGTGTTCCTTAATAAATCTCGAGTTTTCTTTGATTTTTCGAGAAATCAAAAAACAGAAATGTGTCCGCTGAAGGCACTATGTTGGAGCTTGTTACTTGTTAGTTCGTGTCTCGAATTTTTGTCCTCCATATTTTCATATTATAATGGTTCCAAGGGATATTATTTTTAATTCTAAAGTACCTATATTAATTTAGCTATAATCTTTAGTTTGACCTGCTCGATGATGTAGTTGATCTTTTACTAACTAGAACGGACTATCCGTGTAATTACTACTTACCCTTCTATTACTCTATTAATAATAAATTGCGATTAAATGTGGGTACTGGATAACCTTCTAAAAAAACAAGAGAAATGACAGATATTTATTAGCATAATTATCATACTGATAATAAGTTTGATTAGTTATCTATATGTTAAGTAAGTCAGTACAAAACAACAAGCTTTTCATAAGCCTCGCCGGAAATAGCATCAACCATGATATTCACAGGATTCGTCACCACATTCCTCTCCTCGTACTTCCTCTTAATCACAATGTAATCAGTCTCAGCTAGTAACCTCCCATCCATTTTCCTCGTATAAATCCAATGTAACCACCTCCCATCCATTTTCCTCGTATGAATCCATCGAAGCTTGATCGAACTCGATCCATGTGGCTGTAACCATCCATCAGAAGCCATTGCGCCAAAGAACATAGAGAGCAAGTAGGGTTGTCAATGAGCCCCCATCGGAAGAGCTATCCCTGTAAGGGAGACGACCAAGTTTCAGAAGCCATAGAGAGCAAGTCCGCTATGGCTTCCACCAACTCCTCAGATTAGGTTTGGGTCGAGAATCTTGACACTGTATTACTTACTTTTTTTATATTTTTTATATACTTACTGTTGATGGCAAAAAAACTTAAACCCTAACACTAAAACCCAGATATATATTCTCTTTACTCTTCCTTGCAAGCCAATTTGCAGCCATGGCTGATTTCATTCTTCTGCACTTGCATATCAGCGGATTGCATGGAGCCCTCCTCCATCAGCAGTATCAAACTCAATATGAAGGTTACCAATACATATGCAAAACACAAGAACTTTTGCCATTTACACAATTACACTGAATTATTAGACCAAAAGAGAACTTCAGAGTTTCTTTTATATATATATATTAAAATTAATGATTTTTTCCTGAGGAATCCTTTATGGATGCTCTTATTACGTTCTCATGGTTGAGGTCCTCAGGATTCCTCCTGCTTCAGTGCTAAACTTCTTCCATCGCCAATGGACGAACAAAAAAGTGAAACAGTCGAATGTTCTTGTTTCTTTAGGTTCATGCTCGGAATATCTAACACGTTCACTTGAATCTAAGATTTATAATATGAACCAAAATGTAAGATTTTTTTTATAATACTAAGGAGTTCGCATCATTTTGTTCGTAACTTCGTTGACTCACCTGAAAATATAAATAACAAACACGAACTCGAAGGGACCCATTTCTTATCAACGGAGTTAGTAATTATCAAATTATCCACTCTATTACTTTCTTTCATTCCCATCTCATGAGCTTTCAAGATGTCTCTTTATCCTACAGGCTGCAAGGAATTTAAAGAAAAGAAACACCAAGTGACAAACAAAGTCAGCAACATATATCAGTAGGAATTGCTCAGTCTTAGCTAGGTTATGTTATTATTGCAAAAAAAACACCCTAAACATGTAGACGACTTTTTAATAAATTAATCAAACAACTATACTAAAAGGTTAAACTAACAAAAAATATAGTGTTACCAAACACGCCCTTAAGTCCATCAGTCCAAAACAACAAGCTTTTGATAAGCCTAAACTAACAACAAATATAGTGTTACCAAACACGCCCTTAAGTCCATCAGTCCAAAACAACAAGCTTTTGATAACCTCGCCGGAGATAGCATCAAGCATGATGTTCACAGGATTCAACGCTAGATTCCTCTCATCATTAAAAAACATGGTCAGAAAATTCTTCGAATATCCTCTCATCAGCGCCACCCCATTCTGATTCTCCGGCACCAGAGTCGACCTTGAATCCCTAAGGTTCCAGAAAACAATCTCCGGCATCGCATATCCATACCCCATCTCCTCATACTTCCTCTTAATCACCATGTAATCAGGATTCCTTGAAGCTTGATTGAAATCCGTATGACTGAACACAAACACCCTCTTTATCATTTGAGCTGGATTAAGCCTTGCATTCACCGCCACCTCAAGGATTTTCTCAAACACTTTCTGCAAATCAACGTTCATTCCCCAATTCAAATTCTTCATTAATAATACCTTTGATTTCAGGTCTTTTCCTTCGATGTTATAGAGCTGCGGATCGTGACTAAAGGTTATAACCTTCCCTTTCCATGGCTCTTCACTCAGTTCCGAGATTAAGATTCCGAGTGCAACGCAAATCTCCATTGGAATCCCTTTCATTCCGCCAGACACATCGCAAACTGCAATGCAGTTCTTCATATTTCCTTTCTGATATAAATCGTCAACAATCCTCTGCCATTGTTGCTCCGCAAATGTACCGCCGTCTTTGTCATCCAGCGATTTGATCACTTCATGAGGAAGATTGTACGGAAACTCATTCCCACTTTTTCCGGCCAAGTAAACCTCCGGCAGCTCCAGAGCCTTGCGGAGAGGGATGTTAACTTGTAGTTGAAGCCGGCCACTGAAAGAGTAGGGAGAAGCCTTGATGCCGGCGTATTCAGGGGACGTCTCCTTAGTGAAAATCCTCTTGTCAATAGCGCCACGGAGGATCCAAGGACACCACTTCGCAGCGTGGCTGATTTTGTTCATCTGGCCAGAATAAAGGCTTTCTAGATCCGATTTGAGTTGATCAGCGTACAGATCTGAGATCCTTTCGAAAAGATGCCGGAAATCGAGGTCGGAATTGAACCGATGTAGGGCTTTCTTCCTCAAATTTTCATTGTGCGTCTTGCGACACTTCTTTTTTACGGACGGCTGTTTCTTCTTGACGATTTTTGAATTCCGATTGACTCCCTTCAACAAATTCTGAGATCGCTTTCCACTCATAGATACATTCGAGAGTTGCTTTTCTATGGATTTCAAAGCATCGCTCTGTTTCCGCTTCTGATCCTCGGACATCTTCTTAATATTCGCAACCTTCGAAGCATCATCCATTTTAAGGAGGTGATAGAGAAGGTCAGGTAAGTCCTTAATGTAACCAAATTCCGCAAACGAAGCAACATTAGCAGCCAGGGTTTTGGGATGGTGACGGTGAAGCCATAGCGCCGCCGTGTAAAACGCTTCATTATTACATTCACCAGTTCCGTGAACTCTTCTGAGATTGCAGATGAGTTTGAGCGTGGTCAAGGCGTGTTGAGACCAGGCTTGATTTAGGTAAGAAATTACGGTTTCGGGAGGCGTGTTTGAGGCGACTTGGAAGAAGAAATCGAGACAAGGATTGCCAGATGAGAGGTAGTTGGCGGAATAGTTTCCATGGAAGCCCTCCTGTGGAGATATGGTGTTGAAGTAGGGATTCATGGCGTCTGTGAAGGCGCCGTTAGGTTTTCAGAGGTGCTTTTGGCGGTTTTCAGAGGTGCTTTTCAGGGAGAGCAGCCACGATTGGATTGGAGGGTTTTGAAATAAGGTTTGAGCTTGCTTGCGGCACAAGGACTCAATGGGTGTGCATACTGCATACCGAATATCCGATCCGCCCTATAGAATCGGATATTCGAAATTATTTTTATGTTATATTAGATTCCGAATCCCATCCTGTAGGTTTTGGATCGGATTATTCCGCTGGTTATCCGGCAGTAATAAATATTTGAAATATTTTGATTTTAAATTTTTAATTTATATATATTAAATAAATAGGTTTGGCGTCATATATATATATATAAGGTACCCTTCAACTAGACCTGCACAAAAGCGGGTTCGGGCCGGGCCATACCTGAAAACTCTGTCCGTATGTGCGGGTCGGGTTGGCCCAACCCACATTGTCCGGGTCAAAAACACTACTCGTGTCCACCCACGTAAAAAGCGGGCCGGGCCGGATGGCCCGTGCATACTTGCATTGTGCGTTTTTTCCTTAGATTTATCATTCAAAAGAAGTAATATAATGTATTAACACAAATTTTCCAACACAATTATACCTACATAGTGCACTACCAACGAGTTCAACAACAATCAACATGGCAAGAATGAATAAATTCAAATACGTGAAAACAAGTATAATTGCAGTTAAATTATCCGTGCAATCATGTATTACAAACGAGTATAAATCGTCAAAATACACAAAACAAACTAAATGAAACATCATAATAGGTAGCACTCAAAACAAACTAAATTATATATACACATATATAAATTAATTACATGTATATAACTATATACGGGCCGGGCCGGGTTGGCCCGCGGACCAAAGCATATACCCATACCCGTCCCATTTAAAAACGGGTTGTGCCGGGTCAGGCCCGACCGGGCCTAACTAGCTGCCCGTACCCATATTTTTTACCGGGCGGGAGGGCGGGCCAGACGGGCCGGCCCAGATTTGTGCAGGGTCTACCTTCAACCAAATGAGATACGTGACTTATTTGAAAATATTTAAAACCCTTAAAATATATTACCGGTATCAAAACACTCCCCTGTATACCTAACCCTCTCAACCAGTCATTTCAAATCTGATCCGTCGATCCGATATACTTTTTCGGGTCATATCGGATTCGAAAAAAATCCATCGGACTCGGATTTACTCAGATCGAATTGTTAAAATGTTTCAGAAAAATTAAAATAATGAGTTTCGTATTTAAATCACGAAGTCGGAAACGTTTCAGGGAAATTTTCATTATGCATCTGAGTCCCAAAACCGGAAACGTTTCTGGAGGAAAACCATTCCACATTTTGCCACAAACATGAATTGGTTTTCATTTCGGACCCTAAACGCGGAACCGTTGTTTTACACCCGCGTGAACGATTAATTAACTTATTTTGTCTCCAAACTATTGAACCGAACAATTAATAAGAACTTGATTTCACAACCGAAGTGTGAATGAATTATAATTTGTTTATATAATGACTTCTAACAGCCCGTATTTATATAAAATAATTTTACGAAATTTGTAAATATATTTACCTAATCGAACCAAACAAATACAATAGATTCGGATCCAACTAGGTTAATATCAAAATTCACTAGATGATATAAAACAAATGCAATATAGTTCGAACTCTAGATGACAGATCCTCCTTTCATCCTTATACCAACTAGACTAATTGAATTTGATAAGTCGGATCCAACTAGGTTAATATCAAAAATTTGTAATTACCAAAGCCCTCTTTCGATTTACACAAGTCGTGGCGATCGATTTACACAAACCTTATCGATTTTTTACACAAGCCCTATCGATTTTTACACAAGTTTTGATTTACACAAACCCTACCGATTTACCCAAACCCTATCGATTTACACAAACTCTATCGATTTACACAAACCATATCGATTTACACAAACCCTATCGATTTACACAAACCTATCGATTTACACAAACTCTATCGATTTACACAAACCATATCAATTTTGCAAAAGTTTGGGTCATTCTAGACATTTGATGAACTTTTAAAAATTTGGGTCATTATTGTAAATATGACTATAGGCTGTTTTCTATAATTATCCAATTTGGGGGCAATTTTGCAAATGTCAAAAGTTTGGGCCATAACCGAAATTACAAAGTATGGGAGCCCTGTTGTAATTTTACCCTAAAAATTGAAGAACCCGTTTAGGGTTTCCGCAAGGGTTGGCAGTGGTGGTACTGTGCAGGCGGCGATAACACTATGCAGGCGGCACTAGCGGGATCCGGTGAGGCGGTTACTGGCGAGCTCCGGCAAGGCAGCTACTCGGTGGCGGAGGGTAGGGTTTGAAGAAGAACAACGTGCACGAAGAGTTCAAAGAACAAATCCGGTCTTGTTGCCTTGCCTGCTCGAGTGGCCTTCGTCATGCCCTATATCTGGACGGCCGGGGGAGGGGAACCGGCATAGAACGCGAGGTGGTCATGCGATGGATGACATCAGCAGTTTCGGAGGTGCATGGGGTTGAACAACGTGAGGGTCCGATTGGTGGTGGCAGGCCGCGTCCACCGGAGTCGATACAAGAGGCATTGACAGTGTTACCCATCATCTCCCCCGCTGCGACTCAATGAGTTTGCGGCCTCGGCGACGACTCGGCGATTGCAATTCGGATATGTCTGGATTTTAGGGTTTACGAGATCTGAATGTGAAGGCACATTACGTAGGGTTTTAATTTTTACGTTTTCCTATTATGTCCCTCTAATTAATTATTTTTAGATTTAAAAGTTTTACAGAAAATAGAGAGGTTTAGTTTGTATTCTATATACAAAAAGGATTCTCTGCCCCATTCTTCTCAAACGATTTGTTGGTATTGTCCTCGGATATATCCTTTGAATATATATTTGTGGCTACATAGCAAGGAAACCATTACGTGGCTGGTTAGCCATGAAAAAATATATATTTTAAGGATAAAGTTAAAGCCAATTTAGTAGCTAAATACCCACGTATAATTTTTTTGAGGGAACATATGTGGGTAATTAATTACTCTCAGATATCAAGCGATGCTAAAATCGAGGGTAAAATTTACGGTCAAAACTATCAAACTTTCTTTGTTAGTAAATCCGTGGGTAAATTACGTCATTGATCCCTAAATATTAAAACGTCTTCTTTAATAGTCCTTAAAGTTTAAACTTTACTTCCTAAGTCCCTAAACTTTGAAACGTTTTTCTTACTAGTCTTTTAAGTTTAAACTTCTCTGACTAAGTCCCTAACTAATGAATGTTTTGTGCTCATCACCCTTCCATTACTCCAAATTGATGTGGCAATGTAAACAACCATTTTTGACATTATTTATATATCTTTCTTTTTTTTAAAAACATTTATCTTGATCAACATCTAGGTTTAAGAGGGTAAAAAAAAGGTTTAAGTTAATAGTCTATTATAATTAAATGTTTGATGTTAATTGTTACAAATTAGGATTTAAGATATCAATATGCTGCTATTTAATGATATTAAGCTTTTATTTTCTTCTTTTTTTTCCCTTCTATATTAGCAGTAGATATCAATTTACCGTTATTTGATTATTAAGCTTTTATTTTGTTTTTTCCCCACTAGGACTAGTGTTATTTGGTGATAATCGTTATAAATTTATAAGAAATTTATAAATTTCTTATAAATCTCTAACAATTAACATTAAATAATAGAGTTCACGATTAACATCAAACATTCAATCGTATTAGATTATTAACTTAAACCCTACTTCTTTTTTATCCTCTTAAACTTTGATGTTAATCAATATAAATGTGTATTTTTTTGTTTTATAAAAAAATATATAAAGAATGCCAAATTATAAAATGTTTTATTATATGTCATATGTCATGTCATATTGGAGTGACGGAAGGACCATGAACGCAAATGCTTCATTAGTTTAGGGACTTATAAGAGTACTTTGAACTTTAAGAAGTAAGAAGAACGTTACAAAGTTTAGGGACTTAGTAAGCGAAATTTAAACTTTAGGGACTAGTAAAAAAAACATTTCAAAGTTTAGAGACCAATGGCGTAATTTACTCAAATCCGTGAGTACATTAACTACCTCATTCGCCATAATAACCAATATTTATTGCTCTTATACTTTACTATTTGTTTTGTTAATATTGTGCATAAAAACTTTTTTCAAACCTACCTTATACCTTCTCTTCATTCTCTTATTTTTCAAACTATAAGGTTTCATGATCTGCTTATTTAGAAGAGATTTGATCTCACTTGGGCATACATACATGTAGGGATATGATCATATGAGAACCTCCCTTTACGGTAAGAGTGAAGATGAGCACTATTGGTCTTTGTAATAAAGAGCACAATAGTGCTTCATGTAGCATGCATGTGTTTTGTGTTATAAGGTAAATGACATGCTCATTAAGGTTGTGTTTGCTATACAAAAATCACTAGTGCATTTTAGTGTTTATGAGTGCTTTTGATATATTGTTGTTTGGTAAGCAACATAAACACTCGTGGTTTGTGTTTATGTGGAGTGTTTTTAAAACCCTGAAAAATAAAGGTTTGTGGTTTTGGTGAGTGTTTTTGGCGAGAAATGTACGTAATTGCCCCTAGCTTTAATGTTATTTACGATGTACCATGTATAAAAAAAACCCATTTTCTCACCATCGTCTTGTTTGACCGTCTTCTCTGTTGAGACAATTGGGAATCGCCGGCTATGCTGCTTCTCGTCGTCGTTGCTGTCGAAGGATTGGTCAGGTAATCTTCATCGCTCACCACTCTTCTCCTCATCTTCTACCTGCTCGTGTTCCTAATCCGAGCTTTGTCGGATTTTATTATTAGGGTTTTCATTTGGGGTTTGGGTTTGGGTTGAAATGTGAATACATTGCTCTCAATTGAGATTCGAACATATGGGGTTTCGGTTTGTGTTTGGCTTTGGGTTCAATGAGGAGCGAAAAATGCGAGATTCGTCTCTCAATTGGTTTTCTGGTTGCTACATCGTCTTTACTGCTCTCAATTGTGTTTGGCTTTGGGTTCAATCACGGTGAGAACAACATCGTCTTGACTGCTCTCAATTGTTTTTGGTTATTATCTCTGGTGAGAGATACAGATTGTTAATCCGGATTATTGTAGTCATCTCTGGTGAGAGATACCGAGATTTGTCTCATGTTTGTTGTTCAGAGATGGATGAGAATGTCAAATAAGCTTCTAGTTTCCCTTCTGATATATAGATAATGTATTCCTACTGTTTCTGAATGTTCTCTTTTGTCCACACCCTTTGTTTCAGTTCTTATTTTGATCATGCATTTACGTACTTCATAATTACATTTACGAGTTGCTTTGGTAAGCTTCCTAATTGGTATAGAGGAGATATAATCATAGTGGTTCCGGTTTCAATGAATCCTTATTCCGAAGCATAGTACAAGGATCTGTGTAGTTGGATCTTTCAATGAGACCTGATATGTTCCACCTGCTTGTTTGCATTTTCTACTTATGGCATATGCCTCATATTAGATCTTTCTTTACGTACAGACAGGTTCATTGCTTGCAATAATTCAACTGAATCGTGATATCATGGTTTAGTCGTTCAGATAATTGAATGAGGTTGCTGAGGGTTTTGAGCTGAAAGTGACGAAGAAGAATGAAGGGTTTTATACAGTGTCAAGAATGAACAAAGATGCAAATGGTTCCGTGACAGTGGACGTGGAAGTTTTCGAGCTGACGGAATCGTTTCATGTTGTGGAACTGAAGAAATCTGGTGGTGATTCATTAGAGTATAGGAGGCTGATGAGACACATTAAACCTGAACTTAATGATATTGTTAAGACTTGGCAAGTAAATCAAATCTCCAAGCCTTTTCAACTGATTTTGTAAGCCTTTGCAACTTTATTGTTGTTGTTGTTGTTCTAAGTTCTTTTTTGTTTTATTGAATCTTTTTTGTTTTGTGAGATTTTGTTTGTAGAATTTTGATTTACAGTCAAATGTATTTGAGTTAATTTTCTTCATTGTGATTTTGTTGAATTCTTATTGTGGAACATCAATGTCCTTTGAAAACTTTTGCCTAAATCGATCATTGTGAAAGCATAATAGTACTTTTACGTTTAAAAACATTCTCTATGCCAAGCAAACACGCAGGTGTGTTTCCTAAAACACAATCACTTACTTCTACACAAAAAACCACCAAAAACACTATCAAACACAATCACTAGTGATTTTCAGTGTGAACCTCCTTGTTCATTCATGCAATATATATTGTGAATAACTATGAACAATATAGCAAATCGCATTGAACAATAGTTTATTTACGTGTTGAATAAAGTTTAAAGAGATTCAAGTAGTCCAATTAGTAATAGGGTGATAGAATGACTTATTAATTAGGGTTCAACACTCCCAAAGTGGTGTTTTTTTAATCAATATTAAACCAACACAATCGTGCACACGGTTTTCTGAACATGACCATATATCAAACAAAGGAGCATGATCGCGTTAAGACGTTATTAATCAATTCTAGACTTTTTCCTTGTAGTTCATGTGCTCGGGTTTGGGTTTTTCAATCCTTCTCGATTTTGCTCATCCACATTGTATAAGAATGAATAGTTTGAATGCTCATGTTCATGAAAGTAAATGGTTAATCGGTCATGTATATATCCTTTAACTACTTATGTGAATGAACGCTCGTGTTCATGATGCTCATGTTCGGGTATACAAACGATTTTTATTTTTATCTCAATCCACTATGTGCATGAACGCTCGTGTTGTAAATACTTGTACATCTATCTTATTCTCCAAAGCGTAATTTCTCCTATTTTAATAAATATAATATGATTTTAATGTAATCAAGAAGCGATCATTATAAAATGCATAAATTAAAAACGATCATTATTAATATAAGTACGTTCGTTAAAAACTAAGATAAAATAAAACTTGATCGTTATGTAATCAAGAACGATTTTTAATGGAGAAGTATATAGATGCACGAACGGTATAACTAACATTTAATACTAAATGGTCATTAAGTAAATCATCACGATTGTTATTTGAAAAATATTAAATTAAATAAATCGATAATAATCATAAATTCATAATCATAAGGTAAGTTGCAATCAATAGTCTAAACTCTATTCAATAGGAGATATTTATTGTTAAGATTACGAACCTCTAATAACCATATGATAAAAAATTAGACGTTCAGGATTTTACACCACTATAAGAGTTTATTGGTGTGAAACGGTGGATAATAATTAAGAGATACACTATCATTAAATATAATTTTATTTAACTTGAGTGATGTTATCCAGGCGTCGAAAATTGCAAATGACACAGTCGAGTCGGAATGCGCATCCGCCTCGACCCAGGAGCATGCGTAGTCCGAATGCGCAAAGCCCAAGTGCATGCGCACGAACCATTCAGGACATGCGCTTCATGAGATTTAAAAAAAAAAAACGGGACATGCATGTGGATTGCATGCGCCTCAGCCTTTTGCCTCTGGTGCGCTAGCAGACTCCGCATGTGCTTCAGCCTGGGACGGATGCGGATTCCGCATTGTCGTACAATTGTGAAATTTTGTCCGTCCGAATAGTAATCTTGTTTAACTTTTAACGCTGATTTAATATACTTCATCAGTTCACAAATGATTCGGTTTGACTTTACAAGGACCAACGAGGATTCCGTCTTTTCCTCCGCCATCCGTAAATAAGCGCTTTGACTTTGTCTCCCGGGATTCACCACAGGTTGGGTTTGAGAGCCGTGTGATGGGTGACTATCCAGCACGGTTCGGAGAGGCATTGGATGGATGCCCGGGCATTGAGAGTCCACTCTCATCCAAGCAGCTGAAGACATTTCGTCTCAATCGAAGGTGTCTCCCGAAGCCCAGTAGTGTCTGTCAATCGTTGCAGTCATCAATACAGTACGACCAAAGTCGTGGCTACTTCAACCATTCGATTACAGTCCTATCAGTGCAACGGCCGCTTTCTCCCCATCTGGCCTCTATGGCTCGGCTCTGGTTCAAAAGGCAGTTCACAAATGATTGTTACTTTAGCCTTATATTTTTTTTAAATAATAATTATCATTTTAATTATTTTTACCTTTACTTTACACATATCAAAATGGTGGTATTTGTGTTAATATATATATAATATTTTATTGTTAATAGTATATTTATATAAACTACGCAGGTAAGTGTAGTACATACTATTACTATTTATATTATTAATTGCAAGAAGATATTGTGTCTCTTGCCCTCTTGGTGAATAATAATTAGTTGATGAATTTACATAGAATATATTCTGGCTATATTAAGACCATGGTTCTAATAGTATGATAAGTTACATTGATATTCATTAATATAATTACTTGTTAATATTTTCTCAATTCCTCACGCGACATGATATGTTAATTCGCGGGCACATTATTCGGTGTTTACACTTAATAATTAAACTAGTTTCAATGTTAAACAACAAATCAGAGTGGCGCAGCGGAAGCGTGGTGGGCCCATAACCCACAGGTCCCAGGATCGAAACCTGGCTCTGATAAAAAACAGTTGCTTCCGGCCCTATTTTTTGAACTTTTTTTTGCGCCGAAAAAAAAAAAGAAAAAAAAAGGAGTATCCTTCCTTAACAATATAAATTAGTTTTTGACCTTTGTACTAATTTTGCTAAATATTTATCCAAATTATGAAATGGGATACACTACAATTTATCTAAAAACGGGTTAGTCAGGTGTCAAGAAATTGAAGGAAAAGAAACACAAAAGTGACAAACAACATACTTCAGCATTGTAATTCATGTTGGATTGACAAAACAATGAAGTAAAGTAATTATAAATTAAAACATTAGTTAGAAGTTAATGATCATCAGCTGTCAAATTCAAGCAGCTGATCAGGGATTTGTAAAATGCACGAGTCTAAGAAAGAAAATTTTAACATCATAATTCCGGTTCATTCTGTTTTCGTTTAACATGCGAATTCTCGCGTAACCTGGACAATCAAGACGCGAGATTATCACCATCAGCAACATCAGGAAAAGTGACACATTTGAAGACTTTACACTTGGTACACAAAATGTATCCAACCTGCATGGAAAAGTCGAGCTCAAAGAATCAGTCACACAATTATCGAAAACTCAAAGATCTAAAATGATAATCATAACATCAATTCCCAAATCCTAAACTATTTTGATGTGTAAACCTCCCTGAATTTTCGAAAGTCATATGTGATTGAGATCTTTCTGTGTAGAATATACTCAACACTAATGGTTTCTTGCAGTTAAGATCTTAAAGGGCATTCATATATAGATCCATTTGTACTGCAAATGGCACTGACATTCAGAAACAACTGCATGTTTACTTCTCCAACTATAAACTAATTTGTGGCTTCATCATGTATGAGTGTCAGATTGATTTGTCAATTGTCATTTGATTTTCGACAGGAAAAGAGGCCAAGGAATTCTTGATTAATCCATTATATATAACTGATTAACAAAAATCAAAGCTGGAAACACTTACAGCACGGCATGAAGGGCATCTGCGGTATATTCTGTTGCTTTCAGACTTTACATTGATCTTTTTGGCTTGACAGAAATCACAAATGAGCCATCCCATTCCATTGCAAGAATCACACATGATTATTCCTTCAGTGGCCTACTTATAAGTTACAATCCAGCAGCAAACAAGTGTTACAACAAACAAAAAGATAAATATATGTCAATATGAATTATATCTTATTTTAAAGTTTCAATTTAACCAAATTGATGATAGATTATACATAATATGTTGAGAGTTCTTACATAAATTAACACAGATTAAGGACTAAAATTTGATTTTAACAGGTTATAACAATTTGCAAAATAAATGGGGAAACTGTGCCCTAATTTTTCATATCCAGCAAAGAACTTGAGTTTGAAGCAGTAATTGGATTTCTGGTTCATCAGTATCCGAAATCAAAAGAAGCAGCAGCAAAATCTGGAGCAAGAGAGGAAGAAGGAAATAGTTGGTACCTGTTCCTGGGGAATGGCTGAACATAACAAGTGCTTTCGCATAACTCCAATCTTCATAGATGGTGAGCAAGGAAATCTCTCAACCAAACGGAAGTTTGTAGAAGGTAAGGAGACCGCCATTGAAGCTGTAGAAGCTTTTTGGGTATTCAATTGGGCCATAACTAGTCACAAAAAATGACTGAAATTTGCAGAAATTTTAATGTGATAAAAGAAAAATACATTATGACGAGGGTAGACATACAAATGTCATGAAATCACGATAATGCCACTTTCATCTTGGAGAGGATTGGATCAATGATTCTTTAAGGGCTTTGAGTGCAAAATACAATATGGATTACGGATACTGAATCGGGTTAAAGAGAAACACAACCATAAATGTTGCATCTTGGAATTGTAATATTTTTTACATATTCATCTTTGGACTCAAATGACACAGAGCAATTCATTCTGGGTGCGGGGAGGGATGCCTTTCAATTCTTTGGTATAGCCATGGCAAGGTGGTTGATGGTTGGTTCAGTACGATGTTAGAACGGAACTCACAAAGATAATTGCAACAGTTGATCCACCCCAACAAACACATATGTACAGAATGACGGGTGGTTCACATTATATGAGTTAGAAAATTGTAATATTTTTAGTTTTTTCTTGATTATAATTTTATCTTTCTTTTTTCTATATAATAAATATTTCACTAAGTGAGTGTTTAATCTCTCTAGTAGTCCATCGTTGTCCGTTTGATATTGTCCTATCCAGAATCACACTTTTTCAAGATCTTCCTTAATACCCGTTTGTTTGGAGTTGTGAAATGAAAACGATTAAGGGGAAGAAAAATAAATATAAATGATTGAATTATTTTTATGCATTTAAAGACCTCTAAACAAACATAATTTTTTTTTTGATTCGAAATTATTCCGTTAACGGAAATGATTTCTAGAGCTTCCAAACAAGCCCTTAGTCTTCTATTGTTCTTCTCACTTGGTCCGTTCTTACCTTTAGACACATTTCATTTTTCCAAAATCTAGACCTAAAAGAACACCAAAAAATTCACCCAATCCTCCCGCTTCTTTGATTGGATTCAGTTAAGAATCTATCCGAATGACGTCTATGCAAGTGACAGGTGAGGTGAATGGTTTTTGGTGATTGATCTTGAGGCAGTTTGGATCATTCACCCGTCACCCGCTCCTCGGCTGTAATTGAAGAATTGTGGATCCAATGCTAGCTTGATGAACAAATACGATCGACATACTGCCTTACCACTTGTTAAATTCCCATCATCTTCAGAACTCAAAATATGCTAAACAGAAACTCATTTATTTCCTGTAAAATTGGAAACCAAGTTCCTAAAGAACTTAACAGATTTGGTTACAGGAGAGTTAGCCGCCACAAGAGTATACAACAGATTCTCAACCTCATCAATCGAAGGTCTAGATTTAAACTTAGAAACAACCTTAAACTCACCTTCTTTTTCCTCATCATCAACCAACAAATTCCACGTGTCACCACCACCATCATCTTCCCCACAACGAAAAACAACACCATTTCTCTTACTCAAAAACAGCCCTCTAACTTGAAATCCAAAAAACGCATAAACCACATTAAATGAATCCACAAACCTCTGCAAATCACCATTAAACTTAGCTTCTTCCTCAAAACTCCACCTAGGATTAAACAAAACCACAGGACGAGGATCAAGATTCTCACTCACAGCCCTAATACTCTTCAACTGTGATTCCTCAGGCGCCAATATAACCGCCACGTCACCAGACATCAATATCCTGACGTCATCAGCTGACGTCAGATCAATGTGTTTGTGTTGAGATTGTTCAAAGGCTTTGATTCCACTTTCCTTCAAACGCTGATTAGGCCATACCATTAGCAATTTAGTAGTTGAATTGATACTCATGTCTCCGAATATCTCGAAAGCTACTGAGACTATAGTTTCGGATTCATCAATATCCTCCATTACCGGAATCTCGACTCTGAATCGAGGTTGTTTTTCTTTTTTCATCTTCCCCACTGTGAATTGCCTTCCTTTGTTTATACGCTTTTGTAAGGCTGTTGATATGCTTGTTTTTGCTTGAAGGATGGCTTCTTGCTTTGAAGATGGAGGTTTAGTTGAGGGAGATTTCTTTGAAGATTCAATGTGTATTCTTGCTTTTGGTTTGAAATGAGATTCTAATTTTAATGGAGCTGAAGGAGATATCAATTTTATCTTCATAAAGCTTGAAGCCATTGTTGGGTTCATTTGGGAATGAAGGGAAATTTGAAGCTTACAAATGGAGATTGATTTGGAGTTTTGATGGATAAGGTTATCCATCCGCATCACATGTAAATGTTATTTTATCTTTTATTAGAAAAAAAACACACATGAAATGTTTCATGGTTTTTGAATGCAAAATCACCCCTAACTTTTTATAATTTCTAAAATCACCCCTTATTTTATTAATCGTCGAATTTAGAAAATAATTCATAACAATTGCAGTATTTTTTTTAGATTGTAATTTATGAGGTGTTTATCCACTTCAAAACATTAAACTACTAAATATAAAAACAAAATCATAAAATTTATCATATTAAAAAGAATTATGTCTATAGAATTACCCACAAATATCTAATATAAAACCATCGTTCTTAGAGTTACAATTAGGCGAAGTTCATATAAAAATTATAAAATAATTGAAGATAACTAAAAAAAATTTCTAAGAGAGGACAAACTTAATATAACCGTCGACCTATAGTTTGATGGTCAAAATTCAGGTATAATTTTAATTTACAATTTTATTCTTGTCGAAAAGCTGTACTTTTAGTAAGTTGCTTCGACTATCATACTTTTTAACCCAATCATTAACTTATAGATATGATTTAATCCTATAATTTTTAGTGATGATTTTATTAATTAATATAATTTTATACTAAAATTAATTAATTTTTAAAATAAGTTAGTTTGTTTCCTTCTAAAAATCAACCTGACACTCATACATGATGAAGCCACAAATTAGTTTATAGTTGGAGAAGTAAACATGCAGTTGTTTCTGAATGTCAGTGCCATTTGCAGTACAAATGGATCTATATATGAATGCCCTTTAAGATCTTAACTGCAAGAAACCATTAGTGTTGAGTATATTCTACACAGAAAGATCTCAATCACATATGACTTTCGAAAATTCAGGGAGGTTTACACATCAAAATAGTTTAGGATTTGGGAATTGATGTTATGATTATCATTTTAGATCTTTGAGTTTTCGATAATTGTGTGACTGATTCTTTGAGCTCGACTTTTCCATGCAGGTTGGATACATTTTGTGTACCAAGTGTAAAGTCTTCAAATGTGTCACTTTTCCTGATGTTGCTGATGGTGATAATCTCGCGTCTTGATTGTCCAGGTTACGCGAGAATTCGCATGTTAAACGAAAACAGAATGAACCGGAATTATGATGTTAAAATTTTCTTTCTTAGACTCGTGCATTTTACAAATCCCTGATCAGCTGCTTGAATTTGACAGCTGATGATCATTAACTTCTAACTAATGTTTTAATTTATAATTACTTTACTTCATTGTTTTGTCAATCCAACATGAATTACAATGCTGAAGTATGTTGTTTGTCACTTTTGTGTTTCTTTTCCTTCAATTTCTTGACACCTGACTAACCCGTTTTTAGATAAATTGTAGTGTATCCCATTTCATAATTTGGATAAATATTTAGCAAAATTAGTACAAAGGTCAAAAACTAATTTATATTGTTAAGGAAGGATACTCCTTTTTTTTTCTTTTTTTTTTTCGGCGCAAAAAAAAGTTCAAAAAATAGGGCCGGAAGCAACTGTTTTTTATCAGAGCCAGGTTTCGATCCTGGGACCTGTGGGTTATGGGCCCACCACGCTTCCGCTGCGCCACTCTGATTTGTTGTTTAACATTGAACTTAAAGTTATACATTCTTACTGGGTTGTCATTTTCAAGTGTAAACATAAAACATCGAATAATGTGCCCACGAATTAACATTTCATGTCGCGTGAGGAAATATTAACTAGTAATTATACTGATGAATATCAATTTGACTAATCCTATTATTAGACCCATGATCTTAATGTGGACTATTTTAATATAGTCAGAATATATTCTGTTTAAATATTAATTATAGGCTTGTAGCCGATTTATTTTCATGGAGAAATTTTGATAGCTTTGTTCGAAAGTTGGATGTAAATTCATTAACCTAATTATTATTCACCTTGAGACACAGTATCTTACTATCTTCTGGCAATTAGTAATATTAATAGTAATAGTATGTAATTAACTTACATATTATTACGTAATTTATATAAATATATTATTAACTAAAAAAGTATTTTAAAATTTAATAATTTATCATATTTACACAAATACCACCATCTTGATAATTAGTTCAATTGATTAACGATCGTTATTATTTATTTATTTTTCTAAACACGTTCGTTCATGATATAATTTAGAGTGATGGTAATCAGGCGGGCAAAATGTACTAATGGCACGGGCGGATGCGGATTTTGACTACGCCGCGGCAAAAATGAAGCACAGTTAAAATCCGCATCCGCCCCAAACCTTATTTAGGGCAAGGCGGAAGCGCTTTCTTCTTCCGCCGCATTTCTTTCTTATCTCTCCCGAAAATCGCCGGAAACAATTTCTTCTTCTTCTCCCGTTGATTTCCTCTCTGATTTCTTCTTCTCCCGTATCAGACCATGGCGGATTCGGATTCTCAACAAACTAGGGTTGGAAAAACACTACAAGATCGGGTTAAGGTAAGTTTTCAACGTTTTTATCGTTTTTGTGATTTCGTTGATTTTAGGCTTGAAAATTCGTTAATCTAGGAAGATTCGGTTAGTTTAGGAAGAACTGAAATTGGATCTTCTACGAACATTAGTTTTTTTCACGTTTTTTTAGAATTTTTTTACGGAGCTTAGTATAGTCCTTTAATTGTAGATTCCGGCGAGATAATTTAAAAAATAAATAAATCTATAATTATATAATATGTAAATTTAAAAATGACAAATTTTATCTAGAAACAAAATTCAGATTGCGATGCAAAACATTAAAGATAAGAAGAAGCGAGCCAATAAATTTGTCACAACATCTACCCGTCGAGCTGTTAAAGCTCGACGGGATAGACTTGCTTTCTCATCTGTTGAGGGGCCCGTTGAGGCAGTTGTTGAGGAGGAGCCCACTAAGGCACATGTTGGGGCACCATCATCACTTGCCCCGGTTTATGATACGGAGGGCTCCGCTAACGGTGATCCACACCTAGACAACATTCTAGGTGGTGAGCATGAGCATATAACTGTCCATCTACAGTATTTTCAGGAGCAGAAGCAGGCACTTGTTAGTGCGGAGCAGGTAGTACATGATCAATAGCATGATCAGGAGGAGGAGGAGCATTCACAACAGGAGGAGGAGGAGCATCCACCAGAGGTTTTATTGACATGTTACACTAACCACAAAGCGAGCGTGATATGGGCTCAGAGGGTATAATTTTATTTTCTACCAAATATATATTTTATTTTTCTAATCGATCTAAGATAATGTTAATTTTTAAAAATTATTGTAGGAGGATCTTGGGGTGGTCATAGTTATCAGGAGACTTGATGGGATAGCTAGATTATGTAGATGGCCTCGGGATTTGGAAGACCCGTATTCATGGTATGGTTTGTTGAGACACAACGGACTTACTGAGTTGGAGGACCTTCACTTGATGGGGTCGACCATTGCTTGATTACTGCGTTTGTTCAGAGGTGGCACCCCAATACGAACACTTTTCATATTCCGTGGGGGAGATGAGCATAGTGTTGCACAATGTGCATGCTATTATGGGTCTTGTAGTGGATGAAGATGCGTTATTGACTCATGTTGATGATACTGCTAGGCATGAGTGACTTGTATATTCTTTAGGATTATCTGTTTTCGCTGCCACTGACAGATGTAGTAAGTTTTTTTGCGAGACTATTAGGTCTAGAGCCACAACCATGTTTGGCCTTCCAGAGCCTCCTCATGACGTTATTGCATTTGCGTACCTATTATTATTGATCTTATCGACCTTGGTAGTCAACAAGACTACCAATAGGATGCGGTCATGGCTTATCGACCTAGTACGAGATCATTTGAGGACATGCGCATATACTTGGGGCACCGGGACTCTCACTTATTTATATCGATCTTTGGGGGTCGCGAGTAGGAAGAAGGTGAAGACGATGGGAGGTTGTACTGCACTGTTACATGTACGGTTTCATATCGAATTTTTAAAGGTAAAACATGATTATATGAGTGGAGCTTAATTTATTTTTCTTCATTGAGTTTTGGATTTACACACATTTTCCATCATTGGCATGTGGAGCTGTCGAGGATCCTCGGTTGCATGGGCATCCACGTTAGTCTTCGAGATTTCTGTCCCGAAGACGCCGCCGGTTAGTATCGAGAGGGTCCATGCATTACGAGTACAGTTGGACCAGATGAAGGCGGAGGATGTGCGTTTCACCCTGTATGATGATCGGGTGATTGACTTTGGAGGGGAGTATGCTATATCTCGTTATCGAGGTATATTACGGATAGCCGACATTGATGAGGCCTATATGCCAGATCGATTCCTACGACAATTTGGGTACGTGCAGACCGTGCCCCTGCCCCGGATCCCGGCCTTCCAAGAGGTACGTCCAGAAAAGGGACGTGGCACCAGAGTTTCATATACTCCCATACATGATCGTTAGACATCCCGTCACCTAGAGGAGACAAGAGTGTCATTTGATGGGTTGGTCCTAGCGTCTTCTCTGTGGCTTGTCGATGATGCATACATGTCCTGATACATTACCCATTGTCATCCATATCCCGACGTCTATTGCGGGGCAGCTTCCGGTTGACCGTCCACCACCTGTTCCCGTCTCAGATTCCATAGTACGTTTGTTTCTATTCTTTAACTTAACTTGTATTTTATTTTACAAATTTATAACAACTTGTTTTTATTTTTATTGCAGCGTCTTCACATACTTTTGGTCCGTCTATGATATATGATGGATCAAGGTCTACCGTATTCAACGGAGGAGGTAGCATTCATGATAGAGGAGACAATTAGTCCATTTTCACCGGTGGCTCCTTCTCAGGTCCGGGCCTCACAACATCCGTGATCTTTTGAGCATTGTTTAGGATCTTTTGACCTATGTTCGGATTTGTATTGCTTGGTTGTATTATGTTTGTTGTTTGGCTATATTATTGGTGTAGTTCACTATATCATGTTTGTTGTTTGAAAAAATAATTTAAAGCATTTAAAGTCATTTAACTAAAGTTAATTAACTAAACACAAACCTACAAAAATTTATCAACTCTGGTAATGGTTCAATTATAAGGAGAAATATAATGTCTATAGTGGAATGTCTTCGGCTCTTCGCCTTGCTCGGGTGGACACTCAATACGAAATAGCTCAAGATAACGAGATATCCTTTCAATGAACGGCGCATCTCATCCTTCAACACTTGGATCGTGATGGTTTTTCCACATAATATTCAAATTTGGTAATGGGGCATCATCCTTTAGACAAACCTACAAAAATTTATCAAAATAAAAGGTTACTAAAGGTTGAGTCTAATTACGTTGAAGTGAGAAAACGTATAACGTCGACTAGCCAATACAAAATGTGTGTTCCCTGAGATAAGTGCTATCGAAAGGATCACTGTAGGCGGACCTTGGTTAGGAGTGACAGTATGTTGTCATATGTAGATATGTTCCCGCGCAAAGCCCAAAGACAACTAGGACAATTTGATAATATGTGGTTGCAGCACATGCAACAATAGGTAATTCCATCCACCACCTACCTAAACACGGAAACCTGGTCGTCCAGTTAACATTACTACCACTTCGTCGAAGGGTAAGTGTACGGTGCACTGCATGGATCAAAATCTCAAATTAAGTCATTAAAATAAATCATAATTAAATATTAAAACCAAATGATTACTATAAAATATATTGACCTCCTCGAGTTTAACTCCGTCACCATATCCTTTCATATTATGAAGTAATCCTCCTCCGGTCATCTCAAAACCACATAAATGGCTCTATATCCGCAATGACCGTCTCTAAGAACTTCCCTCGCCCCTAATACATATGGCTCCATGAACTTCCGGAATTCTCCATCTTGCCAATGATAACTTTCATCATAAGGCGTATCAACTGGTTCTTTCCCTTTACGACGCCGCTTACTAGTTGTAGTCAACTCCTCATGGTTTATTCCATGAACTTCCGGAATTCTCTATTCTAACGTATCTTCACTAATTTTCACGGTTTTGGTTATCTATTCTAACATGTCTAAAACTAATTCGACAATTTCAGTCTTTATTCTAACATGTCTAAAACTAATTCGACAATTTCGGTTCTCTATTCTAACATGTCTAGAACTAATTCGTCAATTTCGGTTCTCTACTCTAAAACATGTATAAAACTATTTCTGACAATTTCGGGTCTCTAGTCTAACATGTTTAATACTAATTCGACAATCTACTCTAAAACATGTGTAAACATAATTACGTTAAAGTGATAATTGTACACTTACCTCGATACATGTGACAAGTTCTTCCGGATCACTATATTTGTCGATATCAAACGGCATAGTTGTGCTTTTACCATCGGATTTTACATCTTCTTCAGAATATGTCGACATTTTTACGGATTTGTTAAACGACGTGATGTCAGAGGTGAATAGTGATATGTTTTGACCCAATATATATAGATGAATAGCGATATGATTTCTCGGACGTAAATTGTCAAACGGCTATCTACAACGGCTATATTCTAACGGCTCTTTTTCAAACGCTTGCGCTTTAGGTTAGAGCGGAAGCGAATTCCGCATCCGCCCCAGTCTGAAGCGCAAACGAATTTCACATCCGTAATACAATTGGTAATTTTTGACCGCCAAACAAACTGTGTTTATTTCTCAACCTCTAACTAAACAAACTCAAGTCCACTTTATGCATACCGGTCCGGAAGAAATCGATTTTCCAGACCGAACCGTGTGGGAAATCAAATTCCTGGAACAGGGACCGAGAATAATACAGACGGTTCAGTTCCGGTTTGACTGATCCAACTAAACCCTACAATAACACAAAGAAACCTCCGCACAAAAACCGTTTGAACCTCACCAAATCAAACACCGAAAGAGATGGCGTGCAATAGCTCGGCCTGCAAATCCGGTTGCTACAAGGAAGAAGAAGAAGAAGAAGAAGGCGACGCAGTCTCGTCGCCACAGAAGAAGTGCAATGAAGAACCCAATGGCACCTCAACCTGTAGCACCAAATCCGTCGACCGTCATTTGATTTGCGTCAAGTGCAAGATCCGCGACGCCGTGGCTGGCGGCGCGGGCGGCGGAGAAGATGGCCGTTTCTGCGCTGAGTGTTTTCGTGGATCGTTGTTCGGAAAGTTCAGATTAGCTGTCACCTCTAATGGCATGATCCTTCCCTCCGATAAAGTCCTCGTTGCCTTCTCAGGTGGCCCTTCTTCCAGGTGTTCAAATTCTCCCTAGACTAATTTAAATTGGGGTTCATAGTATTTTTCTAGCTTTGATTCTACCTTCTTCTCCTATTTGCGAGCCGTCCTTACAGATTGACTTGTAATTAGTTGATGTATATGTTCCAACGAGTGAGGATGATTTTTTTTATGCTGTTGAAAGCTGAAGATAAGATTAGATTAGAAGCAAATCAGTATTTTGTAGAGTGATTAAAGCACCATGTTGATATACTAACAAATAAAATATGCAAAATGTTTGTTTGATTTGCTGAAGTAGTGAACTATTTTCTATTTTCAGGGTAGTGTTGCAGTTTGTGCATGAGATGCAACAGAAAGCATTTAGGAACTTTGAAGCCAGTAGAGATCAATCAATGCTTGTATTTGGTGTTGGGGTTGCCTTTATAGATGAGAGCTCAGCTTATGGATTTGCAAGGGATGAAATGGACAAGGAAATTGAAAAGATGAGGTTAATTGTTGCAGAATTGCTCCCACCAGAGAAGAAGCTATATGTTGCTCCTATTCATGGTATTTACTCTTCCAATTTCACTGATGGAAGAGATAGGCTTAAGGAGCTATTAAATGCTACCACAGACACCACTGGAAGAGATGATCTTATATCGCATTTGCGCATGCTATCCTTGCAAAAGGTCTGCTTCAACCTTGTTTTCACTTTGAGATATTGGAGCTTTAATCTTGAAGAAGGCGGTTTTTCCTAACGTGGATATTTGGCATGTTCTGTGCAGATTGCTGTGGAAAATGGATACACAAAATTAGTGCTTGGAACATGCACTTCAAGGGTTGCTTGTCATGTAATTTCAGCAACTGTTAAGGTCCGTCCTCATCATTGTCAGCGGGTTTGAAGTTTCTTTCTTTTTAGCTTAATCTGTCTATATGCTAGCTCATAGCCTCATAAGTGTTTGCAGGAATTTTAGCTGCTATGAGAGTATTTCTATATTGATACATTTTGTTTGCTTGCCTTTTCCAGGGTCAAGGCTACGCTTTACCAGCGGACATACAGTATGTTGATGCAAGGTGGGACGTCCCTGTTTTGCTTCCTCTCAGGGATTGTCTTTTGCAAGAGCTCAATACACTCTGTCAGCTTGACTGGTTCGTCATTCATCCTTTTCCAGATTTACTGTACTATTTATCCAGACATATCTGAAAACATCGAAAAGCCTTGAGGTACTATTGCTACAATTCATTCAAATTATTTTTGGCAGGACAGGTTGAAGACAGTGGACACAGTCAATTTCCCTTGCTCTGGCATCAACGCGCTAGTATCATCATTTATATCAATGTTGCAGGTTCAGTGTAGTTTGTTTTCTAAACTTCCCTTGCATTTTGGCTTAGAATATCTATGGATTTTAAGATAATTTGATCATATTTACAATCCAATAGTATTACCTTACTATAAATTTCTTCAACCTGTAGGAGGAAAACCCTTCTCGGGAGTGTACAATTGTAAGAACTGCAGGAAAGCTCACACCATTCGGTTTCAATAAGATTCCTGATGGTGATGACCCTGAAGCTCTTTTGGCATCCCAAAAACGCCAGAAGAAGTATAATCTGAATTACAGCGAGTCTAATCCTTTGGAGTCATTTTGCTCTCTTTGTAACTGCCCACTTAGCAAGTCTCACTTGTCAAGTTTCGATAGTCCTACAAATGGCCGACAGTCTTCCAACAATTTTCTATCTACTTGCTGCCCAAGTTGCAGATTTCAGATTATCCCCAACGATCCATCCACTGCAGAAAGCTACTACTCCCTTTTACCCGAGCCAATAACTTCCCGAGCAAAAGTTAATAACTCTTACAACTCCAAATGTGTAATGTAAGTCTGTTGACTCTCGTGCACCTCTGGCTTTTGTTGAATTTGAAAAATGGCTTGAATTCTGTATTAATGTCTTTGGAATCCTTATTTACAGGGAGAAAATCCAAGAATTTCTACTCTCTGATGGTGAAGAATGAACCTGAACCAAGAGAAGTCTTGCATCTATGGATCTCATTGTGGTTTGATGATAATTACGCAGTGGCCTGCTCAAACATAAAAGCGTTAGGCAATATTTGATAGGGACCAAACAAGTATCAAGTGACGACCTCTGACAAACAACTATGCTGTCTTCATACTTATGTCGCACGGAAACAGATACGAATACGAAAACGAGGAACGTCATAGTTTTACATAGATGTGTGTGTCCGTATGTCTATGTTTCTGAGTTTTCCTAGGAAATGGAGAACGCCACCCGTTTGGAGTTTCTGTGCTACAAAGCTTCATTTCGATCTTTTACTTATGCTCTTGTATTATGTGGTCATTTTGGTGTCATGGCATCAATTCTAATCGGCTCTTCCTTTCATCTGTTTTAAATATGTAGTCGTATTGGTTCTCTTGGTTTATAGTGTAAATCTGGACAAGAAGACATTTTCCATCATAACCATCAGGACTGCCAATTTTCCGGTAGTGTGATTGTACTGAGCTCCAATTGAGCATGAATCATAACCTTTGTTACCAACACCTCTTCTCTCTTAACATGTCTCAATTACGAGTCAGGAGTACAACAAATCGCAAACCGGGTGAGTTCTGACTCAAATTTGGGCTATAAATGCTCTTGCCAATTTGGTTTTCACAGAGCACTTGAGATCGGATGCATCAAAAGGTCAGATTTTGAGATGCTATTTTACTCTAATAATTTAGAGAATTGTACAAATTATGAGCTTACACAATGCTGTTTATGTGGCCATAACAAGGGAGATGATGATGACAGTGGTCAGTGTCAAGTGGTGGCCCTTTGGCTGTGTTTGAAAGATATCTTATTTGGAGAAGATGGAAACCAGACTTCCGATCATTTTAAACTACCATTTTGGCTCCATCGTGAATAGGCCATAGGAATCTTTACCATTGATGCTATCAAGTGCCCTGTTGATTACAAAGTACTCCGAAGTCCAAACAACGTGCTTGTGGTAAATCCGTAAATATGAATTCAACTATGCTTCTAGACACGAACAATGAACTAAGTTTCTGTGCAACATAAAGTTTACTCAGTCCAGAAAAAGCTCAATCACCTACTAAAGAACCCAAATATAAACACATTTTAAAAACTCAACTAATAACTTAGGCCTGATTCGTTCGGCTCGTATAAAAACCCTATCCTAGAAATGATAGTGCAATGTATATCAACATTAAGAAACTAGACATTTAACTATGCCAAAAACTGAAAGCACCGCGAGATGGTGTTAATGTTGAGCAACCAAAGATAGTCGAACATGAGAAAGGAACTCAAAAAAAATTCAATTTTTGAGTTTAACATTATCCGCAGTGCTGAATCCTCATTTCATTTTAGCTTTGCATAAATTTATAAACAGATCACTGCCGATCACAGACTCTTCGAGTCTGTCCGCATAAAATTCTAGCTCGGCTTTCCAGCCTTGGATTGCCTCAAGAAAGGGATTACTAATGAAAAAACACACATTTTGCCTAGATTTTGTCAGTCATGATCCAGTCATACATACGGGCTGTAAATGTACGTACGTACCCTTTTTGGATCGTTCTTCGGCTGACAGTGGGTCCGGGGGTGGCTTCAATCTCAATTCAGTCTCTATTTTAAAAGCTGTAAGAGTCTTTTGTCAAAATTTCTTCATTTTCCGTTGTTTCTTGCAGCAGCAGATATATGCCCTCCTCTCACAACAGTTTTGTTGTTGAATATCTGCTTGATTCCAACTTCAGCTCTACTACTATATCTGGATTCCATGGGGAAAGGCGGACCTTCATTGACAGGTTTGCTAACAACTCGTGTTTCATTGGAAAGGTAATCAAAGGGTTTCTTGCAGATGCAAGCTGTCGGAAATTCAAAGAAATCATCCCTGCCTGCTCTTATATCATTAGGTTCTCCCATGAACCCTCTCTGGCATGATCGGACTTTCCTGGCAAATGTATCCCAGTCCATCTTATCCCTTGACATGAACAATGAACTAAGTTTCTTTGCATTTGGTCTGATGGTTCTCCTGTGCCCCATGTATCTCCTTCAAAATCATAATCATAAAATGAAAATAATTAGACAAGGTGTGTTGATTATATATAAATTGAAGTATGTCAATTAGCAACCAAGAATAGTATGTCAATAAGCAATTCTAAACCAGAAGCTAGATAATCTAATTTTCCTTAGTTTTGTAGATTTTCATTACATTTGCAATTGTCAATTTGGTTGAGTTGAGTAATATGTTCAAGCCAGACCTTTAATCTGGCAATTCAGGGGCTGGATTGTGTAGAATATTTGGATAAAAAATGCTCTTAACCAACAGGGTCAGGTTGTAGGGTTGTTTATTTAGAGCATGTATTGGTAGTTTTAGACCGTAGGCATTCCTAATTTGGGTTATTCTGGGTTTGGTTTATTTCGGGTTTCGAGTTGACATATTTCGGTTACATGTTGAAAATTTCCTCCAAAGCATAATAATTATGAGCCCACTTCGAGTTGGGCTTTCAGATCAAGTCAAAGATAACTAGTCTATTGCAAGGACAAGAGAATACAAACACTTCAACAAGTAATTTCCTCCAAACCCATACACTTACTTCAACTTTGGTAGAAACACCTGATATAGATTCCAGGGCTTCAATTAGAAGCTATATAGACTAAATACACAGTAAGGTTGCTAACAAGAAACAGAGTGCATAGTTGCATTCGTTGTGATACAGATTTTATCTTAAAAGATTACTAGGAATATAAACAACAACAAAAAGGGAATAGCGTCATTTCCCTTAACTCCCAGATCTCCAATTGCCTAAATGAAAACACCTGGGTAACTCCTGCTTCACATACATTTTTCTTACTGCAGTACAGTGTGCTTTCCCCCACTTCATGGTCAAACTACATGATTCCTATCCCCCAAATCTTTCTAGATATCCATCACTACTGACCAGGTAAACTTCTTTCTATGTTAGACATCAACTCAAAGATCTTTAAGAAAAATCTCTATTGTTCTCAAATTTATCAGCAAATCCCATATTAACAATATTATCCAAACAGTTAGTCCTTACCTTCGACCTGCAAGTATCTTTGCCATATTCCCGTTGTTATTTGTGACAAATACATCACTTTCTTCAGCAACTATGTAGTCAATGGCAGCAAGGCGCGATGAAAAGGGAAGAAAAGTTTTTAATTCCTCGCCTGCTAGGCCTTCCTTTGTATAGTAGTTCGGGAAAAGTTCCTTAAGGGGCCTAAGTGTATCTTCCCCACCATAAATTTCACCAGAGGCAACATAAATATAGGTGTCGTTTTTAAAACCAAGTGCCCGTAGCATCAAGCCCACTTCATGAGGAGTAAGAGGACATTTTCCTCGTTTTCGCTCTTCCAAAGGGCTCAACTCCTGTAAAATGACAGATTGGGAAGTTGAATCACATGGTACCACAATTAACCTATTACAAACTGCCTGAAAATTTTGTTTACATGAAAATGGAAAAACAGGGTATAAAGGGTCAAAAAAATGCACTTTTGGTCCTTGACATTTTGAAAGCTACTCGGAAGACATCTTTCCATCTATGACCCGTAAAAAATGCTCTTAAGCTGCAACCATGTGAAGCTGACCTGTATCCCGCAAACTACTTGGCAATAATATGTTTGATATGTTTTTCAAATTGTGAAATTGTTAAATTAAAGGTACATATCACTATCTTGTGTTGTGACATTACTTGAGGATTGTATTGGAGAGCAAGTTGTGACATGTTGTGGCTGTTGAGTTTCCAACCAGATTTGAATTGGAGGATAGTGAGCAATCTGACCTAGGTTCATATCATGAGGGAAAATGAACTCTGAGGTTCATATCATGAGTGAAGTCTTACATTTACCGCTAAATGCAACTTCTGCCAAGGACAAGCAAGAAGTGAAGATGGAACCATAAAAAAGAGTAAGTTCTAATGCTAAGCAGGAACTGCTTGCCAGTTCCTTTCCCAAATAGGGTGAAGCGGTGGACTATTAAAGGTGCCTCAAATCAGCTGATCAATTTAGTCTTGGTTTCCAATGGGGAAGGTTAAATCTCTCAGAAATATTCTAACTGTATTTGGATTAATGCAAAATTTCAGCTCTCTAAGGCTAGGACTTTTTAATTGCAGCATTCTGGTCTCTTTAGGAATGTTTCTGGAAAACAATGGTAGTAAATGGAATTAGCTTCAGAAGGCAAGAACATGTGTTGGTATGAAAGGCCGCAAGGCTTTGATTAAAAAATGTAAAACTAAGTGGCAGTGACTAGGCTTTGTTAGGGTCAAATGGAAAGAAGTTGGAGGAAAGGGGTAAAATTTGAACTTACAGCATCAACCTTACAAAATGCTAATTTTGAGATGAACCCAAGATCCCCATCCCCAAATTACACATCAACCTTACAAGTTGGCAGCTTAACAGTGTTTTTTTTTTATCAGATCACTGTTAGAAGATATTTATGGGTAGTTTCCAAAACAATTGAGACTTCATTAGAAAAAAGTTAATGGTTAAGAACTATTATGTGATGACCCACCCAAGTGCTGAGGACCAAATATGCATTTTACCCGGTATAATGTGACATGAACAACCAAGTAAATGATCATTGACTAATCATATGTAGACAATTTATCTCCGTGTAGATCTGACGCCCAAATAACTACAACAATGTCTACAATAAGTTTATTTATTTTTAACATTAATAGAAAGCAACTGGAGTGAATACAGATCATAGACAGAAAATGATTTCTCATAAGCAAATACAGAAATGATTCTCACTTGTAATCGGTTGATAAAGCTTTCACCAAATTCATTTTTGTCTGAGTATCACGAATACAACTAGACAATCCTACATGACAACTGATTATTTAAGAAAAATGAAATCAGATTGTGTCCAGTTGTTGCAACTTGCAAGTAATCAACGCATAATCACCGTGAAATAATAAACAGAAATAGATCAGGGACTCACCGGTAATGTATCCCATCGTTTCCTGATTTCAGCAAGCTCACTTCTCTCCTTTTCACCCCCACCAAAATAACACCCAGAGAAGGCTAGCATGTCAGGTTCGTACCTGCAACATTATGATTTGAAGAAGAGAAAAGATGATTGAAACTTGAAAGCAATGGTTATCATTTTGTGAATATTCAACTGCCGTTGATTAAGTGTTTCCTCTATAAACACAATGTAAATCTAACATTACTGGCAATCATTTAGGAACCTACTTAGAACTGTTTTTAGCTCAGGAACCATTGAACCAATACAACTTCAATTGAGACTGAGCCGTTATTATTTTAGAGAATAAATATGTATTTCTTCTAATAGAACAAAATGCATAGGAGAAAACGAGCATGCCATAGTGTCTAATTAAGTGATTACCAGGTCAATAATCTAGCCAAGTACCAGCATTGCACAACACAAACTAGTATGGACAATGAAACATCTAGAAATGAACATACCACAGATGCTACTAACGTAACTAACCTCAAATGCACAACAATGAAACGCTTCTCCATCTTACGCATTCTCCATACAATTTTTTGGCCAATTTCATGGATACTGTAGGTAAATCTTAAAGCGTGATAATTCACCCGGCATCGCAACTTCTGAAGTTCCAAATTAAGGTCATTTGCAAGCCTGTAATCAAACTTGTAAAGTTGCACAACCTGTAATTTCTAAAATTGTCAATAAGCTCCAAGGAAAATTAAGTGCATAGATTAAATGTTGTGAAGCAATTATCTGGACTATAAAATGGACCAAAAAAAATAACTTACATACAAATTTCTAACTGGAAAGGTGAACAATCAAATTTACATTCATGCATTAAATGCATGCAGTATCTCAGAGACGATAACAGGCAAGGGAAATTGTAATCCCCAAAGTAAGAACAAGTAAAATTTTGGAGTAGAAGGCTCATAAAATTTAGTGTATAACAAGAACCCTACTTTCGATGAATGAGCAAGAGAGGCATCATACCCGTCTTCTCATGAGTATTGGTAGAACAAGATCTAGGTAATCCTCTGGGGTTGATTTCCTTGGCACACGCATACTGTATGGGGGTTTATCCATTGTTCTCATAATTTTGTCTGGAACTCTCCTCACAATTTTGATATCTTTTGCAAGGTAAGATATAAACCAGTCAACATCAAAAATGTCTGCAAACTCACTGCATTCAGAAAATGGTAACATATGAGAAGGGTATAATCATTTCCTCAAGTTTCAACTTCAAAGGGAACTGTTGGCAATCGGACCTTTTATCCTCCCAATAGGAATTGTGATCCAACTGAGGAATTACTAATGTAGCATTGAGTATCCGAGCAACTACTACAGCATCAGTAATCTGAGGAATATATTACATCACAAGATGCTGAACAAGAAACTCTTTGGGAAAGAAGACAAGGCAAAAAATTATGGAACAAGTGCCAAAGCTCATTGAGTCCACAAGCAATCTTGTTACCTTGGTCAAAAAATGAATTCACTCAATTTGAGGTGGGGTCTATGCGGAACTTATAAAAATTCCTTAAAGAAGCCACCTACTCTCTTAACGTGGACTTTCAAAGCATTTTCTTGGGCTCCGCATAACCGCGAATGATAATATATTGTAAACATTTCTAAGAAATTGATGACTGAGGATATACACTTACTCCTGTTCTTTGTTGATTCAACCCTCCACTAGTGGCAATGAGGAGATAACCATTTGAAGATCGCTCAGGAACAGCAGCTGGATTGAAAGCATCAAGTTCTCAATGTAAATGTCAATTATATTTTCTCACTAAGAAAAAATGGCAAAGGACTGATCTCATAGACTCACAACAGTGAAATCTTGCATATAATTTTGCAAAAGTAGACTTGAAAAGGGTCCAACGTAACAAAAAAATTATTTGTAAAATCGGAAATCCCTCGTGCAGACCATATATATGATATAGCTCCTCCATTCATTCCAGTAACATCACATTATCACAATATTGATACAAGATCAGACCACAAAATGCCGAAGGCATCAACTACTCTATAGGAGGTTAAGCTCCAACATAAACAGGAAAGGACTAACAAGTAACAAGGATATTCTAAGAAATTTCCTATTTTCAGATCAAAACAATTTCAATTGCATTATTTATTGGAAGCAAATGCCACTTCTTCCCGATTAAGCAAGAAAAATGTGTTTTACCATCACTTACAAGAAAAATGGCGGCCCCTTTCACTGCAACCATAGTAGAGCTTTGAATATTTGGATTTCCAAATATTAATATGTTCATGACGAAATCCACTCTGCAAATACGACAAAATATTGTACTGAAGGTGAGATGTAATGAAATTATTCAGGTGAGTATAATCTATAGAATTTTTGCATGAAAACAAATGAGAGCACTTTGGTTATCAACTGTAAAAGTGTATACCACATTCAGAAATGGAAAAGGTGATATTTTGTGTTCAGCTCCCCCACCCCCACCCCAATTTAGGCAACATAGACTACCAACTTTACATATTCACAGCATTAATTAATATCTAATAAGCTACTCATCTACAGAATATAGAAGGAAAAATGGAAGCAGGGGTCTTACATCAGAACTAAAAAGAAAAAAGAAAAAAAAAAAACAGATTTGTCACTTCAGCTTTGATTTAGGCTTCTCTAAGTTTGGGTTGGACCAGCAATTGTGTTTTTCAATTTTTCCCAATCTATAGGAACACAATTTAGAAGAAAGTTTACCATTCTCTAAAAATAATTTGCATTTCATGAAGGAAGCAACAACAAATGTCAAACCCTGGACCCTGTGCATTTTAACCCGCCTAGATGGAGTTCTTCCCCAAAAAGGGAAATGAATCTAGAGAATAAATAAGCACACATCACAAAAACAAACAATTCAAAGGAAACAGGGAAGCAAATCTAGAGGACTTACCCATTTGTTATACAGGGAGGGTTTGATCCGCTGGGAGTACCACTCAAGATTAGAAGCAACGTGGCCAGTAAAAAGTGAAATCAAACCAACAGCAAAAAGCATGACCCCACAAAGAAATGACCATGATATAGCCTTCCTCTGAGAGGAAGATCTCCGGCAACAATAAATGCGGAACTTGTAAAGACCCATGCAACCGTAAACTTCACTTCCATCGATGCTCCAGACCAACCCAAAACCCCATCGTGACAATGTCGCTGCAGATGACTTGGCGTTTGGAAAACCCATCTCTCTCCTCACTCTGACGCAACTTCATAATGATCAACCCTGCACTTCAAATGTCTCAACTGTATAAACCTACAATAACAATGACAACAACATAAGCAACCTGCACATTCAATCTTATTAATGCTCAACATATAGGAGTGAGTAGTAAATAATTTAGGAACCAAGCAAGCTAAATGCTTCAATTTAAACTACACCGGGTCGCAAATTAGCTAATGTTAACTCCATTTTTACACAGTTTTAGAAAGCGGTCTCGTTTGTTGGAATGAATGATTCTTATGTAAGCAGCATGTCCATTTTGAATAGAAAGATATGAAAGCAAGGATACACTCTCAACTAGAAATTAAAAAAGAAAACATAAAGTTCTCTCTAAAACAATCATATCCATCCATTGATCAGCAGAATTTACATGAGTTCTGTTTGGTAAAATTAGAGCAACCGGGTTGTAGATTGGTATGTATCTAGAACTCAAAACGCTAAGTACAATAAGGACTTTCAAAAAAACGTCATGTTTACATATGAAGTTGCAGAGCAAGGAGGGATTGTAACTTAGCACTATCCTAGAACATCAACTGTATTATTATAGCTCGAAAATGAGTAGACTAAAATCCACAACCACCAAATGAAAACACAATAAAAACTTTTTTTCAAAGGAAACAAAGGCAGCCGACGATTACAATTTTAGCAACAAAATTGTCATTAGGGGTGTACGATCTAGGTTAACCGGATTGCGGCTACTAAATTCTCACATTCTTAACCATATTGTTTACCCCGGATTTCAGTATGGTTCACCGGTTAACCAAAACTCGAAAGTGCCAAAATATTAATATAACACAGCATAAATGCATGATCATATAGTTGCAAAGTGCAAAACAATAACCGATAAAGCCCTGCTGCAGCAGTAATTGAAGAAGCTTGCAGAACAGTTATCAATTATATTTCCAAATGTGCACCTGTGTGGTTACTATCACTTATGAACTTAAAACATGCAAGGCAAACTACTAGAAAGTATAAGTATCAACTATCAACTATCAACTATCAACCATTCAATTTTATGAAAAAAGGACCTGCAAGGCTGCAACTGCAATGTGCAAAGCCAGGGATCATGCATAATCCCCAATAAAACAGCCAACAGCAAAGCAGCAACAGTGGTACTTCACGGCTCACAACTTCACGGATCTGGTGGAGGCAAAAGTAGTACTTCACACGGCTCACACCTTCACGGATCTGGTGGAGACAAAAAAAATACTGTGTAAGACAAGAAGTAGACTAAAAAAAATCGACACTCGATGAAGACATTGAGAGACACCAGAAAATAGAAATCCCTACACAGACGAAGACTCACTTCGATGAAGGTGAGGTTTGCAGTCTCGATCGGTGGACGCCGGAGAACTCGAGAAATGATGGAGATGAGAAGAGAACTGAACTGGAGAGCGGTTGAAGAATGAGGATTTGAGGACGAGTGGAGTGACACTGATCAACCTTGAATCTAGGGTTTGGGTATGAATTTCAGATTTTTCGATTCAAATTTTGTTTGGAAAAAAAGAAATACAGATTTTGGATGAAAGAATGAAAAGGGGATTCGCGTCGGTAAGAAATACAGATTTTCTTTTGTTTGTTCTCGACGTTACTTGTCAAGCCGAGATCAAACGAATGGACCGCCACTCGGACCTTAAAACTTGCTCCACTACAACTCCACGAGTCATTCTCATAATAAGTTATATATTATTTAGGACCGTTATAAGTTCGAATTACTCGATTTCCACTCGAAAATTTGTTATAAAAAAAATATGAAAAGCGGTTAGATTGGTCCACCTAGTCCAACCTAAAGCATCATTTGCGGATGAGAATCTTTTGCGGATGAGAACACGAAGTTTGAGATTTTCGGAAAAAATGGTGTTGGTGATCGAGTTTCCCAGATGAGTCAATCGCAGCAACACAGTTTATCTCTATGAAAATATGCCTAATATGAACCTCGTCAAAGAATCGAAGATTTAATCATTTCGATCTCCCACGGACAGCTCCACGAACCTTGGAGTGTCTTGATTACACACGAGTTATCACCTTCGATTTCGATCTTTTTAATTTGTAGTTTGATTGCTTCTTGTAACCCGGTTTTGAGGGCAAAAGTTTCGGCTTTTATAACTGAATTGAAATTATTTTTCTTAGCGTCAAGGCTAACAATATCACCATTGTGGTTCCGGATAACATATCCAACAGATGTGATTCCCAAATCGAGTTTTGATCCATCAAAATTAAGTTTGAAGAAACCGGGTTTTGGTTTATACCATTTAATATTGTGTTTTTTCCGTTTGTTTGAGATATATTTTATTTTTTTTATTTTTTTTTGATAACGGAAAACGGTTAGGTTATGTTACCTTCTAGAGGTAGTCCAACCTAAAGCATCCTTACGGATGAGAACACGAAGTTCGGGATCATCAGAAAAATTGGTGTTGGGGGTCGAGATTCCCAGGTGGGTCAATCGGTCAGCAACACAGTTGATTTCTCTGAAAACATGCTTGATCTGGATTTCGTCAAAAAAACAAAGATCCAGTCTAGAGTCGGAAATAATCATCTCGACATCTCATGGGCAGCTCCACAAACCTTGGAGTGCCCTTATAACTCGTAGATTGTCACCTTCGATTTCAATCTTTTTTATCTGCAATCTGATTGCCTCTTGGAAACCAGCCTTAAGAGCGAAAGCTTCATTGAAGTTATTTTTCTTTGCATCAAGGCTAATAACATCTCCATTATGATTTCAAATTACAAAACCAATGGATGTTACACCCGAATCCAGTTTTGATCCGTCAAAATTAAGTTTATGGAACCCCGGATTTGGTTTTTCCCATTTAATATTGTATTTTTTCCTTATAGTCGCGTTATTGTTCTTTTTTTGCCTTTTAATATCGTAGTCATCTTCGTCAAAGATTTTAGTTTTCCAGTTATGGATTTGGTTTTTAATGAATGCAATTACCTTATTATCAGGTCCAATTGGTTCATCATTAAAGATAATTTTGTTCCTAAAAAAACAGATGCTCCACCAAATATTTGCAAGACACTCGAACTTGCTCATTCCAATTTTGTTTGAGATATAATTTATTGATTGTTGTTTTATGTTGTAATCGTCCTCATCAGGTATGTTAGTTTTCCAATTATGTATTTGGTTTTTGATGAAAGTAACTACTTTATTATCAGGGCTCATAGATTCATTATTAAAGATAATTTTGGTCCTAAAGAACCATGTACTCCACCATACAGTTGCGAGGCACGCAAATTTGTTTGTTCCTACTTTGTTTTTAATTTTTTGTAGGATGACATGATTCTTTTTATTTTGGAGGTTAATTTTGTTAAGTTCAGTTAAGATTGTTTTATCGATTTTGGCGATAATTTGTTTAGTGCGAGGACATTCCAAGAGCAGATGGAACAGGTCCTCAAGATGATTGTTGCAAAGTTCACAATGCCTCGTTACGGCAAACTTCTTTCGTCAAGTTTTGATTTTGTCGGAAGTCCATTAATTGAAATTTTCCAATTAAAGTTTTTAATTTTGGGTTTGGTATCCAGTTTCCAAATCCATTCACAAAAATGGTTTGGTTGAATATCTAATTCCTCTTCAATCATATTGGAAGCCGATTTTGTAGAAAACCATCCATTTTTACTACATCTCCAATATAGTTTATCTTGGATCTTGTTTTTTAGAATGATTGTTTCCCTTACCTTTCTCCTAATATCCGGGTTTATGAAAATTTTAAGCTCATTATCGATTTTGTTGATATCCCACTCTCTTGAGTTATTTATGAAGTGACTAACTTTAATACTTGTATCAATTTGGTTGATATTTGGACCTTTTTATTAGTGGTATCGTTGTTACCCAAGTATCGTGCCAAAAGTTGATGGTTTTCCCATTTCCGATATGTCAAATGATACCTTTTTTGAACTCGGTTTTAAGTTTCATAAGATTGTTCCATTGTCACGAAGCTCTACCTTTCAACTAGTAATGGAGAATGTTCTTACTTTTTAAGTATTTTTCGTTGATCATTTTTAAATTGAGTTGAATATGAGCAAAACTCTATTAATATTAAGATCTTATCTTATATATATTAACGGAGAAACATTTTTTAATTTTAGAAGTTTAGCCTATTTTTTAAAAAATAGTATTTAGTTTTAATCAATCGTAATCGCTTTTACATTAGTTTTAAAAATCCAGATTTTGTTTTTAATTTACTTAAAACACTGTAACATATAACACGATAAATAGATGCATTGTTATGAATAATTGCAACCTGTTATAGTTTATAGTACTTATTTATAGGACACGTAAGTCTACCTATAACCTTTTTTTTTTGAAAATCCAATGATATTTTATTTCAATAATTTAAATAAAAAAAATTTAACAAATAAATTATTTTTTTCTAAAAATAAACTAAATAAGTAAAAATAAGTTTTTAAATTTTTTTTTAAATATATAGTTTTAAAATAGTAATTTTAAACTTTGTACTGATCTTTTTTGTCATCAAATTACCAACAGTCATATATTAGCAAATCTTTTTAACAATCATATCTTAACAAATATTTTTATTTTGTTTTTTAATTTACCAAGTGATTTTTGTGTTTGCTATTTTTACCCTAATTCATTTCCTTTTTTTTATCAGATTTAAATAAATTTACTTCATCCGAAATTGTACAGTCTCCCACAGATAAAGTCACGATCTGATTATTACTAAGTTACCATTTGTTAAATTTTAATTAATTCATTTAAATGATTGGTATAATTTAGTTTACATCCAAACAAAATAACTTAAAAAAATTTTAATTAAAATTAATTTTGACATTATCTTTATTTGTCTGTTTGATACTATCCCTACTTATTCTCATCAAATCCTACCAGTATTTCTTGACATTAGGCAATATAAATTGATTTTAGAATCCATCCTTCTCATATTCATTTTTCTTCTAAGTGGGCGATGTTAACACGTAGTCGAATTTGACAAGCTTCTGAAAGGTGAGATTCTTTGCAAACTAAGATGTAACTATGTTCAAATTTAACTTATCCAGTATTTAGTATAGTTATTGATAATATAGTATTCATGTTATTTGCTTCTACATTGTTCATTTGATTGAATTTACTGAATTTATGCTTCTTCTTTTTTATTCGCTGGTTTGTTTAGTAAGTTTATTACTCAGTATTCTTAAAAATGATAGATACTCGTTATTATGTTAAATCTTAGTGGACGTCATTTGTGAATTGTTATGCTGTGTAAAAATTTATTTTTGTAAAATCTCTTTTATTTACATCTTAATGGACGTCATTGTTATGTCACATCTTAATGGACGTCATTTGTTGTAGTAGATACTCATTATTATGTTAAGTTGTGATCGAGAGAGAGTTTGAATAGGAAGAAGACAATGGGACTATCCTGATACAAACGATCGAGACTTTATAGACTTAAAGTACACCAAGTTGATCCAAAGACTCTCTAATATTCCGATAAGATCGATTATCATTTTTAATGTGTTAGAAGGATATTATGAGAATTCAAATACTTTGGATGCTTTTTTGTAATTTTAGATAATGTTAGGATCATATCCGTAATTTTGTCTTCATTCCCACCCTAAAATACTTGATGTGACCTTCTAGAAGATGGAAACGTGTTGATGACATACACTTACTTGCCGGTTTGATCAAGTATGTGATATCGTATTCAGAAGTGGATCGCAATATAGGTAGTAGTGATTGGGGTTTCAAATAATCTAGGTAAGCTGTATAGACTTGGCTGTTTTTTGTGTGTTAACTTGTGTTATGATTGTGGTGTGTATATTGCAAAATTCCTCCATTTTCATGCGTATATCAAAACACAGGTCTACATCAAAATTAAACTCTTTCGGTGTGATTCAAATGACGAGTTTATAAAAAACATTTTCCACTCTTTCTCTAGTTGTTAGGGTCTCCAACTTTGTTTTGATTGCTTTCAAACTTCTCTACAAAATGGAAAGGTTGAGCGCATTTTTCGAATACTAAACAATACACTCATGACTCGTGAATGAATCAGTCCAATTGGGTCAAAGCTCTCCATATGACCACACATCTTCATAACATTGTCTCATGAAAACTCTCATGTTGCGTTAAAACAATCTTACTCACATTTTCGAGTTTTTGGGTATCATTGTTATCCAAATACCATATCCACCACTCCTCATAAACCTCCTCTTCATGTATTATTTAGGTTAAGTGATCTCCCATAGGGGTTTCAATTATCTTGATATCATTACTAACAATGTTATCATCAATCAATTTATTATGTTTGATGAAATCTATTTCTATTTTTAATCCCACATCAACTATCCAAATATGTTTGTAATTCTCAAGATGTATTTAATCCCGTATTTTAGAACAATTGTCCGACACATTGTTTCCCACCGGCCCACCCTCCCACCCAAGTGAAGCCAACCATCTCTATTTACCATCTTAGTTTCTAAAAAATTCCATAACCATTTACCATCTTAGTTTCTAAAAAATTCCATAACCAATAGTGCATTGTAGTTATCACAAAATATGTTTAACAACCACCCAAGTGAAGTTCAGTCGACCTGAACACATATATACTAATTAATCATTATGCACAGATTACATCCGGCGCCTAGTAAAAGTCACCTACATTAAACATCCAAACATTCCAAAATTGGAATGGAAGTTAAGAGAGCAATTCCAAATTTCTTTGGCATATCCTCACATAATTTTTTTTTACTAATAAATATCCCTCACATACTTCCTTAATCTTCTTGCATTAACCTTCATATTTTTCGTGTCATTCAAGGTGAGCAACCTTGCACCCAAATAGCAGAACACTGTTACTAGATGTTTTAACGGTTATTAATTTGTTACTAGTTTAATCGATTTATATCATAATCGTATATTAGGTGCATGTTGTTAGTTGTTCATTCTATGTTGGATGATTAATTGTTCTGGTGAGTAGCATTTTCCGTTCCAAAATTTATTTTTGTAAAATCCCTTCTTCTATTTACATCTTTAACTTAATATAAACGATCGAGCTGTTAAAGACTTAAGTAACAATGAACTACTTTTAGTTATAGATTAAGGCTCAAATGAAAATAGATTTGGAGAAATTTTGAAATAACTATATATATAAGTTATAGCTTACGCAATGTCATATTTCCATTCATGAAAATATTTGTATGAATTTTGTATGATAGTTACTCTTTATCATGACGGAGAAGATGCTAGAAAGGTTGATGGAAAAGCGCGTGTGAGTTTAAGTACGTCAGTCTTATAAAAACTTCAAAATGTTCCTATAAAAAATATGTGTAAATGTGTAAATGTGTAATTATTTTTATCTTTGATTTTTGGTTTTAATATTATACGCTTATAAATATTAAATAATGTAAATTATAGTGATTCTTTTCAAAAATAAATGTAAATTATAATGATTTATTTTTATGGTCGTTCAAATATTGTCCTTTGAAATTTAGTCTATTTTGAATATAATCGCTCTATATTGGTAAAGTTACATTCAGTCGCCTCAATATATATAATTTTGTTCACCTATTAATCTGAATGACAACCATTTAACAAGGTATGGATTAAAACTGAACTATTTTTTATTTATATAAAAGAATATTTTTTCAAATATTTTTTTCAACAACTTTTTAAATGAAAAATAAGATAGATTTTGTAAGGATTTTTTTTATTGTAATTCCCTCCTTTTTCGTTAATAATTACGAAAATTTTGTTTTTTTACAAAAATCAAAACTTTTTGATTTTTTTAAAAAATACGAAAAGATATATATTTAAACTATTTAATTTTCATACCACAATAATGGTTTCTTACACGAATAATCTTTTTTATTATATGATTAATTATGTGTCAAATTTTAATATCTTTTATTAAATTAAATTTTAATTATCATCGCATCACATAATATTAATATAACCTAAAGTTATATGGCTAAAATATTTTTTTGTAAAATCCCGCACAAGGTGCGGATAATACACTAGTATAGATTTAAACTGGGCTTATTTGTAAATGAGTTTAGCACTTTAAAGTCGGTTCGGATAACCATAAGGCTGTAGGAATGTTATACGAGTTAAGTTTTAGACTCGGTTTGAACTCGACTCATTTATAAACAAACTAAACATGAGTTTTTAAAGCTCGGCTCATCCGGCTCGAATAACCATAGGATGTAATATGAGTTGAGTTTTGGGCTCGCTTTGAGTTATGTTCGTTTATAAACAAGTGAAATAAAACTCAATCCGTTCGACTCGAACAACGGTTGTAACGACCCGGTTTTTAATAACCCAAATCGCCACTTGGCTAGGGACCACACAGTGGGTCCCATCAGTTAGTCTGACAACAACATCACTTATAGGACCTTGCAACAAGAATCACGGACAAATAATGAAAACATTCAACCTGTTGTATACAAGTTTACATAACAAAACCATGCACATGCATACTCCCAAAACGACAACATAAGTGTTATAGATGTAAAAACACAACCGCCGTTCCTGCAAAAACAACATTTGACAACGCTGTACACCGACAAGTGTACACCTCCGCCAACAAGCGGGAAACTCAAAATAAAACAAACCAACCCCTGTGAGATAACTGCCCCGGCGGACCACTTCCAGCAGCCGACGTCCCTGCAGCGTCCCTATGAGCAGGAATACCTAAAAAGATGTCGGTATAAACCGTTAGTTCAAGATCATAATTCTGTCCACGAGAGATTCTACTAAACACATATACAATATATGCAACACATCAACCTAGCCATACTATATGCACATGCACCTATGGCCGGAACATTCATTTACATGCTTATTATAGGTCAGTGATACCATCTTATTAATTCATTTGCACTCTGATCGCCCCATGGAGCAAGCCCCTATGTCAATACCCCATGATAGCAGGCAGATCCTATTCGCAACGGTCGCATCCTCCACTCCTAGTATTGAGGGAATCCCGGCCGCGACTCAAAGAGTCCTATCGCCAATCCAGGCTAATACGTCATTCTTACCCAAGTCCATGGGTGTAGCCGGTGTACTTATGTGTCTCGCCCCATATGGGTTATGACCATATGATTACAGGCTCGTTCTCACATACACATATCACATGTGTTCACACATCTTTGTCCGTTAGCTATATGCCACACATTATTAATTCACTGGAATTAATATAACCTTTTCACACATTACCACACATCATAGCTAACGCATGTATCATACATACATACATATATATATATATATATATATATATATATATATATATATATATATATATATATATATATATATATATACCATAATAACATATGAGCATGCTTATCATAACTTTCAACATTATCTCTAGATAATTATACCACACAACATGCTCAACATTTCATACAAATATCACAATCATCATGGTATCACATTCATCATACTTTCATAACAAATCTAATTCCACACAATTCGAATCTCTCAGGTAGTAACCTCTGCAGATCAAGACTAAGAAAGTCCGAAGACTTACCTGAGAATTCGCAAACAACCAAGTCAACCTACAGTTAGTTTATTGCCTTCTGCAACACCTGTAAGGAATATCATATTCCTCGTATTAAACTTCTCGCTTCAAACATCAATTAAATTCATTCATTTGAATTTAATTAGGTTTACGACATTTTCCAAATCTTAATTTAATTAATTAATCCTTTAATTAATTAATTAAATTTCGGCAGCGTAACATTTTGCCCGAAGGCAATTTCATAATCACCTGTTATCAGATCTCGTCATTCAAACAGCGTAAGATCATTAGAATAATTAAACGAACATAATGGAACTTCCATTTATCCATTTTGACAAGCCTAAGGTCATATTAGAGTAACCCTTACGGAAAACGAATAAATTCATAACTTATTCGTTACTAACCCGATTGACGAACCGAAAGAAGATTCGGAATCACAGGGACGAAGGCTACGCTCCGACACCACCAAATTCACCGGAAACTGAGCGACGGAACTGGCCAGGTAAGGGATATGCACGACATGGCCTTAACTTCGACAGAAACGCGAAACATTGGTATCAAAATGAAGAGAATGAAGAGAGGAATCCGAAACCTCAAACGGAATTGAAATCGGATTACAAACGGAGAGTAGATCTGAGTTTGAAGGTTGAGAGAAATCAAAGCTAAATGTGAAATGAAAAGAATTAATAAATGAATTTTCGCTATTTATAACGAAGACGATAATTATCCGTTAGCGAAGTCGATAATTATCCTTTTATCGTTCCGAAGACGGTTTGAGTCCATTCTCCAAACTTCTTGAAATTGGAGTGATAAATCCGGAATATTGTGTGGATAATTATTCCACAATTTTCTCGAAAAACGCAAAATTTTAAGCCGCCTTTCTTAGCCGCTAAGAAACAAAATAGCGACTCTTTTGGCCGTTTTGTCTTTTCCATATTAGTTCACATCTAGGACATATCCGATGTCCTGATCATTTCTCTCAACTGCATTTTTATTAATTGGAGCTCCCAAATGCTCCAAATAATACCGGAGGGCAAAAATTATTCCCCGGAGGAAAAAGTGAAAATTTCCTCACAAGTCCAGAATTACACCAAGAACATAATGGTGGAATTCATACTCATCATTTACGCATTGTTTGCAAGTTATGAGTCAATTACTATCGATGATTAAATTAATCATCATTAATTAGGATTAAGAAATCCTAGCTTTTATAACGGTAACTATAATATGAGCTCCTTTTAAACAAACCGAATATGATCATAGTTTAAGCTTAGATACTCAACTTAATTGTTAACTTAACTCGATCAACTGAAATATCAATGTACCCTAATATTGTTAACACTTCCATAAGTCATTCAGACAACAGAATGCTACACCTTTCGTATAAGAAAGGACGAAGAAATCAAATAGCAAGAGAATGACAAAGTTGTTATGAGCCCGAACACTAGTACAATAATATATTTAACTTTTACTCAATGTTAAATGTTAATTAACTTAATCGCAAACTGGGCATAATGTGAGTGATGAGTGATGACACAAGTAAAAATAACAACATAAATTTCAGGGGATTCGGACAAGTAACTTCAAACAAGAGGTGCAATTAGGGTTGTGTATTCGGTCCGGGACGGGAATTTTAAAAAGCCTTGGGCCAGGGACCGGAATAAAGTAAAATAAATAATATATTTTTGCTAAATCTTAAAAAAAATAATTATCAAATATGTACAAAAGTTATATGATGTTTTTGAAAATATATAAAATTAAATCTATATAAAAAAATCCAATCTGACATAGTCTTTTTCGGTCCAAATCGGGACCGAAATTTTCAAAATAATGGACTGGACCGAAAAACCATTCCGGACCGGTCCAATTTTCCGGTCCAGATCAGTTGTGCACAGCCTAATGCAACTAGCTTCTTAGGTTAGACCAAGCTCATGGTCTCTACTAGACTCGAGATAGTTTATATTAACTACAACTGCTATCATTGGTGATAGTACTTAAACCGGAGCTGCATTTCGAGTCAAATAAGGTTTCTTTTGAATGATAGCAGTAAAGATCATTCAAGAAGCTTTGGATATGGAGCTTGCAGAGGATAGTGCAATCTCGTTACTATGGAATCGAAATGTCCGGCATGATACAACTTACGGCTACAAATAATCATTCTGCAAGAAAAGTAAGTATATTTAATATACTACTAAAAAGTAAAACCAACTATATTTTGCTCATGTGACATCTACTGAGACATGATATTAACAAATTTGTCACAAATTATTTTGGAAGAAAACTCCTATTAGAATTAACAAAATTTGTCACATTAACTTTAAAAAATTAATGAATTTTGCTATATTGTCTCACATCCCTGAGGAAGAAAGACATATAATTTGAGAACTTACATAAATTGAAAGTTTAAAGATTTTTCTTATTATTTTAGCTAAAATTAAGTATAATATATATTCATAACGGATCAACATATAATCTACGCATTATTGATCTATTTCTGTGTCGGTCATTAACTCACTAATACGTGGTAATACATAATATATAAAAATTATAATTTTTGCACAAAAAATAAATATATTATAATTTCATATTTTTCTTGTGGAGTTTGGTTACTTCGAAAAAATTTATGAAATTCTTTTGAAGGAGCCAATGTTTGTAAATTTCGGATGAAGATTAAGAAGAAATCGACTCCGGTCAGAGTGAATTTTGCACGCAAAAGATGATCATCGAAATCTAGAAAGAAAAAGAAATCAAAAGCAATCAATAAGCATCCGCATCAATAAAGGTTGCTCACTATGTCTACAGAGTCCGAGATTGAGCTTGCTGATTTTGATCCCGATTTCACGTTTCTCTACAAAAGAATATCCGACTTATTCCAGCAAGGACATCAAGATTGGCCTTGTTACTAAGTGGTGTCCTTTGCCTGTGTTTCCAAAGGAATCGTTCATGGGTATTCCGAGGTCAAGTATGCTCACTATGCTTATAAAGTCCGGGATCGTCTCTGACAGGAAATTCTCGTCCCTCTACCAAGTTTTTGTTGATGTTGGAGTTTTATATATGCCACGTGTTAACGTCATGTTCATCAAGGCCCAAAAAAATTATTTTAAAAAGTGATTTTTAAATGTCAAAAGTAAAAAGGATTTAGTCTCCTAACCGTATCTGTAAAATCATAGTAAATCATATATTTATTGTTCTATTAATTATAAATCCTAAATTTAAAGTGTGTATCGAAAGTATATTATTAATTAAAATTTTTTTTTAACTAGGCAATAAGTCTTAGATGATTTCGAATTTGTTCACCGATATGTGTACCAGAAGTTTGATATTAATAAAAAAATAACCAGTCTATAAGTTATAGATAATTCTGAAGGTATTCACCGATGTGTACAATCAAATACGTAAATTGCAAAAGAAGATTGCATCAGAAGTTAATTAGCTCAAAGCGAAAATCTTTTTTGTTTTTGGTTTGGTTATGTGGGTGAAAACAACCTAGTCCTAATACTATATAAATCACTCAATATCCATCTACAAGTACATCTCATTCTCAACCTCCTTCATTTTCAATATGTTATGATCTATACTTAGTATCTTCTAATTGTTGTTGTTTAACGTTTCGATTTTGTGTTAATCATAGTTTTGTTTTCGGTGTAGGTCATGGATACGGAGTTCAGACAATGGTTGTCGAACCGAAGCGTACGAAAGATTCGAAATCAAACCGAATTCGAGTTCAAGTCGACTTGATGAAGAACTAATTCTAGATCGGGATACTTCGAATAAATTGATTTGAATATGTTGCGGTTGATGATATCATTCTTATAAATTTGTGGATCATGATGCTAGATCATGTTTATAGAGAGATATCATGAGACAAAAAGGATTATTGGACTGATGTAGAAATCGGCACAATCGAGATAGTCGAGATATAGGGTTTCAGGTAAAAATTTGATGAGACGAGTTTTAGTTTTGGAGAGTGATATTGGATTGTTGTAATGTTTTGTAAATCTAGCTTCAAATTGAAATTTGATGTATTCAGTGCATTATTCCCTTTTCTAGAATATTTAGTATATGAACGAGAGGGCTAAGAACTATAAATTCATGTCTGGTTATCTGAAATTTAAAATTAGGCTCATGTATTTTTTTTATAAAGGTTGGCTCATGGATTTTGTAATTAATTTTTGGTTGTATGTATTATATTTATCAATCAAATAATATTCATGATAAATATAAAATGAACATATTTTATTTTATTACTGAATGAATAAAAAAATTTAAATTGATAATATTACAAAACAATGCATAATAAATTTTATTTTTTTTTATATAATTTAAAGTTTTGCCTTTTATTTTTTTTAAAAACTGATAATTTATATTTTAACACTTAGAATTAAAATATATAAATACTCTAAGGGCTTGTTTGGTATCGCTAGGAATCATTCCCGGTAACGAAATGATTCCGAATCAATAAAAAACTATGTTTGTTCAGAGATCTTTTTACACATGAAAGTAATCTAATTAATTCCATTTCCATTCCTTCCCCTTAACCGATTCCATTCCGTTTTCATTTCACCACTCCAACCAGATTTCATTCCGTTTTCATTTCACCACTCCAACCAGATTTCATTCCGTTTTCATTTCACTACTCCAACCAAACGGGCACTAATTGTGTATTGTTCTGTAAATAATTATAGGATTGTTTGCTTATCTCCAACCAAACGGGCCCTAATTGTGTATTGTTCTATAATTATAGGATTGTTTGCTTATCACATATTCGCATACTATTTATATGTCACCCGTGCAAGAGACATTGTAGTACTATGCTACTTTGCCTAGTGATCAACTAAAACTAATGTAGGAGCTTGAACGTTTGAATGATAACAAAGTTAGATCATCAAGGAACCAAAATCTATCATTTATTCATCATACAATAACTCAAAACAAAACACTTAATATTAGGTTGATTACATGTACTTTAATCAGTCCAAAACAACAAGCTTCTGATAATCTTCACCGGAGATTGCAGCTTCCATGACATCCAAAGGACTCAAAATCCCATCGTTTCCCAAAAACATCGTCAGCAAATTCTTCGAAAACCCGCTCACCAACGCCACCCCTTTCTGGTTTCCAGGCACCGGTGTCGCCTTCGAATCCCTCAGGTTCCAGAATACAATCTCCGGTACAGCCTCCTCGTATCCTTTCATTTTATACTTTCTCTTGATCGTCATGTAATCAGTCTCCCATGGATTTGATGAAGCTTCATCGAATTCCATGTCACTAAACACAATCACTCTCTTGATCATCTCTTCAGCCTTCAGCTTTGCCTTCTCAGCAACCTCGAGGATGTTATCAAATACCTTCTGAAAATCTGTGTTCATACCCCAATCCATTCCCCTCACAAACTCAACCTTCGATTTTATGTCTTCTCCTTCGATAATATTGAGTTGTGGATTATGACTGAAAGTGATTACCTTCCCTTTCCATGGCTCCTCGCTTAATTCCGACATTAAAATCCCTAATGCTATGCATACCTCCATTGGCTCCCCACTCATACTACCAGAAACATCACAAACAGCAATGCAATTCTTCATTTTTCCCTGTTTAGCTAGATCGTCAACTATCCTCTTCCACTGTAACTCCGCAACTCCGTCTTCGTCGTATATCGATCTGATCACCTCATGTGGAAGTAGCGCACCAGCTGCGATCTTTGCCTCGCCTTTCTTCACGCTTTCCAGATAAGCAGAGAATCGCTCCGAGTCATGCTTCTGGAAGTGATCCTTGTAGGTTTTCATTGCAACAGAGGCTACTCTGTTGTACGGCAACTCGTTCCATCTATTCGCGCTCATGTAAATTTCCGGCAACTCCAGAGACTTGCGGAGAGGAGCGAGAACTTCTTTACGGAGACGATCTCGGACTCTGTAAGCATAGTGAACATCCTCGACTTCGGCATATTCCGGGAACGATTCTTTCGGAAATACTTTCCTCGCGATCGCCTCACATAGAAGAGTTGAACGATCGAAGGATGAGTCGAGAGATGGACACCACTTAGCAGCAAGTCCGATTTTGTTTTCCTTGCCGGAATTGAGGTTGTCGAGGTCCAATTTGAGATGATTGGCGAACAGATCGGATATTCTTTCGTGCAGAAACCTGAAATCGGGATCAAAATTGAATCGGTTTAGGGCTTTCTTTGCCATTTCGACGCGTTTCAGCTCGCGGATATCGCTGGCCATCTCTTTAGTGATCGGAGGCTGCTTATTGATCGCTTTTGAATTCGGATTGACTCCCTGTGGTTTCGATTTTCGTCTTCCTCGTCTCGATTTCTTATCAGCCTTCGTCGTCCTCCCTTCCTTGGCGATTCTCCGAACATCGGCTCCTTCGAGAAGACGATACAGAATCTCCGGAAAATCCTTGAAGTAACCAAACTCGGCCAGAGCAGACACATTCACAGCTAGGGTTTTAGGATGGTAGCGGTGAAGCCAAAGCACAGCTGTGTAAAACCCTTCTTTATCAGATTTTCCAGTTCCCCGAACTCCTCTAAGGTTACAGATCAGCTTAAGAGTGGTCAAAGCGTCGTGAGACCAGGCCTCATTTAGTCGAGACATTAGGGTCTCAGAAGGTGTGTTAGGAACGACATGGAAGAAGAAGTCAAGACAGGGGTTACCTGTAGAGAGGAAAGTGGCGGAATTGTTCTCTGTAAGTCCCATGGCTGGGATAGAGACAACATCATTGAAATGAGTAACCATGGCATCTGTGAATGGATCGCCGGATTTTGCATGCGACGGCGATGCGGTGGTGGGAGGAGGATTAGTTTTGCGGTGGATTTCAGGTGGGCCGATGAGTGGTATAACCGTAGCCATTGTTTCAGAGAAATTGGGTTGAAGAATGATGCTCTTGTAGAATGGATGTTTAAATAGAGTTTTGATTTCTTACATCACGAGTTCTTCATACCATCCTTGGATGCCAAGGATAAGATTTGTCAAATATTTAACTCTTCAGATTTTATTTTAATTTTCATTTTCATATTTAATTTTGTATTGAAATTAGTGGGGGAGTTATGGACTGATGGGTACGTTAAGCCGGTTAAGGGACTCGGTTGCACGTTCTACGTGTGTTCTGAACATGTTTTGGAAATTCCGTATATTACCCAACTTCTTTGCAAATTTATATTAGTGATCACATCTTTTTAATCATTTGCCAACATACCTCGAGCTATTACTCGAATTTGTATGATTGTTGAAATGTTGGAGTGTATCCCACATACCATAGATTATGGTGGGAAATACCATGAATGAATCAATATTATTAATGACCTAATATACATTGATTATTAGAGAATAGTAAATATTATGAATGCATAGATAAGTTTATTAGTAGATCGGTAACATTGATAACTTTAATTGTCGGTATCGATGACGATAGTAGGATTTGAGGTACGTGATCGACTGATATAGATTAAAGTATTAAACTATCAAACATTATTGAATATCTTATTCTATAGTAGGATTTGGGGCAGTTATGTGAAAGCTTAAAAAACTTTGGATAGTAACCAAAATTTATAAAAGTAGAGGGGATGTCAAGAGTAATTTCCGAAGTAGGTTCAATCAAACAAAACGTTTCCTAATTTGTCTACGTACATAATTTTGGTAAAAATTGAAGTTGGTGGGGACTGTTGAACGGAAATTTGGGCCTGTATGAAGAAAGCCCAGCCCATTCAGTAGAAATTTTGCTCTTTGTTTTTTTTTTTTGCTAAAAAGTAAAATGTATGATTTTCACTCTTCCTTTTGAAATGATGGTTGCTTTTGCTACCTCTTTTTCCTCTAAAAGAAAAGAAGAATCATCAACGCTTAATTAAGAATGAATGTAGAGTGAATAATTAGGATCAATGTGAATAAACTAGATGAAATATTTCTACATTTCGAGTTTGAGTAGTAGATTCAAATGACCGTGATGTTGGGAGGCAAGAAAACCCCAAGTAATGAAAAAACACACTATTGATCTCCTGTTTAGTAACTTCGGAAATATAAACGAAATGAAAATTATATAAACTCGTAGAATTTTCTAAAAATCTATTTAGTTTGAGGTGATAGGTGTTATTTTAGGCCGAGTGCATATAAGTGTGCATTTGTGGATTCTTTGAACTCCCACTATCCATTAAAAAATAATTGCCCTTGTAAAAATAAACCAATATCGTGTACAAACAAGTCCCATTTGACTAGATAATTAATTTAATTAAATATTTCATATAGTTAAAGGAAATCTTTAGTCTAGCCACACAAGCATGATTCAGCCATGACGATGAGCATCTTTCTTATTTAATTTAAAAAATTGTTCAATTACTACAATATGTCCGAACAATGATAAAAATTACAATAAAATATTCAATGTAACTTCCTTAAAAATAGCTGCAGAAGGGTAGGTATATTCAATTTATTCGTGAAGAATAATGTAATTTGAGAAACTCACACACACACTCAACCAAACAAACAACAAAAGACACATTCATATGTGTGACCACAAATCTAGCAATACATAGCTTAATTGATTACAATTTCCTTAACCACAAGATGAACAATGAACACCAATCGGTCGGATCGAACTGACCGAAAAATGACTCGAGGAAAGAAGGATGGAGCGATAATCAAGGGCATTTCTTCATATGGCGATAACACGGACATTGGTGAATATGGCCGAGTGTAGGCACACACTTGCACTTGCCGCAACAAACGTTGCAGTTGTTGAAGCATCTTCCCTTCACCTTCGCCCTCTTGCACCGAGCTCTGCACTTGCTCCAACACATTCCTACATTTTGTACACTCTTAAGTCAATATATCTATCTTCATTTGTTTTTTTATTTCGTAAGATTTTCGATTTATCAAAGAGGGATTGGTTTTTTGATAGATTTCGTTGGATCAGAATAGACGTGGAAGTCCATCGCACGTCCGAGCACATATGCGCGTTGGGCCCAAACCCAACACATAAGTCCGATGAGGTTCCATTCTAAAACCAATTGGCAATAGGAAGAGTAGCCCACCAACCTTATATACTAGACTTGATATCTCAATATTGTCGATGTGGGAACCATAATCCTCCGCATTTTTTATTACATAATACCCTCCTACATTCTATGAAATGCGGGAATAAGGACTACCGTTAAAACTACAACAAATATATCCAGGTTGGAGGCTATGACTCATGTCTAAACCCATCCGACAGTTTGGACTAGGAACCAACCATATAGTCTGATTTTAAGTTTTTTTTTATATATAAAAAATAAATTAAATTAAGATAGAATTATTTAAAAACAAGTATATACTTAATATATATTATGCAATACAATTTCTTAAATATTTTATAATTAAATAACAGCCTAATATTATATATTCTAATGTATTTACATATTATTTTTTATGTTAATTTGGCCGGACTTTTTGGTTGATTGGATCCGGCCAGATTTCATCCCTTGTCCTAATCCATCCTTTTTTTTTTTCCAAACAGGCCGGCCTGATTATGATCGGGTCTAAACTAGATAAATCTTTAGAACTGCCTAAGTCTAGCACATAAGCCCAGCAGCGTTCCATCTAAAATCAATTGACAATAGGAGTAGTAGCCCATCAATCTTACATAGTAGACTTTTTATCCCAAAATTGTCGATGGGAGAACCATAATCCACCTGACGCCCCTTCAAGTGCAACCATCTGGTTCGATTGACATTTGACGAAATGCCTTAAGGCCGGCTAGCCCAACCGAACGGACTGTTTATTTGATATTTTGTTTTTAAGGAGTAAAAGATAAGATTATATCAAAATAGATCCGAGAACCGAAAATTTGAATCACGAGACAAATTATTCCAAAAACATATCAAACCGAAGATTGAGATTGTGTCATTCGTGGTTTTTAACCTGATTCCATGGCATACTAAACGAGTCCTTAGTGGGTATCAAAAAAACCTCTAAGGTCTTGTTTGGCAACTAAATTATAAAGCTTTTTTTCATTCTATAATCGAAATCTAGTGACCAAATAGGTTAAAGGCCATTTGAAACAACACACAATCCCAATACAACAAAAATAAAGCTTTTCCTTTTATAAGAATGTTATCTCTATAATGGAGTTCCAAGGCCTAAAATCTCAATGCAAGAATGGAAAAAAAAAAAACAAGAAATTAATGGAAGATCTTACTAGGTCTGGCATCTACAGTTTCAACAAGAGAAGAAACCACGATGAGAAAGAGAAGCATCATCCCAACAAGCCATAGCCTGCTGCTCTTCATCTTCTCCGCAATGTCCTCTTGTCTTTCAAAAGAGGTTAGGAAGCTAAGTGTATGTGTGAGGACTGAAGACGAAGCGTACCCAGTCAACTGCCTCTATTTATAAACAGTTTTTAAGATGAATAAACTAGTGTAATTTAATTGCAGTATCTTGCATGATTATTGATTAGTTTAAGTTTTTATTGATATTAATGCAGACGATGTGGCAGTGTATTTTCATGGGTCGGATTTTGATTGTGGTTGAATATTAAATTGCATATAGATTTAAAATATAGAATAATGTATGCTAATTTGCATGTTTTATTTTTAAATATATGTATGGACTACACACATATTATTTTATATGTGTACGGATAATAATTGAGTGAATTTCAGTGTCGGTAGCAACTAAATTGGAAGAAAGCTCTTTCAAAACTCTCAGAAAATTTATAAGGTATTTGTTAGAAGACATCGCTTAACCTCGTAAGTTATACTATTTTTAAATATATTTTAAAACCTGGATAACTTATTTTTCAATAAATTAATTCTTATAAAATCTAATTCTCCCATTTGATGTCCAATATTTGAATATTGATTGGGTGAAAAAAACAAACCTGTCAATAATTTATTACTTCCGAAAAAAAAAAACTTATCTTCACTTATTAATCTTAATTTCCCTCCATTTCTTATGTTTTTTTTTTAAAAAAAATATCAGTTTTCCTAATACAGATGCTCATATAAAACATCACTTCACCCTCATAAGTTATAACATTTTTTAATAAATTTTAATACCTAGATGATTTATTTTTCAAACAAGTTAATTTCTTAAATTCTAAATCTCACACTTGATGTTTATTGATCTCCGATACAATGAAGACGTACATTGCACGAGTCAAAAGGAAGACAAAAAGATGAAAGCTTTGTCTCGAGAGACTTTGTAGAGTCGAGTCATTGAGGTGGTCTTTTAAAATACGGAGTACCTTTTACCGAAGAGAGTAACGAGTTGAATTATAGGCTTTCACCGCTGTCTGCACGAATAGATCAGTGGCTGCTTTTTCACGTGCAATTATTGGGTACGTTGCAGGGACACACATGAAAGCAATTTAGTGATTTTAATAGGTTAGGTACATAGGTAAAGCAACTCAGCTTCTCTGTCACAATTCCTAAATTTGATCTTATTCCAAAACCTTTTAATAAATTTCAAATTCTCAATTAACTAATGTATAGCTAACGCCTATTGTGACTGCACGCAACTCTAACGCGGACTGCATGCAAATCTAACGTGCGGATAGATTTGCGCACACAGATTGGAGTTTTTTTTTTTTGTTCCAGATTTTTCCAAAATATATTTTATGTTGACGCTGATGCACAGACGCAGTGTGCAGTCTCAGTGCACATCAATTATGCATTAATACATCCCGCACTTGCATTTAACATCTCTCATAATTGTTTATTATTTTGTATTCACAATATTATTATAAGAATCTCTCCTCCGTCCCAAAAATCACCGAAATTAATACTGTTTTTTTACGCATACCTTCAATAAAACACACATTCTCTCAATTTGTGTAAACTAGTGTCATACCCGTGCCTTGCACGGGATTCTCTATAAAAAGTTCGATACAACAATTACAATTATAAATAAAAAATTATATTATATAGTATTTTTAATTTTCATAAACATATTTTATTTTTGTATGAAGAAAAAAATTTAAACAATAATATAATTTGATTTTAAATTCTTTTTTTCTTTTGTAAATAATTAAAAAAAAGTATACTTTCATACATATATATATATATATATATATATATATATATATATATATATGGTTAATATAGTAATATAGTTAATTGTGCAATATTATTCCGACATTCATTTCGATTATAAAAATTCTTGAATATAAATGTTGATTTTTAATTACGTAATTAAACAATACTTTTTTAATTATTGGATTTTCAGAATAAATTATAAATTATTAGGATTTTAGAATAAATGTATTCCAAATTTAAAAATATTTGGGCTGAATATAAGGATTGATAACCGAATTGTAAATATTTTAGGATAAAATATTTAAACCCAAAATAATAAAAATGTTTAGTTAAATAAATTTACCAAATTTAATTATTTATAAAAAATATCTGTATTTAGTTAGATGGTACGGATTTTTTGGTAATAATTTTAATTGTAAATTCCTTCTATAAATTGCGTAATTTTTTTTTTAAAAAAACTGAGGTTAAATATTGATGTGACACGTGACAGTTAGTGATTTTCTGGTACGACACGTGACAAAAATTACTACTCCTAATATATATATATATATATATATATATATATATATATATATATATATATATATATATATATATAAGATAAGATTAGACAACAATGTGGTAGGATTTCTGGGATGATTCGAAAGTGTTTGGGCTGAAGATGCTCTAAACAAAGAAATTAGAAAAAAACAAACATTGTGCTAAAGTAATTCTCTCACGCCCAAGTATAGCCATATTAACATCAAACTCGATATCTGCAACTTATGTACTATAGTTCATATCAATTTATTATAATCTCATACTCGTGGGTGCAATTTATGTTAATTCTATCACTTCATGTTATATTGGGATTGGTTTATATCATTAAAGGACAACTTCTGTCAAGACAAAAACAAATGAGTACAAATTGAACTTCCCCCATGCTCTACGATTGTCTAGGGCATCAAATCTCTTTTCCTCTAATGGCTTTCTGAAATCAAGCTTCGACTGAACAAGTTTCAGTAGACGCTTAAATGAAGCATACAAGTATGGCCCAGAGGTTATAGACCAAACTAACACGAAGGTCCTTCATAAATTCTATGACCCCATTGTAATCCTCAATGAATTTTTTTCTGTGTTGTTCCGTCAATGATCAGATCTTGTTCAAATCTCCCTCATTCATAACCACAAAGTAGTTTGCAATGATATCATCTGGCTACCTAACATATTCGCTGTTTCTAGGCGATAAAATGCTTATGTCGAAAAGGGAAAATGAAATTAAGTCAAGGATGGACCACTCAAGGGCATTAAACTGTAGGTTGAAAAATTCAGTAAACTAGATTTCAGTAAAAATGTGCCGAAGAAACCTTGAACGACAAATGAAAAATGTTCGAGCAAGTAATACTATAATCTCTAACGTCGAATAAAGCCTATCATTCGAAAATAGATCACTCACCTGGCTACGGAGCCATTACACTAATAGTAACTCGTATACAATGGCGTCATGAGGCATTGAATGGCATGGTACCTATACAAACCAAAAGCAGAAGGTACCCGAAAAAATAAATACCAAAAGGTTAAAAAAAAAGGGTATATGATTGAGAAAAAGTGTAACCATATTCTTACTTATGAGAAGGTTTAGCTTACTCGAGTGAAGTTATGAGCTTGATGGCTGTTGAGAGTCAGACCATAGCATTAGAGTTGAAAGAAGTGCCATTGTAGCTGTCTCGACACGAAGGCGGTGTGGTCCGAGCCCAACTGCTTTTACTCCTGCTTCAGTTATTGTTTCCAGCTCTTTCTCCGTGAAGTCTGACAAATTTTCAACATAGATCCATGTTATCAGGGTATAATCATGAGACTAGAGTCAATAAATTTCATTTGTCCCTAATAAGTTGGATAGAAATATTGGCTAAGTCTTCGAAAAAACATTATTTGTCACTAATAAGATACCTGAAGCTATAATAATCGAGTAGAGGAGCATGCAACTAGAGTCTGACACAATTACAGAACAATTGAATATGGCCTGTTGAAAAACTCGTATATTGGCAATTTGGCATGCAAAAAAAAAGAAAGAAAGAAAAACAAGAATACAATTATTAAGTCACAAGACTCACGGCAAGTCAGCAACATAGTGTTGTTTAATGAGATCCAACGAACCATTATTATTATATTTTCAGATTTCTGAAAGTGCCCCTCTCACTATTTAGAGCCTGCTAACAAAACTTATGTCCCTTGTACCTCATAAAAACCATCGATTTTCTTATATCTAGTTTCCTATTCCATATTTGGCTTCTTCCATATAACTATTTTGGTTTCACATTTAAAGATTCACGAGAAAATACTTATGTTTTCTCAGCTGATGTCTTCAGTTCGAATTGGCACGTGTTGCAGTCACTTGTAGCTGTCAAAGAATGCTCAAACACGAAGTACAAACAACTGGCCACTTGTATAGCTTCTATTTAGTCTGTAAGAATCGTTAAACATGATCACAGGACACAGTAGCAAGGATTTGCTGTTGCAAGGCTTCAAACATAAGAATCTTAGCTTTGACCTGGAACATTATGTGGTAAGTTTGAAAACTAAACAGACTCTAAACAGAGTAAATTCCCTAATTTGTCTCGACCTCCTATCCAAGGGAATGTTTCCAAAGCATATCGTATTCGTTTTGTTTGTTTAGCCATTATTTTGATTGATTTAGCACCAATCTTGGAATATAGTGCTTGGATGCTGTTCACCGAAGGTTTATGGCTAGAAACTAGAAAGAAGAAAAAATTGAGTTACACAAACGAAGGTTTATGGCTAGAAACTAGAAAGAAAAAAAATGAGTTACACAAACGAAGGTTTATGGCTAGAAACTAGAAAGAAAAAAAATTGAGTTACACAAACATCTACCAAAATAACTTCTTTTACCGAACAACAATTAGATTTTCCATTAGATTTTCAATTTTACAAAGCCTATCTTTAAACTATTCAAACAACTAACAAAAAAACTCGCAATGCCGAACAGGTGAGCATGCCTAAATTTTACAAAACCTTTCATTAACGAACACAACAATAGAAGCCGAAAATAGGGGAGGGAAAAAGAATATCAGATTCATGTACTAACCGCCTTCTGGTCCAATAATTAGTGATCCACTAGAACAGCTCGTAGATGATGTGAGAGTTGTTAAGACGGGTGTGGCTTCCGCTACAGCCACAAATGATAGATTTGACTTGGCAACCTATTCAAATGATAGAACACTTACAATTAGCATAATCCATGAACAAAAAGTATTAATCTTCGGCTCCTAATTACTAACTATAAAAAATTATACAGGATAAAACAAAGAAAAGGAAATCGATACAACATTCAGGCTTCCATTTCACTGTTTGCAAATCTATAACGGCCTTATCAATCAGTCTATGGCATTACATTGCGAAAAGCTACACTAAATCAATCATAATGGGGCTGAAACCAAGTTCACAATGTGGCAACATTAAGGAAAAGCTGAAACCAAATCAATCATAAGTTCATAACATTAACATAGACCAAATTAATCACATTGGAGCTTAAACCAATTTTACCATGTGGCAACAAGTTGGACTGCTGGTTAGATTAAAAACCCACTTTCCCCTCCTTGTCTTTCTAGCTATAAACAGAATAACAGATTGAAAATTGATATCCATTACGTAATGATCCCCCCACCCAAAAAAATTGAAGCAACGTAAATCAGTAAGTGGTAAACCCAAATTTCAGGGCAATAACACAAGTAATAACTCACGATTGGTAAGATGCTGGCAACCTTTGCTGGAGGATGCAAAACCATATCATGCAGCCTTTGACCTACAAAAGTGCGAACAAGAACAGGTAGATTAACAGCAACACTTGATAAAGAATGAACTCCCCGAAAACAAATTCAGCAGTTTGTCTCCCAAAACGTTTGACTACATAAATAGGGATATCCATTTCCTCGTGAGAAAAGTACAAGAGACAAGATCCTACACTGCTTCGTTGCAGCTAATATGACTCGCTGGAGTCTCTCAACCCGGTTTTCTGAGATTGAAGAAGAACGCTCTGTCAGAAGAGGGGTTATGCTGCTTGCTCCAAGTTCCTAAATATGAAGAAATGGAGGTACTAAGCATTCAGCATGATGACTAGATACAGAAAAGGGAACAAATATACCAAAAAAGAAAGCAGGACATATTTTTGACATCCCAGTGGATGCAATAACATGTGAAATATACCGTGCATTTCTCCACAAGCCAATCACCACGGCCCCCTTTGAGCGTACCTGCACAAGAACAATTTTAACAACATTATGGAACTTCTTCATGCAATATTATGTGAGATGAATCTAAATCCAAGAACTGACCAAAAGCCGCATATACATGCCACTGAATGTGATGCGGATCAACAAGCCTTGGCTCCTCTAACGCAATGAAATCCAACCCTGAGCGGTCAATCTGTTGTATGTATCCCTTTATAAGACTTCCTTTGCCATTGAATAGTTCTACCCTTGCATGTGATTATCAAAATTAACCAAAAAACACAACCAAATCTGAACTTTATGAAACATCAGAAAATCAATTAAATAGCTAATTATTTTATTCAGAACTGTTCAACTTACTAGCTTAGTCCCCTAATGCATAAATTAAACTGTGTTAAGAATTTCAATATCATGTCCTTTTGAAGAACTAGGTTGTTTACTAAGAGAAAATCAGGTGAAGAACATATGAAGTCCCACACCTTTTCAACATAGACAGATGACAAAACAAGGTAATAACTTGGTGCGTCATATGAGAAGATATGCAGAACCTATTCAAATGACTGGCCTTGTACTCAAACTATAAAAAATATTGTCTATTGTGAGCTGATAACACGCAATACAAGCTCTAGAAACAGCTGGTGTTTCAAGATGCAGAAACTCCAAAACAAAGTCTGGAGCTACCTATGCTTCACAACAAAGAAAACATTTTAAAAATTGAGTTTACAAATAGATGTTCAATAACAATAACCCTTATGAGTTAAGCCATAAGAGATGTTGAAGTAAAAATCAGCCATCCCAACCGGTAAAATAAGTATAAATTGAAGACAACATAAACAACCATAAGAAAGTTATAAGGTGGTGGCATCCTATAAAATAGAACTTTAATGCGACAACATATTCTTTAGTTTATTTCTAAACAAATGATTAGGCGAGTAGATTACAAATAACTTAATCTATCTGAATTAATTCATTTCCTTTGTGAATGCAATTACAAGGCTACATTTTTATTAGTTAGTCAAGCAGGTAACCAGTAACTACTAAAAAAGAAGACAGTCTTATCTTATAACCAAAAAATTGACGATCTATATACCTAACCCCAAGAAAAATATAGTAGTGAAAAACCACAATTACATCTCATGCAAACCAATTTAAACAGGGAATATGAGAAGCTTAAGATTCCACCACAATCACTTTGCAAATATTTGGATGTTGAAGATGCAGCACATATATCATGCTTTTGCTACTTCCAAAACATTCCGTTTGCTACATTCTTCAAAGGTTTCATATATCAATGGACACACCTATAAAACAAACAGTGGGTTTCCGTATGGCTACCTGTCATTTATATTTAATCTAAGAACTTTAGCCATATGCCAGAATTCATCTCCCTGAACACGAAGAATACCACCCTGCAGAATAGAAAATAGCTGATATGAGAGTTCATTAAGCAAAGTTGAGAGTGAATAGAGAAGAAGTGGTTGTTTTATTAAAGTACAATAAGCCTCTATATATAATTACAGAAATGACTATTGCTTAGACATAGTAATAACTCTTCTAGGATAGCTAGAGAATCTAGGGTGGCTATATCTAGGAACTTAAAATACATAAAGTAGCTTTATCTAATAGCTGTATTAGTAGGGACACAACAGTAATATCAACAACTGTATTAGTTACTGGCACAACAGTAATATCAGCTGATCCCCCAGCATAGTCAGCATTCGGGTAAGCTTCAATAGGAGTGCTTATTGGTTTCCACCTAGATAAACACAATGTCCGGTTGTAGAACGCCTAGTAACAATACCCCCAGCATATTCAGCATCCGATGAAGCTTCAAGTTGGAGCTTACTCCTCTTGGTGAATAAGATACACTTTCCTGAAATGCCTTTAAGATATATGAGAATCCTATATGAAGCCTGAAGATGTGAAGCCCTAGGATCTTGCATAAATTGACTAATAACACTTACTTGACTAATAACACTTACTGCAAAAGCAATATCTGGTCTGGTATGAGCAAGATAAATCAGTTTTCCATATAGTTTCTGGTACAAATGCTTGCTATTGTTGCCTCGGTTTCAGCCTTGCCAATTTTCTGGTTATAGTCAATAGGAGTGCTTATTGGTTTGCAATTTTTCATTCCTGCTTCTTGAAGAACATCTTTGGTATACTTCTGTTGGGAAATAAATATACCTTCTCTGGATCTAGCTATTTCATTCCGAGGAAGTATTTCAGTTGACCAAGCTCCTTAACCTCAAACTCTTGAGTCTATGGTCTTCAAGCAACAAGGAAAAGGTACGAACGACTACGGTTAACAAAAACACGCAACAATTCTTGCTCATTAGGATCTTTCAGAAGGAGAGATTGATATAATTCAATTTCTTGCCAAACATTTTGTAAAACAGTAGCATATTCAGAAACAGATATGGAACCTTGTTTGGTGGAGAAAACCTTTACTGAAAGCTCAAAGAGAGCAGCCTCGTCTAGAGTTTTGCCATAAGAATGCTTCGGAAAATTCCAAATGTCTTTAACATTTGGAAAAAAAACACAATTGGATCCGATACTAGAATCCATGGAAGCCCAAAACCATGACTTGATGATTATATCTTCACGAGTCCATAACTTAAATGTGGGATCTGTCATCGCAGGAGCGTCAACAAAAAGACGGTCATCCTTGTCACTTCCGGTGAGGGATGACTTAATAACTTCAGCCCAAATACGGTAATTTTTACCGTTGAGCCGATGCACCATCTGAACTGGAAGAAGAGTTGAGCGATTGAAGTTTGTGGTGATAAACTCGGTTTCTTCAGTTTTCTCCATATATGGTAGAATACTATAGTGGTGAGGAATTGGCGGCAAAGGTGGTGGCCAGAAAAGGTTAAGCAACTCTCTAGAGTGGCTCTGATACCATGAGAGTGAATAGAGAAGAAGTGCCCTTTTTATTAAAGGGCAATAAGAGCATCTTCAAGCCAGATACTAGGAGTTTCTTTAGCTATTTCTTAACATAAAAATAAAGATTAATGTCAAAATGGGTTAAAGAATCAATGTCATGAGTGGAAAGAAGTTTCTCAAGGAAGAAATGAATTCTGACAAGTTCCTGCCTGATTCACACAAATCAAGTAAATTGTGGGTTTTTTTTTTGTTTTTGCCCAATTGTAGGGAAATAAGATACATTCTATTGGAGTTACTTACTTCAAAGTAATTTAAGAAACTTCTTTTAAATTTTGGGATGGAGGAGAAAAGTTCTTTAAATAATTTTAGGGATAAAAAATAATTAAAAAAAAAACAGATAAGAAATCTTTGAAGAGTTTTGGGATGCAGATGCTCATAGCCTCTATATATAATTACAGAAAGAACTCTTGCTTAGACATAGTAATAACTCTTCTAGGGCGGCTAGAGAATCTAAGGTGGCTATATCTAGGAACTTAAAATACATAAAGTAGCTTTATCTAATAGCTACTTGGCACAACAGTAATATCAACATTTGTATTAGTTACTGGCACAACAGTAATATCAGCCGAAAAAAGTCATACAAAGATACAAACGCCTTAATTATTGATAATGAAAAAGAAAATATTGTAATATTATGTGGATAGTACTTTCAAAGGCAAAGTTATGTTGGGTGACATGATATACTGAATCCTTTATAGTCATTTTAGGTGTTAATTTCAAGCTAAAACACAAGGATTACAGAACAACAATGACGAGGAAAAGTCTCGTTAATGTAATAACCTAGAAGGCGGTTCTATGTACTTATATAAGGATGATATTTGCTCCGATTTGGGTACATAAACCCCTTAAGAGATTGCAGTATTCTGTCATAAATACCTTACCTGAAATCCTAGCAACACTTGATCAGAAATTCAGAAGTAATACATTCAGTTTGGAACATTTATTCAGTTGTAAAGTAGTAGATAATAGTATCTACTCTTGATATTGAGGATAATTCCAAAAGCAGATAAAGAAGGGGAAGCTTTTCTGGGTCATCATTTTGGAAGGTCCAGGTGGAGCAGATATTGCAAAAATCGGAGTTGGATGGATACTTGAAGCTATTGGAGATTCTTACATTTGTAATGGTTTACATTATCATCGCCACGGAACTAACTACTAAGGCATGTGGATTCAGGAGATTTGAGCAATAGTATGCTGAATTGTTAGCTTAAAGGAAGTAAGGAAACTGTAATAAATCTAGTGATATCCTACAAAAACAAGTTGCCAGATAATGTGCTAAATTTACCAGGTAAATAAGCAAGGGAATCCTACTTTTTTATTCCGCATACACAAAAAACTACAACTAACGACAAACAACAAATGATTCCTTTGATTAACCAAAAATTCTTCTGATAGTTTAACACACAATTACAAACAAATTAACCATATACTTTCTCCTCAAATTTGACAGTGACAGAATTTATTCAACATTTCAAATCAAGCATTTTGCGCTAGAGAAGTCATGAATAGATAATAGAATCCCAACATTTGTATCCATTGTATATGATAAAACTACAAACAATTAGAAATTGCAAGCGATTCCTTTGCCCGAGGAGCATTTATCAGGTAATTTAACACACAACTACAATGAATTTACCATATAATTTCTCATCAAATTTCACAATGGTAACTGATTCAACACTTCAAATTAACATGTTACGCTTGAGTAGTCATGAATAGATTATAGAGTCCGGAATTCGTATACATAGTATAAAAAATACTACAAACGGTCACCAATAGCACATAATTCCTTCACCTGAGCAAACATTTATCAAGTAATTTAACACACAATGACCACAAGTCACCATATACTTTTTCATCTAAGTTCATGGATAGGTAACAGGATCCTAAATGTGTATCTACCGTATACAAATAAAACTGCAAACAATCACCAATAGCAAGTGGTGACTTCGTCTGAGCAAATTTTTTTATCAGGTAATTTAAACGCAAGTAACACGAATTCACCATTCAACATTTCGAGTAAACATTTTTGCTAGAGAAGTGATGAATTAGATAATAGAATTCAAATTAATATTCACCGTATAAAAAAAACTGCAAACAATAACCAATAGCAAGCTATTGCTTGGCTTAAACAGACATTTATCATAAAATATCTAAAGGAAACAATTGTTCAACGCTACGAGTGAGCATTTTGCAAAGAGAGAGTACCGTGGAAGAAGGAAGCGATTGAGAGAAGAAGCGAGGAAGACCGCCACGAGACTGGTTCGAGTAATCTGAAGACGAGGACGAAGATGAAGCTCGAACTGACCTTCGTGAGTAAAGGCAGGGGATATTCAGCGTTTTCCTCGCAAGCGGTTGAAAATGGATCATTCTCTCCTCTCGCTCTCTCTTTCAGAGTTCAGACCAGTGACGCACACAATTGCAACTTACAAGGGAGTAGTGGGAGTGTTAACTGTTTAGAAAATATATCCAAACCCGGTAACCGAATCGCCTCCGAATTTCAGTGATTTTTACATTTTGGAAAATTCTGGGTTTTTTTATAAAGAAAATCGGTTCAAAACGAAAGGTGACACACCATCTAATGGGATTATAAATAATTAACCGTCCACAAAAAAAAATAATAAACACGCAAAAATAACAATCAATGTAATTTGTTTTGTGATTGAGAAAAATAACCATCAATATTTGTTAGAATATGTAACTATAATTTTGTGAGAGAGAAAAGAGAGAATATCTTGTGTAAACTGAATATGTAAAACCTTTTCTCATCACTAAATCGTGTAAGAGTCAATGTATTTATACAATGACAAAGGTTGTTATAACCAACCATCTAAGCTTGCCCTGACGTGGCATTAATATCTAAACAACCACTTGTATCACCCCCACAAGCTGGAGAATGGACAAGTTAAGGAACCATTCCCAGCTTGAAAAGAAGCTTGCTTTGTTGAGCTGAAGACACTATTTTGGTAAAAACATCAGCAAGCTGAGAAGAGGTGGAGGTGGGAACAAAATGAAGTTGTAAGAGCCCTTTCATGACTTTATCTCGGGTGAAGTGACAATCAATTTCTATGTGTTTTGTACGTTAATGAAAAACTAGGTTATGAGCAATCTGAATGGCTGAGTTAATGTCATAGTACAAGTGAAACTGGATGTGATGGAGACAAACCAAGGTCATCGAGCAACCTAACCAACCATGTCATCTCTGTTCCAGCACTAGCCATGGCTCTATACTTAGCTTATGCAGAACTTCGAGAAACTGTGCCTTGCTTTTTGGACTTCCAGCTAACAAGGGAATTGCCAAAAATAAGAACAAATCCTCCAACAGAGCCATGGGTAGTAGGAAAAGATGTCCAATCTGAATGTGAGTAAGCCATCAAAGAAGGGAAATCACATCCGTTTAGCAGTATTCCATGACCAATGGAACCTTTGATGTAACGAAGCGTATGTTGTAGAGCAAGCAGATGTAGAGCATGGTTTTTGCATGAATTGACTCAAGCATTTAACAACAAATCTTAAATCAAGTCTAGTGTGTGTAAGGAAATTGAGCTTCCCTACAATGCACCGGTAGTAGGTGGCATCAGTGATAGGATCACCATTATTTGGTAGAAGTTTAAAAAATTGAGGGGCAAGTAACTTTGTCATCAGGCAAGTTTGCATCTCGTAGAAGCTCAATGGTAAGCTTGCGTTGTGAAAGAACTACACCAGAGGGTACATAACTTATTTTGATGCCCAAAAAATAGTGGAGAATGCCAAGATCTTTGACACTAAATTGTCAAGATCAACCTTTAATCGAGATATTTCCTCCACATCTGATCCAGTGACAAGTAGATCATCAATGTATATAGCCACAATTGTTAGTAGGGAAGAACGTCTTTTAATAAAAAGAGAATAAACATAACCATGGTTTGAAAGAGCAGTAGTCAAGCGATGGAACCACTGACGTGAGGCTTGCTTAAGTCCATAAAGAGATTTCTTTAGCTTGCAAACTAGTAATAAAGGATTAGGGATGCCTGGAGGGAGCTTCATATAAACATCCTCGTATAATTTACCATGCAGGAATGCATTATTCACATCAAGCTGATGAAGAACCCAATTTTTGGATGATGCAATAGCTATAATACTCCTAATAGTTTTCATTTTAACTACAGGGGAAAAGGTTTCATGGTAGTCAATACCAACCTTCTGAGTAAAGCCTTTTGCTACAAGTCTTGCCTTGTATCTTTCGAGACTTCTATCGGCCTTGAGCTTCACTTTAAACACCCATTTACAGCCAATAGGTTTCTTAGATGGAGGGAGAAGTAATAAATCCCAAGTGTGGTTGTCTTGGATAGCTTTGTACTCTTGTTGAATAGCTTTGACCCAATGTGGATCTTTGGAAGCTTCTATGTATGTGGTAGGCTCGACATAGGAAGAAAGAGAGGAAATAAAAGCATGGTGAGATGAAGGAAAGGAAGTGGAATGAACCATACCTGATGATGGTAGACCACAAGAACTATACGTGCAGACACAATCTTGAAGGTAATTTGGGGGTGGTGAGAGCAATTGGAGTGCCGTAGTGATAATGAAGGAGTTTGATCTGAAGTATGGGATGAAGAGTCAATTACATTGGTAGAATCTAAAATAGGAGGATCAGGAGATGTTGAGATGGTTGGAGGATCAACATTAAAGTCTGGTGAATGAGGGATAAAGATAGATGTGTCGAATGTTGAAACATGTAAAAGAGTTGGAAGAATAGAAGAAGTGGAAGCAAGGTGGCGAAAGGGAAAATAGTTTCATGGAACACAACATCACGTGAGAATAATATTTCTCGTGAATGTAGAGTGAGAAGTTTATAGCCCTTCTTGCCAAAGGGGTATCCCAAGAAGACACATGGAGTAGCTCTTGATTGAAATTTATCTCGTAAGACATTGGAAGTGTTGGCAAAACACAAGCATCCAAACACTTTTAAAGAAAGATAGTCGCGAAATTTATTGAATAGGAGTTCAAAAGGGGATTTATTGTGAAGGATTTGCAGTGGACATCGGTTGATGATGTGAGTTGTTGTAAGAATGCATTCACCCCAGTAAAAAGAGGGATTTTGGACTGATGAAATAAGGCTCGAGCAACCTCCAATATATGCTTGTGCTTACGTTCAACGACGTCATTCTGTTGTGGAGTATATGGGCAGGAAGTGTGGTGAACTATCCCTTGTTTTGTGTAAAATTCATTGGCTGCATGACTAGTGACTAGAAAACTCAAGAGCATTGTCGGAACGAATGGTCTTCATTTTGGAGTGAAACTGGATATGTATGTATAAGGGATGAAAAGGATTGTAATAGAGTAAGGGAGTTGCTTTTGTTAGCCATTAAGTATGTCCAAGTGCTCCTTGTAAAATCGTCAACAATTGTAAGAAAGTATTTAAAGTCATTATATGTGCTTTGTTTGTAAGGTCCCGAAGTATCAATGTGGATTAAATCAAAGGCATGCTCAGATCTAGATATAGGCAAGGGAAAAGGTTGTCAATGTTGGCGAGCTTGAGTCCAAATTTGGCATATAGAATGATTCTTAATCTTGATATTAAGAAAATTAATATGAAGTAAACGCTCAAAAGATATATGTCCCAAACGACAGTGCCATATTTCAGGACTTGAAACAGATTGAGAAGCTGCAGAACTAGACACAAAATGTTGAGTATCAGACAACTTATTACAATGTATGAAAGAGGTCTTGATAGGCAAGATTTTGTCAGTAGTGTATAGTCCTTTGTAGGCTTTACCAATCACCAAGGGGTGCTTCATCAAAGGGGCCTGAATAGATCGAGAATTGGTTAGAGGAATAGACAACATTAGTCATCAAATCATTGGTCAACTTATGCACATATAATAATTTAAACTGAAATTCTGGCACATGAAGAACGTGTTGAAGGCATATTTCTGGACTTAAATGAACTATGCCAACATGAGACATTATAACATTGAGACCATTAGGCATAGTGATGAATATCGGGCCAGAAACTGGTTTGTAAGATGAAAAAAGTTCAAGATGAGGAGTAATATGGTCGGTGGCACCACTATCAATAATCCAATGTGATTTCAAACTCGAGGAAAAGAAGCATAGAGGTTTACTAGCTAGAAATGCTCCATGATCATTCTTACTAGTATCTGTGGAGTTGGATGTGTTCAATAGAGAAAGCAATGGAGTTATTTGATCCTGAGTGAAGCTATTTGTGGCAATAACAACTAACTTGTGTCCGGATGGATAACCATGAACTTTCCAACATTTAGCAAGAACATGATCAACCACTTTGCAGTGATCACAGAAAGAAACTCCAGGAGCTGCTGTTGTGGGATATCCATGAAGCTTCCAACACCTATCTATGGTGTGATTCTTGGCTTTATAGTGATCACAGTGAAGTGATTTGTTGATGAATTCTGAACTTCCTTTAGAGAAATTCCTGAAAGAGGATCCTCTAGAGTACAAAGTCGTGGCATCTTCATTGGCATTTGTAGAGGATTTTAAGTTCCTCTGATACCATGTTAGAATTTATAACTGTAATTTTGTGAGAGAGAAAAGAGAGACTATCTTGTGTAAGCTGAATCTGTAAAACCTTTTCTCATCACTGAATCGTGTAAGAGCCAATGTATTTATACAATGACAGAGGTTGTTATAACCAACGATCTAAGCTTGCCTTGATGTGGCATTAATATCTAAATAACTACATTGCCATGATAAGACTAGGGTAAGTTTAGGTTGTAATTGGGAAGGCCCAATTTTTCAAGATTTTATTCATTTTTGTATTCAACTACAATTATTAATATTATTGTTATTATTATTATTATTTTGAAACCTTTGAAGCGTTGTTGAAACAAACATAATTCGGCCTAGGGTTTTTCCTAGATTGAAATGCGCACTAAGGCGAGGTAACCCTAGCCACCACGTACAACGCCACCGGGTTGATGAAATTGGAACAAACGCACACGATAATTGGATTGTGAAAGAAATTAGTAAGAGACCGAGAGGGGTGGCCGAGAGGCGCAACCGGTAGCCTGCGACAGATGACCAATGCATTGAGGGGGTGACCGGTAGGCCAAGATAAGTGGCATGTGGGCCGAGGTTGGTAGTGGCCGAGTTTCATCTCTCACACTATCTTCCACAGATAGAGAAGAGAACGTTTCCCTTCCATAATCCAGTCTTTTGAAAATTTATTGAGATTTTTATTAATTTTTTGATGATATTCTTTTTTTTTTGTTAGAAGAGATCTTCTACTCTCCACGCATCTAGCCCGCACATTCCATAAATAAAATAACGGTTAAGTGATCATAACTTGGGGATATCATGACTCCTTAAGGGGTCATTTTATTCCTTGAGTTATACCCTGTAGCCCTCAGGAGGGACGATCAATATTAAGTTGTAAACAAGTCATAAGAAAATTTAGCTAAATAGACCACACAATTATTCGCCTCATTGTAGGCATGACGCAACTCGATAGACCAGTCCCTTTGCAAAAAATATTGGCAACGACGTACTATACTAGAGAGAGGGTTGGGGAGACCGTGCCAAAAGCGTGATTACTTATTGAGAATCTATTTTTAAGATTACTTCGGGATAACCACGCTCCCACACAGGCTTGATACCATGTAGAACATCTCATAGCTCAGTCATGGACACACTACATGATCCCAAGTTGACTTCATTCCCCATCAACCACACTCCCTCGTGAGTTCTAACTAAACATGCATCAGTAGCAAAGACCTTCTCCACGTACGCCTCGATCCATCGGTGTTGTTAATCTTCACAAATATAGGAGGAGAAGATTCCCAAGCAATATGGAAAATACTCCTAGTCACAAAGTGATTGTCATGCATCCTAGACCACAACTAAATACGCTCTTTTGCCAAGTTATGAACCAAAGCGCTCCTTCATTTTCCCTTGTTGAATTTTTTCAAAAACTTATTGTTATGCCACTTTCAAGTACTCCAAATTAGCCCACCAACCATACCCTTTGATGATATTCTTAAGCTTCATAATTTTGTCAACCACACCTTTTTGACCATTTATTAGTTAAGTTTTGTTAATATTTTAAGGGATTAAAAAATGACTTATCCAAAAATATATAGACATTTAGAAATAAAGATGAAGAATATTAACTAGTAAATTATTATTATTATTTTTTACTTAAGATGTTAACTTATGAATGATCAAAGGTATTTTTCAAAATAAATATAAAGTTCAAAATACTATTTGAAAATTGAAAATCATGGAACATAATTCTAAAAAACTAAAATATATGGACATTGTCCGAACATTCTTTTACTTCGGCTAAACAATCCGTATAAAATCAAAGAGAAGGGACGAGGGCAAGGACAAATTTGGGGGTTTGGGATTTTTCAACTAAGATGAGAAAATTTTTGTTGGATAATCAATTTAGATTAACTAATTGAAAACCAACCAACAATTTTTTATATTTTGATTTCTAACCACTTATAAAAAAAATCTAAAATTTTCTTTTGGATTTTTTTTCCGGGTTGTCAACAACATACGTTGACCACAATGCCAATGTAAAATAGTTTGTCGACAAAGGTAACATGTATCGTCAATAAGTATAAAATGAACTGTCAACGGGTGTCAAGTGGACTATCAATAAATATATTTTTTTATAGTTTTCTTCGTATGGTCAACGAGTGTAAAATAAATTATCATTAAGGGTAAAATGAATTGTCAAAAAATAAATTTTTTATAATTTCAAATGTAATATCATCAGCGTTGGATGTCAACTTGCTTAAAAAAATCAATTTTTTTAATTAAATTATTAAAAATCAAAACTTGAAAAGTTAGTCGTCTGTTTTTCAATCTAATAAATTAAGTAGGTCAGTTAAAAAACTTGCCTTTTCAATAAAAGTAATTGAGGATATTATTTTGTAGAGGTAAAGATGAAAAAAGCCCAAGTATTGTTCTCAACGTAAAATGCAAAACTAATTTTCAGAGACGGATAAAAGACTAAATAGTTTTTGTTATGAATTTTAGTTAAATAATGTATATAAAACGATTACTTAAATAATATGAAAAAGAACAAGACAGTGGAATATTGAACATGTGATCACTGATCAATATAAATATCATTTTTTTCTCTTAACCCTTAACACCATTATGATAACATGGTTTTATATTTAGATTTTCCTACTAATTTTATTATAATATAAGATGGGTTGTAACAGACCTCAAACTTCCATCTAAATTCCTACCAAAAAAAAAACTTCCATCTAAATCCATGGGTTATAATTATCCTCAAATCCTCAATTATGGTCATGTGATTGTGATGAATATTTCTTTATCTCCCGCTTACAAAATATAATATTAATTATCTCTTGTTTTCTTATCAAAGAGAAATAAGAAGAAATAATAAAAAGAACGAATATAATTTCAATATTATTTTTTACAATATTTTTAAAATTATTTCAAATAGTTTCACGAAAATAGAGTAAAAACAACGAATTGAAAAGACAATTAAATTCAATACTGAGAATAGAAACCCTTTCCCTAATAGTTGTCTGTATGAATGAATGATGTGAAAATAGTTCGGATTCATTTAGTTTTCACAATTACAATAAAAAGGACATATGTACAAGTAACCTATACTTCTATGCTATGTTTTGTCAACTTGGATCAAAGACCATCGGATGAGATTCGGATCAAGTCTTTCTAATTTCTTTTCCAACTTACTAAAATTTGGAACTTTTTTTAATCTTCTTTTCGTATTATAGGTTTAACTTATTTATTTTTAGTTGTATAATTTTGAAAAGCTTTTCAGAAGGGAATATAAAACGATTTGTTTTTTTTTAACAAATTACCTTTGACTTTAGTTTATTTTTGAAGTTAAACTACCTCATATGATGTATTTCGCTAAATTTAATCATTAATGATCGTTTTATAAAAGAAATTTATATAACAGACTAGATAACCCTTTATAAGTTAATTCATTAGTAAAATTTTAAATAGTGAATTTTCATTGTAATACATCTATTACAATAAAATTTATAAATAGAGTCAACAAAATATATCTAATAAATTTTAGAATAAATTGTTTTATTTTTATTTTAAAAAATCTAAAAATAATTTTTAAAAACTAACTATATCATAACTCATAAAATTTAAATTTTTTAAAATAAGGTGTTTATACAAATAAAGTTTTTAAGAACTATTTACTAAAATGAAATATATCATAAAAGGTATTTTATAAAATAATAGCAAAAGTAATATTTTTTTTAATTAATTAGGATAATTTTAAACAAAATATCTAATATTTCATTAGAAATGAGTGTATAAAGGTTTTTTTTGTTTAAAAAGGGGATTTTTTTTTTAAAAAAAACAACTCTAATTTGAAAAAAATAATAATAATGAAGTGGATTCACCCACGAGGATATTATCTAATTGTCAAGTGAGTAAAAATACCATAATAAATATCAAGTCAGTACAAACGATGGTAGCAACTTTTAATTTAACCGCTAGACAAAAGACGGTTTTTCAGTATCTACAAACATCGCATAGCCAAGATTTCCTTCTTGTCATACCTATTGATGGACTTGGACAATGTATGTCTCCCGTCGAGTATCGCACGATCCTCAAGTATCGCCTTATGATTCCTTTGTTCTCGTCTAGTATGTTTTGTCCTATGCCTAATTGTGGGAGGCCTTTGGATGTTTTTTGGGAGCATGCGGTTCATTGTAAAGAATTACCCGGCTTCAAATATAGGCATGATCTGGTTCGTGATGTTTTATGTGACGTGTTTAAGAGAGCAGGGATTTCGGCCAAGAAAGAGGCGCCTGTATCCTTCTTGACTAATCCGCGTGAAGGAAGGTCTACGTTGAGGCCTACAAATGTGTTAGTTTTTGGATGGTGGGTGGGAAACATGCTTGTATTGATTTGACAGGAGTCTCCCCTTTGGTTGGTTTGGATAACGGGCCTTTTGTTGTAGGTAAGGCGGCTCTCAACGCGGCCTCTTTGAAGGTGACTAAGCATGAAAGAGTTTGTCTTGAAAACCAGCATGTGTTTCTTCCGTTCGCTTTCGATACGTTTGGTTTTCTTGCGCCTGATGCCGTCGAGATTCTCAAGAGGGTGCAACGGGTCTTGCATGGAAATTTTGTGTCACCTAGGTCTTCAAATGTAGTGTTCAGGAGGATCGGGTTTGCTATTCAGAAAGGGTTGGCGGCACAGCTTGTTGTCCGCCTAACTTCTAACTCGATGTAATTTACAATATAGTTATATGTCACGTAGTTTTTACTCGGTACATTATTTGTTATGTTTTTATAATATTTATGGGAATTTAAAATATCAAAATATCAAGATTTTAGTTTTTTATTTTTATGGTTAATGTCATATAAAATTGGCTAAAATTGAGGTGAATTTGGATAATTAGTTTCGTACGCTTTTTAGTGTTTATTTTCTTTCAGTTAATATTAATAAAAATATATTCTGTTTACAATTTTTTTTTTAAATTGAATTTTATATAAGATATAATATTTAAATAATTTATAAAAAGACATTAAAATAAACACGTAAAATTGTTGTATAAAAATCTATAAGCAAGACGTAAATTTAAGAAGGTTTTTCATATTTTCATCATTTATATTAAGGAAGAAGTGAATATTTATGGGTATTTATATGGATATGTGGGTGGAAGGATGTGACTTTTAGGGAATATGATTGATTGATTTTTGTTTAATGAATGAAAGCAATATAGAAGTTTAAGAATCGATATGAAAAATCAGAGCAAGACAAGTCGACTGCTTACATAAATTTAGGAATTGTGTGAGGACGCCTTAAAACAAATTTTTAAAAATTGAATAGAGATTAATTTTCAATAATTAATGTCATTATATTGTTTTATCTAAAGTGACAACTGACAACAACTGCTTCCGGAAATTGAGGTTACATCAAATTCACGTGTCTACGATTGACAAATGACAATGGAGAATGGAGATATAAGATTGGAAGAGTAGGTGTTGTACACGTGCCACAGCTAACAACCTACGGGCACGCCTAAATTTTTTTTTTTTAATAAATATTTTCTAATATGACTAGAAAAAAAAAAGTTATTACTCTAATTTTATATACTGTATCCTGAATTATTTTAAGTAAACTGTATATTAGAGAAAAAGTGTAATTTAACCTTTTTTGTAATACATTTATAATGATAAAAGTGGTGCTAGGTATTGAATAGTTAAAAAAAGGGTGAATTTGTAAGGTGTACTAATTTATTAACGTTGTATTTAAAATATAATGTGTATAAGAAAGTATGTCGTTTAGAACTATCTCTTATTAATTTATACGATAATATTAATATTTTCACACAAGTAAATATAATACACAAATGTCTTTACAAGATACTTAAATAAATATAATTTAATTATATTAGACAAATGATTTTACACAAGTAAATATTTTCTTATCAAATTAACACAAATTAAATATATTATACAAATGTCTTTACACAAGTAAATATTTCCTTACCCAAATCACGTAATATAGATATATTACACAAATGTCTTTATACAAGTAAATATTTACATGAATTTCTTAACTACACGAAACGATTTAAAATACACTAATATTTGAGAATTCACATTATATTACGTAATCTAGCCTACACAAACTTAATCATAACTGGACAAAATAATTCCAAAATACACAAGTACTAATACTTCACAAAATTAAACTTAAGTACCAAAACATATAGAAATGTTCGTATTAATTCACCCACCATTGATTATTGTGTAATTGCCTAATTGGCAATACAAAAACCCCACTCATATCTTCTTAAGTGATTTTGAATAATTAAAACATATCTTCTCCATTATTTCACAATATCTTATGGATATTTTTTTACCTAAATTAGTGTAATTTTAATACATTACACAAATGTCTTTACACCAATTGAATATTTACACAATATATTAAGTTACATAATCTACACAAACTTTATTTTAACCACTCAAAACATTTATAAAACAAACATATTAATATATTTACATGAAATTAAACTTAACTTCACAAGACAAAGACATATGTAAATATCAAATAGTTGATTACAAGTATTGAATATTTTATAAGAATATTATATTAACATTTGATAAATTTTGTTATTTACACAAAATATCTTAAAATATATTCAAAAATAATAATAATTATGTCTCTACACAACTGAATATTTACACAATATATAAAGTGTTTTACTACTTTTTCGTTAATAATATTATAACAAGAACTCCCGTCAATGATGAGGGAACTGCTAGTAATATTGACTAAGCAACGAGAGTGGAAGAGATTCTCACGTTGATCAATATGAATAAATTATTTAATAGCCAAAATACGACGAGACACAAGAGCAAACTTACCAAGGTGTGCCGGGCCGCAATCAATTTGGTCATCACATGGCTCCATTCCATAGTTGAGGTCGGCGTCAAGGTCATACTCTATGATGATATCACTGCCTTCTTCATCTTTGTCATCTTCATATGATGGGTTGACAAACAACACACGCTTGGTGTTCGGGCAATCACGTTGGACGTGACCAAAACCACTACACTTGTAACACACGGGCTCTCTCGGGTGTGCCGCCGGTGGAGGTCCTTGATATGTGCGGCGGGAGGCACTTGTGCCAGCACAACGGGGCCACGGTGTGGTTCCCTCTCGGTAGCCGCTTGTCTGGTGGGTTGAACCATCCATTGGACTCCTTTGGTGGTGCCGACATATAGAGAAATAGACACATCTCGCACACGGGTGTTAGTAGTATAAGGATATGGACTGGATGAATAATTATACCTTGAATACCGTGGTGTCTCTTGTTGTTGTTTTTGAAGCTTCATGGCCGCATGACATAACGCTCCCAAGTCCTTGTATGGTACGATCTCGAGAGAGCGCCGAATTGACGGATTAAGCTCACTCATGAACTTGGTTCAAAGAGTGGCGACGGGGCCGAGATGCCGGCCTTCACGTGCATGTCCTCAAGCTTGGCCAAGTAATTAAGCCACTGGAGTAAGATTGCCTTGTTAAAGCTCAACAATTTGCAACCGCATATCGTTCTTGAAGTCGTCAGGTTCATATTTCTTTGTCATGATGTAGATCAATTGATCAAACATCGTAACCGGTTCGCATACTCGGTTCTCACGGTTGTTCTCGTACCGGTTCTACCAAGACTTGGCGTCACCTTTCAAAATATAAGGTTGCCGCTTGGATCTTCTCATACTCCTCATAATGGCAATGCTTCAAAGCCCGCTTAATGTTGTGTGCCCAATCACGAAAAGCACACGGATCATATTCACCATAAAATATTGAAAATTTAACCTTACCTTCACTACGAGCTTTGTAGGGGTCCGGGCGGAGCGGTGACATATAGGCATCATCGGGATAGGCCCGTCGGTGACCACCTTGAGGCCGTTGGTGCCCATGGATGGGTTGTGCAAGCTTTGGCGGGTTAGGAGGAGACAACCATTCTTCTCCTCAATCTTGGTTCTCATAAGGTTCTCGGATGAGCGGTGCCATAGACGGACATGTTCAACCCGGTCCAAGTCTAAACCATCGTCGGAGAACTCTTCAAATTCATCTATCTCATCATACTCATAAGAGTCATGGTATATTGGTTTTCGGCTAGGCCATTGGTGACGTTGTCTGGACCGGTCATTATCGAGACGTTGAGGGAGATTGTTTTGTTGATTATTGTACCGGGAATCTTCCCGTGTTGGACGGCCGGCACGAGGTGCGCACACTGGATGGAGGTGGGACAATGCCATACCGTTTGAGGTGGTGCTCGTAACGCTTATTCCGATTCTCCATATCTACATAAAGCAAATCATCCGGAGTAGGCCCAAGGTTGTTCTCGTCCTCGTCAAGGTACTCTTTGCTATCATGTTGTAATGGATGCTAGTTTTTTATGACGGAGGTAAGCCTTTAACCATTAAACGGTTTGGCTCCCAAAATACATTTGCCTTTGCGACGGGCATCGGACATTGAAGCATCGACCAAGGGGTCAATTGGATTTAGGGTGGGATGTTAGACGGTCGTAAGGGCCAAAAGTTGTGCCTTCACATCTTCTAATTCTTGCCGAAGAAAGGCATTTTCATCGTATAAGGAGGCACTGAGCTCTTCTCGATCACGAACATCCTGAAAGTTTTTATTTAAGCGTTAGTCATGAAAGAAACATACATATTGCAAGCAATCAAATGAACAAGGTGACGAGTTAAGTCAATGTTACACAAGTTCAAGTGCGTTAGAGTTCTACTTTTTGGGAAGGCCATTTGACAGTTAAACAAGAAAGGCAAATCCAACAAAATTCAACCAATTGCACACAAATAAACAAGAGATAATTTGCAACGTACGTAAGAAAATGGAGAGATAGGAAATGGACGGATTGTTCAAACGACAAGTACTACTTGTTTTTGGTCTTTTGTAAAAATCCGATTTTTCGGATGGACCGGTTTGCCGGATGTCTTTTCAATTTGTGTTTTTTGTTTTTGGTTTCTTTCTTTTTTTGAAACTTTGTGCAACTTTTGATGTAAGAGATGAAACACCTTTGGAAACAAATCCGTTTTGTTGAAGAGCTTTTTTGCCTTTTGTTTATGGAATATCAAAAGGTGAGATATCTGATTTTTGTTAACAAAAAATCCCAAGAAATTTGGTTAATTCAATTAACAAAGTTGTCGGATGGGACTGGTTTAAGAACGAGACGTATTAGATAGATGTCTTGGTGGCAAACCAAATATCTCCTAAGTTTGCTTGGCAAAAAGATCAAAGAAAAAAAGTTTAAAGAAAACTTAGATGTACAACGAAGAACGATGAAGAACAAAATGAAGATCTTGAAGAACGGATACGGATGAAGAACAATGGATAAAAAGGATGAAAGTGATAACACACAAAAAAAGAGTATAGAGAAATTAGTTTCGATCCCTTTGCTATGATGCCAATTTGATGGGTCTTTGGATGCATTGAAGGACGAACTCTGGATCTGCATCAAGCTAGAGCTTCAACTACTCCTTTGTTGATGTGCAAGGTTGTATCTTGGATAGAATATGGTTGGCGAAAGCGATTGTGATGGATGCAGAAGTGAATGTTGGTATGATCTAGGGAGATCGAACAAGCCGTTGAAGTGGATATGTTAGTTGATTCTTGAGAAGAATTATCGAATGTGAGTTCTTAGATCCAAGGAAGGACTTTGAGCGGATGGAAGAAGAATTGATGCCCAAAATCAAGAGAGGATTTTACTTCAAATAACTCGATTAAAAATGAACATGTTTTACATATGAGGTCAAGAATCCCTTATATAGTGAATGAAAGTCAAACCAAAAGTCGAAAAATAAATGACGGAAATTAGAGTCAGAGTTAACCTCCGAAAATAAATGGATGAAAATTTGATCCAAATGGTTGTGTTTACATGAAGTTATATTTTGGATGTGTCTTTTTACAAAAAAAAAAAAAAATGCTAAAAACACAACTAAACACCAATATCTAGATCATATAAATGATCCATATTTTAAAAAACTATAAAAAAAACTATAATATCAAATAACCTCATTAAGATTAAAAGCTCAAATATATATGAGCCCACCTATCACCAAATGTTAATATACTAAAAAAATCTCGAAAATAACCTATCTGCTCGAGTTAGGGCTTGTTTACTTGCAGATTGATTTTTCTTTCTTTCCGGGATTATAAACTAAATGAGTTTATATTGATTTATAGTTTATTTCTCAACGGGTTTATATGAATAAATCGACAATGTTGTTTATTTGGAGTTTATTTTTGCGGTCTATTTTAATTCAAAAGAAACTTATGTCCCTAAAAGAATTGAAGAGTAACGTGAATACCTAAGGATGAACAAAGAATGTCAGGATGAAAAACACAAGGCCAAAATCGTGTTTTAAACAAAAATAAACTCATCTATGCAAAAATTACCTTGGTTTGAGAAGTTTATTTTTGAGTGTTTTATAAACCCAAATAAACCTGTTGATAAATAAATCAATCTACAAGTAAACGTGTATAAAATTAAACCATAAATTTATAAACTAAATAAAACATAAATAAACTAGAAGTAAATAGACCCTTAATCTTACACCCTAAATAAAACTCTAAAACTTTGAGTACTAAACTCTTTTAATATATTTACTAAAACTGATTTGACATTTTTTTTATAAATATAATCTTTACAATTATAATTAGTTTATAATATTATCTATAAATATTTCAATTTCATTTATAAGTGAAAAGGGTTTTATAATTAGAAATGGTAAAATATAAAACTTTCTACTATATAATTAATAAATAAAAATGTATAGTTTATGTTTTTATGTACAAAGACAATAAATCAAAGTATATATTTTATAAATTTATTATTTTAAATTTATAATTTATAAAAAGGTGTATGATTAGACAAAACCTTTTAATATAAATCTTCCTAGATCTACAGACAGGCAATATTATTCTTAATTAAATAAAGTAGGTATGTTTTGTTCAAAGTTAATTACAATATTAAAAAATTATCAACATTACTTTTTTTTTTGGTCATAAAATTAACAAAATTAGGTTCCTTCACTAATCACTCTACTAACCACCAGGGTCCACCATATATATATATATATTATAAATCGGCGTGTAGTAAATAGTCACCCACTCAATGGTTGCCTAAAGGAGAGCATTTTCGAAGAGTTGTAGTGTAAGAGAAAACTTAAAAGAGTGATATGGCAGCTCATACTCCCGCCGGGAAGGTGGCGGTGGGCCTGGTGGCGACAGTGCTTCTGCTTCTTATCGACACACAGACGGTGTTTTCCGGCGAGATCGTCGAGTACCTTCCTGGATTTGACGGCAAGCTTCCTTTCAAGCTCGAAACTGGGTATGTTTACGATTGAGAACGATTAGTGTTTGAATTAAATTGTTTTAATTTGATTATTAGTTCGTATCAAAATTTGTTAACCCGCTTTCTGGCCGGTTCAGTCTTGCTTAATCCGATTCACCTGAAATTTAACCGGTGAAGTTTTAATGTGGTAAGCAACCCTCAAAGTGAAAAAAAATACCGACTCCCGTTTGTTTGTCTATTTTAAAATTTTAAACATTATAAAATTGATATTTTAAAATAAAATAATTTAATATTTAACATTTGTATTTATTTACATGCATATTATATATTGTTATTTTTACAAAATATATAATGGATAAATAAAGTTAAATTTTAATAATCGGATAAAAAATGGTTGTTTTGTGGAAGAAAGTTTTATGAGTTTTAGGATGATATGGGACAGGCGAATAGAGAGAACGTAGAAGAGAGAAAATTCTAAAAACATATTTACTTAAATTTTATATTACATGAATTAAAATAAATTTTGTAACGAAAATAAAGTTGGAAGAATATCTTAATAGTCCATTAAATTTAGTACAATTTTAGAGAAATATATTTAAAAATTATCGTTAAATTTTATTCAAAAAGTATCCGCTGCATTAGTGGTGTATAAATCATGTTCAAAAAGAGTAGATATTTTAAATATAGTCCCTCTTTTCATGGATTTGTATATTAGAAACTTATTCGTTGCATAAAAGCGACATACGCCTATTTTTAGAGGTTATATACTTACGAAAAATGCCAACAATTTTAGCCTATTTTCAAAAATTTATCTCTTTGATGTCTTGTGTGGGTAAGTTTTCATTTTTTTTAATTGTTTTTGTTCCTCATATTATGTCATGGGTAACTTTATTGTTAAAAAGTAATCCCTCTTATGTTTATAGAAGGCCTTTTAGCCTTCAAATTTTGTTCAAGCATGTAGAACGCTTTTATACTATTTTTTAGGCGGTGAATTATAATGTATTTTAGGGTGTCCTTATTATTTTAAATATTTTGTTGTTGTCGTATTTTGTGAATGTAGTTGCGGTCGTAGTTGTGGTTTTAAAAAAAATGTGTAGATGTGTTTAATAAAATAGATTTGTGGTTGATTTATTGTCTATAAAATGATTAAAATGCTCTCATTTAACTGATTAAAAAAATTACGTAAATGACATGTGCTACTAAATAGACAAATATCTCCAATATCGTTCTTCGTTCTTTGTTCTTCTTTCTTTGTATCCAAATCGTTCACCGTCTTTCAAAAGCATCCCACGTCCAAATCGTTCACATGTTTTAGCCTCACATAGTCACCCGCTTGAGAAAGATGGCAGAGTTATAGATTAAGGTTGTCAATTTTAAGCAACATAAACAAATTCATTTAAAATTTATCTTAATCCAAATAATAATGTAAATCATAAGTTGACTTGATGATCTAAGATCTTAACCAGACCAAAATGAAATCATTGACAACCACCTTAACATCATTGTTACCCACCACAACTTTCTTATTCATCCTTGAAACCTTGAAACCTTGATCCACCTCTTCTCCAACCTTCTCCTCCAAATTAAATCATCCTTTATCAAACATCCTTATGTACACATCACTCATCTGAAATTCCTCAAAGTGCACATATGCTATGCCATCCTCATTCACCTCCAGCTTCAGCGTCACCGTCACCCACTCCTTCCAGTTACCATCAACCTACAACTTTGCCGCCTACACCACCTCAGTGAATTGCGAGATTTTCGACGGGTCTTTGGCAAGCTATAGGTTCTGTTTGAGGGAAAGAGCCTGGTTAATGACCGGAACTCCGAGCTGGGATTCGATTAGCGATTTGAGATGAACAAGTGTTCTCAATTGAGACTCTTTCCAGAACGTCGCGGTTCGGATTTGGATCATCATCTTCAGCTTCGGAGTCGGATCATCATCTTCCGGAAGATATATTGAGATCAAAAAAAAGGAAGTCATTGGCTATGGAAAACGGATGAATTAGGTTTCGGCTAATGTAGATTGATGAAGAGGGTACAAATTTTTTAGGGTGGGTTTAGCTCGATAGATTCGCTCGAGATGGCCGAAATTGGCTCCTTTCCTCGCCGGCGATTTGCTTTGCTACCATTGAACTCGCGTTTTATAGTTGAGAAGTCTTTTGAATGAAAGAGAGGGGTATCAATGGAATGAGATTTGAGAAATCTCCCTAAATCTTGTAGGATGTTAAAAATGTTGTTTTGAAATCTTCAAAATACTAACCACAAAAACCCTAAATCTTTATACTAAACAACTAATTTGTATGAGATTTTTGAATAATCGTCAAAACAACAACCCTTTATCTCATACTAAACTATTTTTACCTTTTAAGTTTTCTAGACATTGAATTATAAAAGGTGTGTAATGTACCTTTTGACTTCTTTTTTTATTATTTTTAACTGATTGATTGTAAATGATTTTTTTTTTCTAATTGAAATTGTAAATGGTGTTGTAATAAGTGGTAAGTTAATGTAAGTTTCTTAATTGTTTCTTATTTGATATGTTTTTTCAAAATTGTATTTGATGATATAATACTTTATATTATTGAAAATCGGAGGAGTACGTTTTTAGTAAATTTACAAATAGAAATGTATATAGGAATCCTATTAAATATTGAATCAAAGTGACTCTTTTAAGAAAGTTAATATTCTACGTTGAAACTAACGTTTTATAAAAAGTGAACGAGTCTAGATCGAGTTCTAGGACAACTTATCTATTATGACAATCCTACAATGTTGTTTTGGCCGAATAACCAAAGTTTTAGAGGAACGAATTGAGCATTGGCATGTTCAAGCCTCGAAGTTCGGCTGACTCATAATCGAGCCCAAACAAAACCTAAATCTCAAACGAACTTAAAACATGTTTATATTCGACTCGTTTAAAAAGTGAACGAGTCTAAATCGAGTTCGAGGACAACTCATCTATTATGACAATTCTACGGTATTATTTTGGCCGAATGAACAAAGTTTTAACATAACGAATTGAGCTTTGACCTCTTCAAGCTTCAAAGCTTGGTTGATTCATAATCGAGCCCAAACAAAACCGTAATCTTAAACAAACTTTAAAACATGTTTATATTCGGCTCGTTTAGGAAGTGAACAAACTCGTGCCGAACTTGTTACGAGTCAAACTCGAATAACTCGTTTCATAACCATAAGCTCTATGTCTTGTAGGTACATTAGCGTGGGTGACTCGGAACTATTCTATTACTTCATCGAGTCAGAAGGTAATCCGAGTAAAGATCCGCTTTTCATCTGGATCTCGGGAGGCCCCGGTTGCTCTTCTTTGAATGGCATGCTTTACGAAATCGGTATGTTCTATATGAAATTTCGGGTAATTGCTTTCAATATCTCTCTGAATTCCTTCACGGGTAATTCATATAAGTATAGGACATTAGAATATGCCCAAGTCTCGTCTTTTTTATGTTTTCTTATGGGGTGACTCTTCCGGACGTTGAAAGGTAAGTGCGGACATGTTAATTTATCTTTTATATTCAACGGGTCTAAGACGTGAAGGGTATGCATGTCAAAGTGAACCTACGTACAAAAGCACTCGGGTTCCATCCTAAAATCAATTAACAATAGGAGGGGTAACCCTCGTACTTATATGTTAGGTTTACTTATTTCATATTGTTGATGTGTGACACACCCAACAGAAAATAAACTATCTTGCAACAATTATATACAAATGAGCGGAGGGGTAAAATCAATATAATTAGATAAATTTGTTTGAAAATTTTGTTCATTCGGATCAAGAATTACCAATATATAACCGATTTGTTTTTTATTAGGAAAAAAGGTTTAAGTAAGACCTAATTTTTCTAATTTGATTCTACTATTTTTTTTAATTAACGTTAGAATGATTTCCTGTTTATTAGAAAAACTTCGAGTTTACATACTAAAGCACTCTTTTTAAATTCTGACTTATTTTTTCTTTTACTAATGTTAAATATAAGATTCATTTAAAGTCTTAAAAATAAGTTTTCTACTTTGATTCTACTAAATAAGTTTTCAAACTTAAAATGTGCACTTGAACAATCATGCAAGAACTGAGTTAGAATTTAGGATCATTTGATACACATGTAAAAATCGGTTTGAAATTCAATGTCGGAATAAAATGAGGAATAATCTGATCCGTTTTCTAATAATAGTGTTTGATTTGGATTATAATTTAAACTTTGGATAATGGTCTAAATTTGTTCATAATCAATGACCTAAAATAATAATTGAACGACCAATTAGAATGACAAAAAATTTAAGAATCAAAGCTCATAAATCACAAATTCCTTGAAATAGATCATTTCAACAATTTTTTTTCTGGTACCAAACACATAAGTCATTCTATAGGAGTCATACTAAACAAGTTTTAGGAATAATGGTTAAAATGGAATTTATAAAACCACTCGTTGCATAAATTTATTATTTTGATCAGTAAATTTGTATAGTAAATTTATTATTTCGGACGTCAATTAGGTCCACTGGAATTCAACATTACTAACTATGAGGGTGGTTTGCCTACGTTCAACTATTATCCATATGCATGGACAAAGGTATGTTATCCAAGCGAACATCTATTAGAAATTCTAGGAAAAATATTATAATTAGATATCAATCACATGAAATCAAAAACTATATAAATATTTTGAATGTGTAATATTTCAGACCGCAAGCATAATATTTTTAGATTCTCCTATCGGAACCGGATTTTCTTATCCTACAACTTCAGAAGGATGGGCGTCTTCTGATTCAAAAGCATCAAAAGCAGTCTACGAATTCTTTCTCAAGGTATACATATGTACGTCTGAAAATTTTAGTTTAGTTAATGTTATATATCGTAAAATGAAAAATAGATAATCACGAAATTTTACTAAAGGTCAGTTTAAAAGACCAACTTATAAAAACTTATCTAGCCCAGTTTTTTTTATAATTTTTATCATCTTGTTATTGAATGTTTAACAGGCTAAATTACCACGTGCTTAAAGTAATTTATATTTTGGAATTTTTTTTAACAAGATAGGAGTAGATTACGAAAACTTGTTTTCCTGACCACTCATTTAATATTATGATTTTTTTTAATCGACCTGCATTTCAGCAACTCAACAATTTTCATTTAATCCCACCAAAAAAAGCAATTTTCATCTAACAATTTTTTTTTAAAAAACACTTGGATAAGCTAAGTATCTATTCACGGTCCAAAATGGATCCCGAAACATGTGTTATGAGCCCTTGAAAAAATTGGAAATGTTTATGAATCCATAGACATTTAGGGAGAATACGTTAAACATAGAAAAATAAAATAACCAAATTTAGTACAATTATTCGTGTCGTTATATATAAGTTCAAGCACGATAGTTGATCTCACTTGTCCGTCCAACATGTATGTACGTTGAGTTCAAACCTAACACATAAGCCTACTTCGTTTGATCTTAAAATTAATTGACAATATGTGAAACGGTCTACCAACCTTATATACTAGACCCGTTAACCCTTTCTTCTCCATAAAATTCAACCCTTTTACATGCAACGTTTTTTTTATTGATCAAGTTCATGAAAATGTCATTTTTCCGACACTTAACACAATAAGTTTGTACAATTAATTAGTTATATGATGTTCTTCGAGTAAACAATAATTATAATCTCAAAATCCTATGTAACATTATATACGTGCTTTTGTTTTATCACAAAGTGGCTAGAACAAAATCCAAAGTACCTTCCACTTCAAACTTACATTGGTGGTGATTCTTACTCGGGTATCATTGTTCCTCTCGTGACTAAATTAGTCGTAAAAGGTGCGTAATTCTACATTACCCATCACAATCAAAGGTAATATCTATACAAATATATACTTTAATGCACGTAAATCACAGGCCTCGAAGCACAAGTTCAACCAAGAATTAATATCAAGGTTTGTATCTAATCTCTTTGATATGTTCTAAGTTCCTCAATATTAATGTTGATTGACTCGAACTAATGCTTGTAGGGATACTTGGTTGGAAGCCCAGCAACTGATTCATTGATTGACGCAAACTCGAGGGTAACCTTTGCTCATTGTATGGGACTCATACCGGATGAAGTTTTTGAGGTACTTTTAGTTGTACTACATAGATATCGACCTTAACTACGTGTATAAGGTGTTGTTTGGATTTCGCAAAGTTTTGGATGTTCTTACCATCAGATTGCAAAGGAAAAATGCAACGAGAATTACGTCGATGTGGATCCATCAAACACTGGATGTGTGTTGGCTCTAGCTCAATATGAGAAGGTGAAATATCTAATATAGTTAGTTTGGCTTCTTCTAATCATGTCATAGTTCGATTGCTAAATTATAATAGGAAAATTTTAGACGGCGTTTTATATTTTAAACATTTTTGAACTACGTCCAAGAGTTTATAAGTTTTCGACGATGCCTATAAATTTTGCGAAATATACCTTTTTTTACCATCCATGAGATAATTAACCTTTTGAGAAATATAATAATAGATTTTTTAGTTATTATTAATAGTATTTTGAATGACTAGATAATTTTTAGGATGGATAACTTTTTTTTTCTTTTTTTCTTTTGTTCCCTCAAAATGGTGATTTATTTTCTATATTTTAGAAAATTATAAAATTTAAAACAAAGTAAAATCCAAAGCTGAAAAATTATTGTACATAATTTTAAAAAGTTTAAAGTAGAGGGAAATTATCAAAAATTTCTTTTTAAATTTCTTTTTAAATTTCTTTTCTTTTAATTAGTTATTTGAGTTCTCTTTATAAGTTTATAATCACAATTCTTAATGTATGTGATCAAAACATGACCTTGATCGTGAATTTAATTTCATTACTTTCAAGGAAAAGTTTGATCTAATTAAGGGTTATTTTCTTTTCTTAATCTAGTGTGTCAAGGATTTGTACACAAATTGCATTTTAGAGCCAAAATGTACATTTGCAAAGTCCGGTGAAGCATGGAACAGAAGATCTCTTGAAAGTACATCGAATCATTTCGTTCTTTCTCCTCCAAAGATTCAAGAGCTTTGGTGTCGGGTAATCTTCGTTTAATTTGTGACTTTTTTCTTTTACTTTCTTGAACAATGATCTTTAAGTTAAGACGTACACATAAAAAATGTGTCTCCATTAATAACACATTATTGGGTGAGGTTAGCATATAAACTCCATGTGTTATCTCATGAGCTTGTGTGCCGTAGGGTCTCCAAACGCTGATCTTCCACATCGTTACTTTTGCAGGATATAAAATATTAACATTAACATGGTAAAATATACTAACTTTTTTTGTTGTTGTTGTAGAACTTCAATTATGCACTAGCAATGGACTGGGCAAATGATCCACGGGTGAGAGAGGCTTTACATGTTCGAGAGGTAACCACTTTTATCTTCACATATATTTTTAGTATTTGTGAAAACAAAAAACAACAAAAAAAAGTTACTAAACTTATGTGTTTTCATTCGTATACAAGCTTGTTAGACCTAAATAAATGCGGGCTCGGGTTGGATACGGTTCGGGCCAAATCTAAAATCTTGTCCGAAATACCCGGCCCGGCCCGCCTTGAACGGGCCTCCAACAAGGCCCGTGCCCACCCATGGGTAAACATGGGCGGGCTGACGGGCTGGCCCGCCCGTGTTTACACTTATTCACTTTTAGTTTAATTTTAATATTATATATAAATAAATATATATATATATATATACGGGCCGCCCGCGGGCTAAATCCAACACACAGGCCCGTCCCGAACGGGCCAAAATGTTAGCCCATACTCGTGTTTTTTGGCGGGCGGGCCGGCCCGGATTTGTTCAGGTCTAAAGCTCGTCCACGAAACTCTACAAAGATGGATTTAAACGAAATCATGTTGATTAACTCTAACACAAGCTTTAATATTCTATTGGAACGTATAGGGCACAGTATATAACTGGGTGAGGTGCAACGAGAGCTTGGACTACACAAAAGATGTACATAGTGTTATTGACATTCACAAATATCTTTCAAGCAAACAACTAAATGTTTTAGTCGAGTGGTATTCTCTTGATCCTTTTATTAATCTCTTTTTTTTTTTCCGACTTCTTCTTATCTTTCAATTACTTGATACAACTTTTCTGCTAAAAATACGTACAGGTAAAAGTCGTTTATATTTTAAATATAATAGAACTTGATAACTTTTTCAGTGGTGACCGTGATATGACTGTACCATTTGTTGGTACCTTACAATGGATAAAGTACCTCAACCTTACAGTTGATGAACGATGGAGGCCGTGGTTCGTAGATGGTCAAGTTGCGGGGTAAGATGATATCGAACTCGAAGAGTTTCGTGATTTGAACAAATATCTTTATATTGACATATAACACTTATTATTGTTGATCATTGTGTAGGTATACAGAAAAATATTATACATCACAGAATGGATATAGGCTTGTATTTGCTATTGTTAAGGTAAAGTTGATCAAGAACTCCTCCTATCATGCTTTACCTTAAGCTTCACTTTCGGTTGACAAAAATAAACTTAACTCAAATAAATAAAATTAGGGTTCATATATTTTTTAAGTTATAGTTAGCCAACAATAGAAGTATAACTACGTACATTTAAGTTTTCCTTAGAATCGTAATTAAAAAGCATAACGATAAATAAATAAGAAATAAACTTCACACACTTTTAGGTAGGATTGTTTGTTGGCCCAGAACTAGATCGGACATGGACCAAAAATTTATTATTGAATTGTACTGAATCGAATATTGAGGTTCGGACCGGTGAGCCAATGTTTTCTATGGTTATTTCTGGGCATTTTTGGATTCAATTGAACCCTTTAAAATTTTGATGGATTGGAACTAAAACGGGCCTGAATACATGGTCAAGCAAAATTTTTTCAGATCTGTCGACCTAAAAATTCAGATTGGATCGAAATTAGAATAACCTACTTTTAGCTATACACGTACAATTAGCTAAATAAATTTAATGAAACCGATTTTTATGCCTACTAATTTGGTTCGATGAGGTTCTCCTAATTTAAAGAAAATAAAATCATATTAGAATAACCTACTTATAAAGAAATTTGTTTTAGGGTTCTATAGTTAACCAAAAACGTAGTGCAACTAACCTTTATTCATATCTTAATTCGATGAATTTTTTGAAGCACTAGGAGTATAACAACACCAAAATTGTATCTAGTTATGGTAAATTTGTACAATTTAGTTAATGATATTTTCGGCTTTATCTGTCCCAGTATGATTGTTTATTTTGTGGATTTCTTATGTGATATAGGGGGCGGGTCATACGGCTCCGGAATATGAGCGGAGAAGATGCTATAAAATGTTTGATAGATGGGTGCATTGGTATCCTTTGTAGTTTTGTACTAGTTGCATTAAGTCGCATTAAGGTGTATTTGGACGGATATGTTGTTCGACAATCTCATCTTGGAATAAGTTGATAAAACTTATGTCGATTGATCATTTTCCAAGCATGATAGGCAAAAATAATAATGTGTAGCTGTACTAAGAGTCGAACAATTATTTGATACACGACTTTAATAATAATAATTTACGGTCTTTAATTTGCTCTTAATATGAGCTTACAATACAATTTGAGTGTCAACAATGTATTTTAAGGTTTTTAGATTACTCGTGGGAAGTCAAGATGGTATATCCGACTCTTGTCTAGATCTTCGTTTTTTTACGAAGTCCAGATTAATTATGTTTTCAGAGAGATCAATTGTGTTATTGATGATTGTCCCATTTGAAAATCTCGACACTCAACACAAATTGTTGATGGATTGTCCCATTTGAGTAAGCTAAAAACTAGTAAATGATTGTCTAGATTAACCTTTTTTATACCAACAAACCCATCCACTTCCAACTAGTAAATGACCTAAGAAGGACGGTCGATCACCAAAATACACCCAAGTTTGAGTCAAGTTTGAACTCTCAACCGTAGATCACCACCACCTTTACCGATCCATAAATTCGAACATGTAATCACCCTAAGGTTTATAAATGGATTTTTACTACACCTTTTAACAACTACAAAACTGGCATCACGTCAGAACCTTTTAAAACAGATTTTCAAAACATATCATGACAAAAGTGTCACCGTGTTGCCCAAAATTCGTTAAATAACGTGGACTAATCTTGACCGTTGGATCCGGTGCATTAACGGTGAAAAATTCTCCGTAACTCCGTACATGAAATACAACTACGAAATTAAACCAAATCGTAAAGGTAAAGTGATAGTTCGTGTACATAAATTTCAATATAATTAGTATAATATTTATTTATATATACATAAATGCTTATTAGTGATATATGAAAATTTTATTTCTCATATTGATACAAATTAATAATAAGTAAGTTTGGTAAGTAGTTGTAAGCCCGATTTTTATTTTTATTTTGTCTCAGAAGACGATTCGAGCTATCGGATTGGTTGAATCGAATAAATCCGATTAAACAATGTCATATAAGATGTACTTTGTTTTCTTTCCTTAGGCCTATTTCCTTGCTCTTCTCCCTGTGACTTTGTGAGCATCCACCGGCCCACTCCTTCCTTTCTTCCTTCTTCAGCGGGTGACGAAGATGGGCCAACGCAGACGAGGCCCAACTCCTTCCAGGGGCTGTTGACACTGGAGGCCGGCTAGGGCGAGCAAGTCGTCTTCCTTCTCTTCCTTCTCACTGATTTTGACTCTACTTATAGCTGTACACTACTCACGTTCTTGTGTTCTGCAATCTTGACCGAGCAGTTGGCCGGTGTACCAGGATAGTGATCGCCTTCCCTTCATCTGTGGAGGCCATCGTTGTAGGGTAAGTAGGATTCTCCTACTTTCATGTAACACCCCGAATTTTGAGAACCCGGAATGCTACTGGTTAGGACCTCACAGTGGGTCCTGACCTTAACTGAACAACAACATAACTAGAATCTTACAACAAGGCACAAAAAGAAACCGGTAAAACTAAAAAGTATTTATATTAATGCATGAATAACAAGGAGAATTATCTCAGCCGACAATGGATAATATATCCGACACAAACAAACAAAAGGGACAGCAATCTCAACATAACCCGAAAGACACAAACAGACGACATAACCATATATGAAAACCCGGCTGACCACACTCTCCGGCTCCCTCAAGGCGACTAACCTACAAGGTCTACAACATCGGTTTTCACCGCTAGCTAACAAACACTATATAAGAATATCTATAAAGCACACACACATAACAACACACATCAGAAATCACACCAAAACCAATTCTTATCTTCTCATTAAGTGAATCATCATTATTAATTCAACTTCAGTTGTGGCACGAGGATCCCATCGACCCTCGCCTCTGTCCCCGTATACTGAGCGGAATGGTTCCAATGCATATCTACCGTATACCGTACGGTCTGGTCGCAGAGAGCCTTCCCAGTCATCTTACAGTGCTAGGCAGTGATGCCACGACCCGTTATCATACACTTGGGTCACATTATCATTTAACGTCGTTCTACTCAATACTCATTAAAGCGATAAACACACACGCCACATAACATACACTCATATAATATTATCAGCTAAGCAAGTCCATAAGACTTACCTGAACAACACGTCTACCAGCCATCACCATTATCGTCAACTCGGGTTACACTATCCATTGCCTGATCAAGAAAGATCAACTTAGAATCCACATTCTAAGGCTTACAAGATTTCTAGAAGGCTACTATACAAGTGAGTAAGTTCTCGGATCCAAAAGAACGAGAAATCCTAACTTTAGGAGAAATTACCAAAACGCCCCTCACTTTTCGGAAAATTCCGAAAAGTGCCCAAACTGGTTCCAAGTTTTCTCTATAACCCGAGAACACTTTATAACCTCAAAACTCCGTAACAAGTTTGAGGTTTTGCTCAAACTTACATTTTATGTCCAAACTCACTTTTCGCAACTAAACCAAGTACTCTACTTTGACCTATCGAAAGTACCTCTTATTAAATCCCGAAAATTCCAAATAAAATATTTATACACACTAGTTCATACCTAATATTGGCTAGAACGATCGAAATCCATAAACAACATTTCACAAGTTCTACACAAAATCTCAAAGGTGCCTTCAAACACACTTAATTTCCAAAACTAGGTTTCAAGCCAACTTTGGAGGCTTATAACCGTAAATCCGACCGTTGGATCTTTCCCAAATTTTTATACCATGAACTTCATATATCCATCTACAACCTATTAAAATTTCAACGGTAAAAGATATTTCTAAGGTAACGAAACTTAGTCTCCAAGTTAGCTATAAACCCAAATTTTCTATAGACAACATGTAACTCATAGGTCCAAGGTTCAAAACCTATATCTCCCAATTTCTGGAATTAATTTTGCACCCCACAGCAACAGAAATGACAAAACTAGAAAACTTAATCCTAGGTTCGATCCTCCAATCCAACACTAACGAAAAATCTAGGACTTATGTACGGGAAGCATACAACACTATCAACAACACAGGGAGGAATGCTAACCTCGAGTCACTGCAGCCCCGATTGACCCAGAAAGACGACCCATTCACTTAGATCCCGAAGGATGATTCAACAGCTTCTGCAGCTTCAGCTAGGGATGGAGGTTCCTGTCCGTTGGTCTTGGCTCGTGCACTATCACCCACTTCACACCTCTGAAGCATTACAAGCAAGGATAGTCCGATCACCTTTCATCAACAAGGGAGAAGGAGGATAGCAGAAGAAACTAGAAGAGACATTGACGTCTAGCCTAACAGCACCAACGATGCTCAAGCCATGGTCAGCATGAGAGGAAAGGAAGAAGGTAGGGAGAAGATTTACCCGATCTACAGCAAGAATACAGTCCTGATCGCCTATGCGGAATTCACTTGGCTCGCTGGATTGATCACACGGTGAGTATGAGTTCCTGGTTCCAAAAATGATCAAAAACGCTAAGGTAGGGAGAGCAGGGGCAAGAAGCAGAAAGAAGACTCGGGAGAAGACGTCTCACCCGTTTCTGTGCAGAAGGACGTGAACGAAACTTCCGCTATTGACGTCGGCCTTGGTTCGCGTTGATCAGGACTGTGAAGAAGTAGAGCCGCCCCTCACCGCTCCGGATTGCTAGACCGGTTTTTGCCAAGGTTGCACACTACAGTCTGGCTATGGCTCGAGCGGAGTAAAGACGATCCCAGCGTGACGGGTTGAAAGTGGCGATTGCAAGTCTACTCCCGATCTGAATGGATTCAGTTGAAGAAGCTGCGTGATTTTTCTCTAACCGCTAGATACGATTCTTGAAGAAGAAAGAATCGGACGAGGTTGTCGTCTGTTGATAAGTAGGTGAGTGAGCACGTGGGCCAGCAGGCCCGGGAATAGCAAAACAAACGGCCCAGGAAGAAGAAGAAGAAGAGGACAGGCCGGCCCAACAGACACTATACTAAACCCAAAATCTAAAGCCCTATCCCAAAAATAATTAAAAATCGTTCACGTTGATTTTAGTTCGATTAAAAATCCGGCAATGCTACCGGTTTCAGAATAAAAATTTTCAGTTATTACATCAGTCACCTCTAAAAATAAGTTTCGTCCCGAAACTTAAAATAACTAGAGCAAATAAAATCTATATGCTATAGCCAAGACTACATTCATCCTGGTGCTACTATCATTTAACATTTCTCCGATTATTAACTTTATCGAACACATAGCCCAATATGGGCATTCAAGCAGAAGAGAAACTACATCATATTACCACACAGATAAACTCAAATAAACACAAATAACCACATATATCATAGATAAATATATAACCAATGACTAACCCGCTAGTCCCGAAAGTCGACATTAACTCCGCATATTGCTCCGGTAATTATTCCTAATGTTATCCTCGGTCTCCCATGTAGCCTCATCTACTCCCCGTCTAGACCATTGGATCCGTAACATAGGATCTCCTTAGATCGCAAGCGTCTAGTACTCCTCTCCAAGATAGCTATCGGATACTCTATGAAGTGTGATCTGGCTCAATAGTCAAATCCTCATAGTTAACTATATGTCTCGGGTCTGGTATGTACTCTCTCCAAAATCTCGAATGGTCTGACATATCGGGGATTCAGCTTTCCCTTAATGCCAAAACGCCGAACACCTCGTGTAGGTGACACTCTCAACCAAACCTGAGATCCAACCCTGAACTCCAAAGGTCTACGCCGCTTGTCGGCGTAAGATTTGTGACGACTCTGCGCGGCTAGCATACGCTCTCGGATCTGAGCAACTCGAGCTATATCATCATGTATCTGATCTGGAGCAACTCCCCCTGCTCTACCAGCATCATCCCATCAAAAAGGTGTACGACACATCTGTCCATACAACGCCTCATAAGGAGCCATACCAATAGATGCATGTCAACTATTGTTGTATGAAAACTCCACCAAAGGAAGGTGATCTGGCCACACCTGCCCCCAATCCAATACACAAGCCCTAAGCATATCCTCTAAAGTCTGGATGGTCCTCTCCGACTGACCGTCAGACTGAGGATGAAAAGTAGTAGTGAAGTGGAGACCCGTACCCAATACAGTATGTACCTGCTCCCAAATCCTCAAGGTGAATCGTCAATCTCTATCGGAAACGATAGTACTCGGTACTTCATGTAGTCTCACTATCTGCCTAGTGAACTCTTCATCTAAACGACTTACCGGCCACGTTTCCTTGATAGGAATGTAACGGGCGGTTTTCGTAAGCCGATCTACTATCACCCAAATAGCATCAAAACTCCTGCTCGGTCTCAGTCTAGTAACGAAATCCATAGAGATATCCTCCCACTTCCATTGTGGTACCGGAAGTGGTTGGAGCTCCCCTCCTGGTCTATGATGCTCGATCTTGACCTGCTGACAGGTCGAACACTAGGCAACATATCTAGCCACATCTGGCTTCATGCCACCCCACCAATAGGAACATCTCAAATCTCGGTACATCTTACTAGCACCTGGATGTATTGAATAAGGTGTAACATGAGCCTTCTGTAAAATCCTCTGTCTCAAATCCTCATCAGTCGGTATACATATACGCCCTTGGCGTCTCATCCCTCCATCGATTCCTATCACAAACTGTGGGGCATCACCTCGGGTCATCCAACCCCCAAAACGCCCAAAACGCTCCTCAATGAGAAAGGCATCTTCGTTTTCCAATTTGCCTCCGAAGAAGATCTATGCTCCATTCTCCATGGGAGCCCCTGGTTCGTGAATGGAAGCACCACCGTCATCCTTAAACGCTGGAAGAAGGATCTCCTCCTCGACTTCTCCTGTCTCGAATCCATTCCTGTATGGGTTAACCTCCCAGATCTTGATTATCGCTTCTGGTCAGATGGAATGCTTAGCCGCCTAGGCTCGGCCATTGGTATTCCCATACTCACTAACCATCATTCGGCGCACCAAAACCACATGGACTATGCTAGACTGTTGGTAGAGATCTCAGCCGCAAAACCCATACTTCATGAAGTTTTCTTCTGCGGACCTGGAGAGGAACGTATTAGACAACGAATCGTCTACGAATGGCTGCCAGCCCACTGTCCCTCTTGCCATACTTTCGGACACAAATGTAAGCCAAAACCTACCACCACTTCACGTCCTTCTCCCTTGCTTGCTAGTAAACAACCCACCTCCTCCTTAGAACCCCTTCTACCCACTCCTGACCCTTCTCTACGTTTACTAGCTCCAAACCTCTCTCTAAAACCGCCACGAGGTCCTCTTGGCCACCCTAAACCCTCTCCTCCTAAGTCTGAAGCTTTCCCCCCTCCTGACTCCTTAACCACCTCTATCCTAAATGGAAATGGTAACTGCTCTATTACAACCTACCTCTCCTCTTCAACCCCCACCACTTCAACTACCCTTTATTCAAAAAAAGCTCATCTCTCCTCCCTTCTTTGCAACCCTCCCTCGTCGATGAACTCTATTTCGATCTCCTCTAGCACGATCCCCCTTTCCCCCACCCTTACTGACGGTGAGCGCCGTCAGACACCCCCTAAAGCCCTTGTCAATGGGTGTTAATCTCTGTAGTTGGAACATACGTGGGCTGAACCACGTAAGCAAGCAAAGAGCCATCAAAGAAATTGTTGGCAAGCATCACCTCGATGTCATTGCTATACTCGAAACTCGTTTGAGAAAGACCAAAGAAGATCGTCTTGCTTCTCATCTCTTTTCCAACTGGAAACACTACTCCAATGGCACCCTTTCTAGAAACTGTCGTATTTGGGTATGGTGGAACCCCGCAAAAAAATCCTTCTTCCCCTCTTCACCTCAGATCAGATCATTCACTGCCGCATTTCACTCCTCAACGACATCCAACTCTTGGAGTGTTCCTTCATTTACGCCCATAACTCCCTTGAAGATCGTATGCCTCTCTGGAACGATCTTAAAATCCTTCATAACATCACAAATAATTCCTGGACCTTGATGGATGACTTCAACGTCACCTTAACCCCAATGAAAAGATTTCTAATCTCGTCCCGGCCATCTTTCAACCTTCCGATGAACTCCCTGACATACTCCTCCACACAAATACCTATGATCATCCTTACTCGGGTTGCAAGTTCACATGGAATAACAGACAGACAGATAGGAAGCTGTATCTGGTGCAAGCTCGACATGGTACTCATCAACCACCTTTGGGAAGCCTGCTTCCCTTCCTCCACTGCTTGGTTTACCCAACCCTCCGTCTCGGATCACTCTCCGGCCTTCCTTTCCTTCGATAATGAAAGCTCTAAAGTCAATGTCCCGTTCAGGTTCAACAACTCTTGGATCACTCATGAAAACTTTCTCACCACTGTTGAGCAAGCTTGGTCCGTGAACATCCAGGGAAACCACATGTATAGGGCCATAAACAAGCTTAAAGCTACCAAGCCCGCGCTTAAACGCTACCCGAGCCTCACCTTTGAGAATCTACATGTTGAACGTCATGTGCGTAAGGAAAAGCTCTTTGACACCCAAAAACGACTTCAACTGAACCCCATGGATACAAACCTCCAAACCGAAGAGAGAAACGACCTCATCAAGTTGCATGGCCTGGAAGATAGCCTTAACCGCACTACTTCCCAACTAGCCAAATTAAATTGGCTCAAGTTCGGAGATAGTTGCAGTTTCTACTTCTTCAATAGCATCAAATCCAGGAAAAGCAAGTCTCGAATCCCCTCCATTATCGATAACAACCTCAACCTTACCACTGATCATAACCAAATCTCCTCCATTTCCGTGGATTACTTCCGCAACCTTCTCGCCTTGGATAACTCGCTGAACTCTTCCACAATCCCCTCCGCCACCCTAACCACCCTGCCTGACGATCTTTGTACCAACCTCACGGCCCAGATCTCCAACCATGACATCAAATCTGCCCTCCACTCCATTGGTGACAATAAGTCCCCCGGGCCGGACGGTTTCAGTTCACTTTTCTTCAAAAGCTCTTGGAACATCGTTGGGGACGACTTTTGCAATGTTATCAAGGACTTCTTCAGAACGGGGAAAATACTCAAGCAAATTAATCACTCTTGTATTACCTTGATCGCCAAGAAGGATAATCCCTCCACCCCCAATGATTACATGTCCATCTCTTGTTGCGAAGTCATATATAAAACCGTTGCAAAGATCCTTGCCAATCACCTGAACTCAATTCTTCCTATCCTTATCGGGCCTCAACAAGGTGCTTTTGTCAAAGACCGATCCATCAAACACAACATCCTACTCTTCCAAGAACTCTTCAAAATCTATGAGAGGAATTCCATTTTCCCAAATGTGCCATCAAGATTGACATCCGTAAAGCGTTTGACATCATAGACCACCACTTCATTCTGACGATCCTCAAACGCTTCGGGCTGCCTGATATCTTCATCAACTGGATTCAAGCTTGCATCACCAATACCACCTACTCAATTAACATCAATGGCAGTTTGGAAGGTTTCTTCAAGGGGCAAAGAGGCCTTAGACAATGATGTCCCTTATCACCCTCCCTCTTTGTGCTTGCTATGGAGTTTTTGTCCTCAATGATTAATCTTAATACCTTGGACCCCAATTTCAACCTCCATTCAAAATGCTCCAACCCCATTATCACTAACATTTGTTTTGCAGATGATCTTATGCTCTTCTGTCGAGGCGATCACTATTCTATAACAAGCTCAAAACCACTCTTGACTCTTTTGACACCTTCTCCGGACTTAACATCAATGTCAGTAAGTCCACCATCTTCTTCGGAGGTGTTCCTCTCTCGGACCAGCAGATCATTGCCACCTCCCTGGGTTTCAACGTTGGTGAGCTCCCTTTCCACTACCTTGGAGTCCCTCTAGGTGCTAAACGTCTCCACGTTGCTGACTATCAACCCCTCATTGATAAGATTACCAAACGAGTTCAATCATGGAGTGCAAGATGCCTCTCGATCCTATGCTGGCAGGGTGCAACTCATCAGAGCAGTCCTATACGCCACAACCATGTACTGGACCTCTATCTTCCTCTTGCCTTTTTCCATCATCAACAAAATTGATAGCATTATTCGTGCCTTTCTCTGGTCGGGCAAAGACTGTAGTAAGCGTGCTCTTATTGCTTGGAATCAGGTATGTCTCCCTATCACCGAAGGTGGCTTGGGCTTCAAAGAGCACATTTCTTGAAAAAAAGCATGCTTCTCCAAATTAATTCTTGATCTTGACTCCAATCTCCCCAACGTCTGGAGCTCTTGGGTAAAGAAACACATTCTTAAAAGATCCAATGTTTGGAACTGCCAACCAAAACAGTCCCACAGCTACGCCTGGAAAACTATCCTGAGCATTCGAGATGAACTCCTTAGCCACAACATCACTCAAGCCACTTCTGCTCTCCTTCTCAACTCCCTTGGTGCCTTCTCCAACACCAAGGCCTACAATCTGCTCCGGTCTCCTCACCAAAAGATTCCTTGGTGTTCTGATATTTGGGAAGGCCTCCACATCCCCAAATGTATCTTCACCTGCTGGTCACCAAAAACTCCCTACCTTAGAAATAATATCTTCTTGGAACGCCTCCTTGAATAACATTTACGTCCTTTTCAACAACAATACCGAAACGGAGACACACCTTTGGACCAACTGCAACTTCAACAATCTTGTCCTTAACCTCATCCTTCACTGGGTACGTATTCCCTATGACACTTGTAGCCTCCTCCATTAGTTTACCTGGTCCTCCCCTAGCCATCACAAAAAAAGCCTCATCCATCAAGTACGAAAATCCGCCATCACAACCTTCATTTACTTCACCTTGATCTTTAATAAGGTAAGGCATAGTGCCTTCGAGTGCGCAAGTACCATCATCAACGAGGTCAAAGCTTACTCTTCCGCAAATTGGAAAACAAGGACTACTGATGATCTCTCCTGGGCTAACACCCTTGGCATTAATTTTCCTTAACTTCTCCTTTTTCTTCTTTTTTTTTCTTTTGTTTTCCTAGATTAGTGATCCCCACTGTTTGTTCTACTTGATCAAGTGATCTCTGTAATCCCCCCTCTTTATTCTAAGTATACGTACTCTTAGAAAAAAAAGTTTAGGTATCTTAAACTAATCTTTTACCATTGAAATTTTTATAAGATATAAATGGAACGGTTAGATTTAGACTTATGATGTCGTGGAGTAGGTTGCAAATGTAGTTTTTGAAACATTAAGAAAATTGGCTAAATGTTGTGAGTGTGCATTAACGCATCTTTGGAATTTCGTATGGATCTTATCGATTAATGTTTATGGATTTTAATCATTCTAGTAATTTTTTTTGGTAAAGGGTAAATTCATATAAAAGAGAGAAAATAAGGCTTAACTAGGACCAGAAAGTCATAGTCAAACCCACATTACAAAGGAGTACATCATAAAATAAACATAAAGGCCCAAAACATAGTTGTCAAGTACTCCAAGTAAGTATGCAAACCTCCTGAACGTACCATCTACCTCATACTGAATATAAAAAATATGTATCTCATGGCACTATTCATAAGGCCTTTCCACCTTCGACAAAGCCATCAACAAAGAGGGACACTCATAAACCAGAAGTGTACCTAGCCATCGGATCAAGGTATCATTCACATTCGGCAAAGCCATCAGCAAACGAATCCCAAGTCCGGTATAAAGTGTCCACCAAGTGTAGTACAAATCATGAGCGGAATACAATTCTGGTATAAAAAACATAAGGAATCTAAGCCTCAAATCAATCACCAACCCTGGAAGGGAAAGCCTCATATAGTAATTTGTAGACGTGGGATCTAATCATCCGAATCAGGACATCAATGGGAATCATGTTCCGGTCAAACACTAGGGCATTCCTGGAATGCCATAAGTAGTATATCGTCACAGAGAAGGCATAAATGCTCGCTCTACTCGTCCAACACCTTCCAAGTGCAGTGCTGAGAAGATAAGTCAGGACGTCGGCTCTCGTGGAAATATCTACGGGCATCCGGAATCCATGGCAAATTTGTCTAGCATAGGTACAACCAAAAATCAAGTGATCGTGGGTCTCACTCTCTTGGTCGCACCAATGGCAAGTAGGATCAATATCAAGGAAGTGTAATATGTCTCTGGTGGCCGGAAAGGCGTTCAAGAATCGTCATCCAGAGTATGAAATAGTGTTTGGGCGTGTTGCCCGCATTCCAAACTATCCGGTACCAGTCGACTGTCTCCCATGCTCCCTATCATATCATAAGCCTCGACAACTCTGAATTTGCCTCCATGACAACAACTCTCAAGAGGTTGCCTCGTCTCCTCGTCCACAAACGAGGTTGCCTCGTCTCTCGCTTGATCATTCTAGTTATAAAATAGACATGGCATAGTATGTTTGAAATATTTCTCAGAATTTTTGGGATTTAGTAGAAAATATTTATCTTAGGCTAAAGTATGGCTCTTGATTTATTTTCGAAAGAGATTTTATTAGAATTTCTGTCTTAAATGTAACCTTGATGGAACTTTTAAACTCGTTATAGAATGTTGTAAAGTGTTATTGGACTAAATATAATATTTCCAAGAATGTTCTACTTTTAATACTTGATTGCGTAAAATGAATCCACAATCTATTTTCATATAACTATTCAAATTTACACAACCGTACAACACTAAATTAATAATTGATTGTATAAATGAATAGTAATATGAAAATAGATTGGATTCATTTATTTACAATCAAAAGAACAAATTTTCAACTAACATTCCTACCAAAAAACAATGTACAACTAACTTCTTTAAACTTACAAGTCGCAACAAATTTAGTGTAGTAATGTTGTGTCAATTTGGATCAAGGTCCACCTTACGGGGTCATTACGTACATAAAATTAGGAATGATTGAGAACACCTTATATTTTTTTTCTTAAAATAATTAAATAAAGATAGTTTTTCATCAATTAAAATTCATCACATTATTTTATGGGCTCGTTTAGTATCGCTAGGAATCATTCTCAATAACGAAATAATTCCGAATCAATCAAAAACTATATTTATTTAGAAGTATTTTTACAAATGAAACTAACTTAATCATTTACATTTTCATTTCTTCTCCTAAATCGATTTTATTCTGTTTTCATTTTATTACTCCAACTAAATGGATACCAAGTGAAAATAAATTAGTGAAGTTGATCTTAATATCTTGAGGTTACATTAGATTCACCGCTCACGTGTCTATGATTGACAAATGACAATGTAGGTGTTGTAGACGTGTCACAACTACCAGCCTCACGTACGGGCATGCGTAAAATAATTGGTTTTTAATACTTTCTAATATGCCTAGAAATTTTTTTGAAGTAAACTGTATATTAGAGAAAAAGTTTAGTTTAACGTTTTTTTTTTGTTTAATACATTTATAGGAATAAAAGGTATTAGATAAATTAGTTGAAAAAAATACAGGTGACTTTATGAAAAGTAAAATTTTGAAGGATAGTTCCATGAAAAATAGGCTACTTGAAAAATAGATTTTGTATAATTTACTTTGTATTAATAGAGAAACAAGTGGAGCGGATTGTCTAAGTATGTGCTTGAAAGGGTATTAAGACTGAAAATGTGATCATTTTGGTTGTGTTTAGTCGGATGTTGTAGGACTTTTTTTTCAACTTTTTTTTTTTATAGGTTTTATCTTCAATGTTTTTGGTTTTAGATCGAGAAAATAATTATTTATATGACTTAAAAATCTTAAAATATAATAATTTTCTTTTCCGATTACATGAGATTATATTTTGGATGTATTTTTTTTGGAGAAAATAAAACCTTAAAAAATACACAACTAAACACCAATATCTAGATCATATATAAATAATCTATATTAAAACCTAAAAATAAACTATAACTTCAAATAACCTCATTTAAATTAGTTACCGACAAATTTAAATATACTTAAAAAAAATCTCTAAAATAACCAATCATTCCTAATAAATCTAACCCCCATACATAAAATTATGAATCTACAGACATTTGACAGGCAACACTACTGTAAATCAAATAAAGTATGTATGATTTGGTTAAAGTTAAAATATCAATATTACTTTTTTTTAAAACAAAATCAACAACATTAGGTTCCTTCACTCTAACTACTAACCACCAGGGTCCACCATATTATGAATCTACCTCTAATAAATAGTCACCCAGCCGATGGTACAAGAAGAGCATTTTCGCAGAGTTGTAGCGTAACAGAAAACTTATAAGAGTGATATGGCAGCTCATACTCCCGCCGGGAAGATGGCGGCGGGCCTGGTGGCGATGGTGCTTCTGCTTCTTATGGCCACACAGACGGTGTTTTCCGGCGAGATCGTTGAGTACCTTCCGGGATTTGACGGCAAGCTTCCTTTCAAGCTCGAAACTGGGTAAGTTTGGGATTAAGAACGATTAGTGTTTGATTTGATTTTTTATCAAAATTTGTTAACCCGCTCCTTGCCGGTTCAGTCCTGCTTGGATCCGAGTCACCTGAAAATTAATCAGTGAACGGTTTTAAGATGGTAAGCCTTAGGGATGACATTGTTATCCGAAAATTCGAACCAACTTAATGGTCGAAAACACGATAAAATATGGTTGGAAAGCTGATGACGGTTGATCGCTTGATGATCCGGTTATGGTTTAGGGTGAGAATATTAATACCACCACCCGACCCAGTATCCGACCCACTGCCCGACCCAACTTTCACCTGATATTCACACAAATTATAATTAAAATATATATAAAAAAAACAGTTGTTCTATATTGTGGAAGAAAGTTTTACGAGTTTTGATATGGGACGGAGAGAATGTAAAAGAGAGGTAAAAATTCGGGTTGAAAATAAGAGTTAGAAATTCTGAAAACATATTTACTTAATTTATATTTTACATGATTTAATTTAAATAAATTTTATGTGAATATAAAATTGGAAGAAAATCTTAATAGTTCATTAAAAACCTGTTTACTTGTAATTTATTCGTGTTTCATTTTATTTATTGATTTTGGATTTAATTTTTTGCATGAGTTTATTGTTGTTTAAAAGTCTTGTGCTTTTTTATCCCGATTTTTTTTTTATTCATCTAGGGTTGTCAATATTATTCTTCGATTTTTTTTAAACGCATATGTGTCTTCTAAAGTAAAAATAAACCAAAAAATAAACTAAAGTATATAGTCTTATATGATTTATTTATATAAACCCGTTGAAATTTAAACTCAGAAATACCTTATTCAACAAGTATAAAAATGAGTGGATATTGAAATTTTATAAAAAAAAAATTTAAATAAGTACAGAGTGGGCAATAATTGTGGGATATGTGGGCAATAATTGTCGATAAATAGATGTATCTTTAATAGATCCATGTCAATATTTTTTTTGGTAGGGTGTCAATGTACTTGCATACTATAAACTTGTTCACAAACTTATTGCCTGTAGTCTTGTGTGGGTCATTTAATCGTGTATATAGACCATTTTTATATTTTCTGGACGGTAAATTAGGCGAATTGTCATTAGTTTATGTTTTGGGTTAAATTGAAAAGTAGGTCTTTTTTGTAAAAAAAAACACTAAGAGGACCCTTTTTATTATCAAGGACAAACTAAGCCCTTTTTATTTATCAATAAAGATAAAATAGAAGAGCAAATTGGTAATTGCAAGGTAAACCCAACCCAAAAGAAAACCCTAAACCCAACTAAACACTGAACCGAACCGAAACCCGAACCGAACTTAGATAAATCCTTTATATACGATTTTATTTTAACTTCTCTCTAAAATTCTCTTTATACCCTTGCTTTTAAAGTTAAAGAATAAATATGAAATGACTAAGAGCCTTGTTGGTATTAACAATACAAAAAGGACTTTATTAACTCATTTTTCTCTTATATTTTTAACATTTAACATTTTAATTGATCGATAGTAAAGGGTAACGTTATTAATAAGTGGTAAACTTATGTAAAAAATAAATATAAAACTATTGTTATTTAATATGCTTTTTAAATCGTGTCGGATGTTAAGTAAATTCACAAAAGAAGTATATTGACATTATATTTAACATTGAATCAAAGTGACCGGTTTAAGGAAGTTAATATTCTACATTGAAGGGAAGCTTTAAAATGTGTTTATATTTAACTTGTTTAAAAGTGAACGAGTCTAAAACGAGTTCGAGGACAACTCAAATATTATAACAATCGTACGATGTTATTTTGTCCACCCAAGTTCGAACCAAACGAATTGAGCTTTGACATGTTCAAGTTTTGAAGTTCGGCTGATTCATAATCGAGTCCGGGCCAAACCTAAATCATAAACGAACGTTAAATTTTTATGTTTGACTCGTTTAGAAAGTGAATGAACTCGAACCGAACTTTTTATTATTCAAATCCGAGTAGCTCGTTTCATAATCATAAAGCTCTAACTCCCACACCTTAGCGTTTCCATACGATTATAAAACAAATCCGAGTAGCTAGTTTCTTAACCATAAGCTCTACGTCTTGCAGGTACATTAGTGTGGGTGACTCGGAGCTATTCTATTACTTCATCGAGTCAGAAGGTAATCCCAGTAAGGATCCGCTTTTCCTCTGGATACCGGGAGGCCCCGGTTGCTCTTCTTTGAGCGACCTGGTTTATGCAATCGGTATGTTCTAGCTAGAATTTTGGGTAATTGCTTTCGATATATTTATAATTTATGGAATTCCTTCACGGGTAATTCATATAATTAAGTCAATTGTAAATGAGAATCAATTCAATTGATATGTCACTTTGTGCAAACTAATAAGGCATGTATTTCGGACTTCGATTAGGTCCACTGGAGTTCAACATAACTAACTATGAGGGTGGTTTGCCCACGTTCAACTATTATCCATATGCATGGACCAAGGTATGCATTTGATATATCACAAGCGAGTTCTAGGGAAAAATATATTCCGAAATCAATGACACGATTCTCGATCTTTAGTCAGTAAACCAGATTTTATTAATTAATAATTTAATAAAAACCATATATTTTGGGTGTATTATTTCAGACCGCAAGCATAATATTTTTAGATTCTCCTATCGGAACCGGATTCTCTTACTCTACAACTTCAGAAGGGTGGGCATCTTCCGATTCAAAAGCATCTAAAGCCGTCTATAAATTCCTTCTCAAGGTATATATATATATATATATATATATATATATATATATATATATATATATATATATGTATATCAAAAATTTTTAGTTTCGTCCATGTTATTTACAATCACGATAGTTTACTATCGGTCCGTTTTAGAGACCAACTTATGAATACTTATCTAGCCTATTTTGTTTTTCATCAAACTTTTGATACAATAAGCCTAAACAATCAATTATTCGATATCTTGCTTCGAGTAACAATAAGTACAATCTCAAAATCATATGTAACAATATGTACGTGCTTTTGTTGAATATCAAGTAACAATAGTTATAATTTCAAAATCATATGTAATATTATATACGTGCTTTTGTTATATCATTAAGTGGCTTGAAGAAAATCCAAAGTACCTTCCACTAGAAACTTACATTGGTGGTGATTCTTACTCGGGTATCATTGTTCCTCTCGTGACTAAATTAGTCGTAGAAGGTGCGTAATTCTACATCACTCATCACAATCAAAGTAATATCTATACAAATATCTACTTTAATGCGCGTAAATCACAGGCCTTGAAGCACAAGTTCAACCAAGAATTAACCTCAAGGTTTGTATCTACTATGTCTATGATATGTTCTATGTTCCTCAATATTAATATTGATTGACTCGAACAAATGCTTGTAGGGATACTTGGTTGGAAGCCCATCAACCGATTCATTTATTGACACAAACTCGAGGGTAACCTTTGCTTATCGTATGGGACTTATATCGGATGAAGTTTTTGAGGTACTTATAGTTGTATTACATAGACATCAGTCTTAACTACACATGTAAGGTGTTGTTTGAATTGCGTAACGTTTCGGATGTTCTTACATTAGACCGCAAAGGAAAGTTGCAATGAGAATTATGTTGATGTGGATCCATCAAACACGGAATGTGTGCTGGCTCTAGAACAATATGAAAAGGTGCGTTGTCTAATAATTATTTTGATTTTTTTTAATCAGTGTCTCAATAGTGTATGATTTTTCAGACGATGTTTATGAGTTTTATAATTTTTGAAAATATACCCTCTATCGAGGATAAAGGTTATATTTTAAAAAAAATAATAATAATTGTTGTTTATTAATTAGTTATTATCAGTAATCATTTTGAATGTCTATATATACTTTTATATCGATGAACTTTTTTCTTTGTTCCTCAAAATATTAACTTATTTATGATGAAAGGATATATTTTAAAAAATTAATACGAATTTCCTCAACTTTTTTGAATTTATTTATTTAGGTTTTATTTAAAAGTTAAATATCACACTTTTTAATGTATGCCATCAAGATGAGCTTGATCGTGAATTTTATTTCATTAATTTCAAGCAAAAATTTGATCTAATTAAGGGTTACATTCTTTTCTTAATCTAGTGTGTCAAGGATTTGTACAGCAATTGCATTTTAGAGCCAAAATGTACATTTGCAAGGTCTGGTGGAACATGGAACAGAAGATCCCTTGAAAGTACATCGAAACGTTTTGTTCTTTCTCCTCCGGAGATTCAGGATCTTTGGTGTCGGGTAATCTTCAATTAGAACAACGAATTTTCCATGTTAATGTTGAAGTATTAAACTTAAGACATAAGGTAACACATTGTTGGACGAGATTAGTATACAAGCTTCGTGTGATATCCCGCAAGCATGTGTGTAGGTCGGATAGACGTGAACTTTTTATATTGTTAGATCCGCGAGATACTAAATTAACACTAACACGGTAAAAATTACCACTTTTATTTTTGTATAGAACTTTAATTATACACTATCAATGGACTGGGCAAATGATCCACGAGTCAAAGAGACTTTACATGTTCGAGAGGTAATCTTTTTTCATCTTCACATGTGTACACATATGTTTTCGTTCGTTCGTATACAAGCTTGACCCATTGAAACTCTACCAAAAAAATGGATTTAAATGCAATTATGTTGATCAAATCTAACAAAACCTTTTATTATTATTCTATTGGAATGTATAGGGCACAGTATATAATTGGGTGAGGTGCAACACGAGCTTGGATTACACAGAAGATGTACATAGTGTTGTTGACGTCCATATATATCTCTCAAGCAAACAACTGAACGTTTTAGTCGATTGGTATATATTCTCTCTTGATCCTTTTAGACATTTTTTTCCGATTTATTCTTATCTCTCAATTACGTACATGTAACTTTTCCGATTAAATACAAACAAAAAACTTATAATTTAAACATAATAGAACTTGATTACTTTTTCAGTGGCGACCGTGATATGACCGTCCCATTTGTTGGTACCATGCAATGGATAAAGTACCTCAATCTTACAGTTGGCGAACAATGGAGGCCATGGTTTGTAGATGGTCAAGTTGCGGGGTAAGATATAATCGAACTTACAAGTTTCGTATATTGAAAAACATCTTTAGACAAATAATACTTATTATAGTTGGTAATTGTGTAGGTATACGGAAAAATATTATGCATCTGGAAATGGATACAAGCTTGTATTTGCTACCGTGAAGGTAAGTTGATCATGTACTGCTCGTTACATTCTTTAACTTAAGTTTCACTTTCGGTTGACAAAAATAAAACTAGGGTTCATATTTTTTAAAGTTATATAGTAGTTAGCCAACAATAAAAGTATAACAACAATGAAATCGTATCAAGCTACTGTACATTTATAGTTAAGCTCCATTTAGTGTTGACAACAAATCTATAGTTAAATTAGACCTAGAGTAAGTATTCGGGTCAAGTCCAGAAACCTGTCCGGACCAAAATTTGAACACCCTCACTTGAAATTTTATTATCTTATGGTAATAAATTTCAAGTTTCACTTAGCTAGGACCGCTAAATATAATGAACTCAAACTTATAATGACATTTGTTATAGGGTCCTATAGTTAATCAAAAAACTTAGTAAAACCATCATTTATTCGTACATTAATTTGGTGAGATATTTCAAAACACCGAAAGTATAATAACATTAAAATTGTTTTAAATTATAGTAAATTTTTACAACTTAATGATATCTAGCTTTTATCCGGCTCATACTTGTTTATTTTGTGAATTTTTCGTGTGATATAGGGGGCGGGTCATGCACCTCCGGAATATGAGCGGAGAAGATGCTATGACATGTTTGATAGATGGGTGCATTGGTATCCCTTGTAGTTTTGTACTCGAAGGATTAAGGCACAATTGGATGGATACGTTGTTCGACAATTTTAGAATAAGTTGATCAAACATAAATGGATAATTTTCTAAGCACGATAAAAACAATAATTTGCAGCATTCATAATTGCTCGTACTTAGCGTCAACGATTATTTGATACACGACTTTAATAATAATAATAATTTTTCATTAATAAATTTGGTGACAGACGATATTTAACTCGATCAAGAACTTTCGGACGTACATGTCTCACTCAATTTCACTTGAAGTGATTGTTGAAATATCCTTTAAAAGGCATAATTTCTATCTTTATCTCAAATTAATAATTAAGAGATCTTTTTGTTAAAGTCGAACAAGCCATAGACAGAGAATGTATATACAAGCTTAAATACAGATTAAGACGTGTTCGATAATGCGAGATGAATGATAGTCTATAGAAGAAAATGAAAATACAATCACAAATGATATATATATATAATATATATGATTTGGATCATATAGGAAGGGTCTTAGGGTCAAAAGTGAAAATGACTCGCAGCCGTCCGATCAAACAATCAATGACCTTGATTATATTGTTTCTCCTGAACACAACACGTTAGATTAACGTCATTTCTATTCACGCTCATTTCTTCTTCCTCCTTCCTAATTTCTTCTTCAATTTTTTCGATTCCGGGTTTAATCGAGTATAGGTTAATCGATTCAATTTCTTCTTCATTTTTTTTTAATTTCAGGTTAATCGATTTGATTTCTTCGATTTTAGGTTAATTGAATCAATTTCTTCGGTTCCATGTTAATAAAGTTGATTTCTTTCAACCAAAATTTCTCTCCTTCTCCTATAATCTCTATCGATGCAACATCCCAAAGTATAAAATGTTCAGAAAAGAGAAAGCGAGAGTGTACACAGTTCTACAATTGATACGGGGTTAGCCGTCAGTTGGCCCGATCTTTCAACACCAAGACTCGAAATGAAGAAAATGAATAAAAAGATGAAAACTTGAAATAAAAAGATGGAGGAATGATCCAATGATTGTGAAGGATCGATAGATGGATAGATCTGGTCGAATTCTTAAGGCAGCCAAGAGCACGATAGGGAAACAAAGGCCCTAACACACAACTTGGAATGACTTGAAGAAGCCCTTCCGCTATAATCTCACACAGAGGGGAAAACGATTGTCCCCAAAGCACGAGATGTCACCCGGAGATGATTGAGAGCACCAACTTGTCAATCCAAGTGACACAACTCAAAACAGCGCCAAAGTTGATGGGCAAACGGATTCCGCTCACACAGTAAGGTGTCTCGATTTCACGAGAAGAATATGGGATAAAAGAGAAACAATACTCGAAAGTACTTGTGTTTAGTTCATTCAAAGGTCTTCAATGTATTTTCGGAAATGGTCTTCTCATCTCTTTCATGAATAATCTCTTTCACATGTTGAGGAATGCCCTTAATTCTCCCTCTCCTTCTCCTTAGAGTAATCAACACTCCGTGCTTCCTAGCTTTCATGCTCATGATCTCCATTCGGGCTAGGTCCTGAGATGCTCCTGCATCAACAATACTAATCAATGGATAATTTTGTTAACTTTTACAAGGAAAGGGTTACTTGAACAAATCATGTTTTGAACATAACTTTTTACAATAATAGTTCATAATGTTAACGCGATTCGTTCAAACTTTTTTGACATTTAGTTCATTTAACAAATTACATATACAATTTAACAAATTACATAACATTTTTTCCCAATGATAGTTCATAATGCTAACGTGATTCATTCAAACTTTTTCTACATTTAGCTCAAATATTTTTGTTATTTAGTTCATTTAATTCAACCAGTTTTAACATTTATTACATTAGCAAATTGCATATACAATTGAACAAATTACTTAAATTTTTTAACAAATTACATAAATACTTTAACAAATTGCATATACAATTACATAAATACTTTAACAAATTGCATATATAGTTAAAATATATAACATATGAATTGATATATAGTCCAAACAATTTGAACTAAGTTGAACAAAAATATGAACTATTTAAACAAACTATATGAGCTACTTTGACAAATTGCATATATAGTCAAAACAAATTACATAAGAATTGATAATACAAACAATTTGAGCTAAATTGTATAAAAATATAAACTAAGAGAAAAATGTGAAAACAAATTACATAAGAACAGTTAGTATAAAAAGTTTGAGTTAAATCAAAAAAAATGAACTATTAGAACAAACAATATAAACTAATTCAGCCGGAGAAATTGGGAATAAGAAGTAGAAAGAGTTAACGTTGTTTGCTTATTAACATTTTCCGTTTCATTTAAAATATTCCTAGTTAAATGCGCGCATCATCACTGACGTTCATTGTTTTGATCTGACAGCTAAGAATCCTTCCTACTTTTGACCCTATGAATCTTTTCCACCTAAATCCAACCCTATATATATACACAAAATTAAATGCACCCAAGAAAATGAACCTTTTGATGCCAGGATGTATTTAAATGTGAAGGGAAGAATCGCAAATGAGATGAATAATAGTCTATGAAGGAACCAACCGGAGAAAAGATTTAGGCTATAGTAAAACAAATGTATCTAAGGAAGGCACCGGGATTAGATGACTTTCGTGGCGTTTTCTATTAGAAGTTTTGAAATGTTGTCGGTCTTGGAGTGATTGATTTCGTCAAAAATAATGGAGAGGTGAACACTATACTAAATAAGTGAATAAAATAGTCATCTCCTTATTCTCAAAGATACAAACAACTTCTAAACTTGATGAGTATAATTATAGCCTTTATATGTGCCTTACTTACAAGGTTATATTGAAAGTGTTAGCAAATCGTTTGAAGGTGTGTCCCCCATCCATTACGTTTAAAGAGCAAAGTTCCTTTGTTTCCGGAAGAATGATAACAAACAATGTGATGTATCCTTCGAGGTGTTCCACCATATGAAAACCAAGATTGTTGGAGATAACGGGGAAGTTGTTTTAAAGCTCGACGTGAACAAGACCTTTTTTTTTTACGGAAGGTGTTGGAGTGTTTTGTATTTGGACAAGTATGGATTGACCATGTGATGGAATGTGTTTGCTCGGTTTCTTATACTTTTATTATCAATGGTTGTGTAACACCCCAAATCCGTAGGACTCGATGTGCTACTGGGTTAGGATCTCACAATGGATCCTGACCCTAGCCTGACAACAAGTTCACTAAATCTTACAACAAGGCACCAATAGATTAAAACAAAACATAAAACTGATATATATATATATATATATATATATATATATATATATATATATATATATATATACATATCAAAAGGATGATACAAAGTACTGCTGAGTACAAAGTCAAACAGAAATCCGTACAATAATAATAACCCAAAATCCCACGATAACGCCCAGTGTACGGAACCCTCAGTAGATCACCCCTCTAGATCACTCTGCAGCTCTCCTAACTTGCAAAGGATCTACAACACGGTATAAAACCATTAGCTAACTATACAGATATATAAGAAGATGCTAGAGCACAAACACACATCAATAATATTAACACCTCATCATGATATCACACATTTACCCGGTTTATTATCTTTAATAAATCCAACACTCAATCGTATAATAAATGTATATGAATATACGTGACACGAGGAATGTATATATAACCCTCGCCTCTGCGTGCAATAGCTAGCTGGAGTGGTATCAACGCACTTTCCCGTACACCATATGGAGTGGTAGGTGCCCTTCTCGTATACCAAAACTAACTAGCTTACAGAGAACTTCCCAGACTCCACTACGGGATGAAAGATAAGTTGTCACAACCACTACAATGGGTGGTCAATATAACATAGGTCGGTGACCAACATAACGCATGCTATAAAGCATATAACACACACCACTCAAGCATAGATCCAATATAAGGATAGTAGCTAAGTAAGTCTTATGGACTTACCTCAATCTCAGAAGTCGTATCACTACGATCAGCTCTCACTCAGGTCCACTCCAAACTGGAGGACAACACGGCCTATACAAGGCATACATATATCTATCAAACTCCTATCACACAAAGGGTCACACCTAGACCCAAGGGATCCATAAGGATCATGTCCAACTCGTAAACCTCAAAGCCGTAACCGGCATATCTATATCATACTCATCATAAACCGATACCTAGCATGGTACTAGTTCCCTCATACTAGGAAAGAAAAGGAGCTACCCAACTATGGGTAGTCCCGGGACAAGACGCACCTGCGTGATCAAGGGACGCAGGAGCGGAGTAGACAACCCGCAGGCGCGACAGGGACCAGCTGCAGGCGCGGTGACACGGGACGCAGGCAACGCAGGCAAGGCGCTGCGGCACGGCTTCCGCAGGGGCAGCGGCTTCTAGGCGCGGGGCGGCGTCTGTGCAGAACGTGAACCCGCGGCTTCTCTTTGGTTCTTCACGTGATCAAATCACGTCTTCTCTCTTCCAAAATCACACACATGCAACAACATACACATTCCAACATCATCCTATGTCCAAACATCTAATCCTAAGCTAAGGAGATGGAAACAAAGAAGAAGAGAAGGAGAAGAAGCAAGAACTCACCACTACTGAAGATCCTAGGCTGCAGGGAGAGGTCACACACATCAGTAGCTGGCTTCCAAGCTCAGCATACACATCACTAGCATCATCATCAACCACAAAGCACAACTTTCAAGCAAAACTCCAAGGAGAACAAGATCAAAGGAAGGGGTGAAGAAGCAAGAAGGACGCAGGAACTGAGGAAGAGAAGTGAAGAAGAAACCCTTGATCAGCCAAGGGAAAGGAAGAAGTAAGCAAAGGGTAAAGCACGGGTCAAAGGAGTCAACAAAACCGGTTGCAGCCGCCGGAAACCGCAGGGGCGGTTCCCTGAGCCGCAGGGGCGGAAACCCGCAGGGACGGCAGTCATGCCCGCGGGTGCGGAAAGGCTAAACTCGGCCAAAGTCAATCTCGGCTAAGGTCCAATCTCGGTCCGAAAGACTAAGGCTCTTACACGTTGTAGGAGGGGAGCAATCATACTTTCTCCTGGTCACTAACAAGGAGACTCAATTTCACCTCATTTGCTTATTATATGTGCATATATGCTTTCAATTATTGCCTACAATGAAACATGAAATTAATCGAGGGAGATTACATGGTGTTCAAACACGAAAGAGGGCTTCCATTATTTCACACATTTTTTTGCGGATGACTGCTTGCTATTTGCAAAAGAAAACCTCCAAGAGTCTTCTATTATTGGTGATGTGCTCAACCGTTACGAGAACTCTCATGATAGAAAATCGACTATGCTAAATCGGATGTGTCGTTCTACAAGAATATGCCTGAAATAAATGGAAGTCATATGCCTGGCCTACTCAGTGTCCGTAGGGTGAATAGATATGGAAAATACTTAGGCCTTGATATGTGATAGTTTCTCTATCACAATAGCATAGATTTAGCACGTGTATGTAGTAGTTTTGCTTGTGTGTGGTGCTATTTTTGTAAATTCAGATGAAGAGGCAATCATGAAAGAAATCAAAAGATTTAGTTGAAGATCATGTCAAGAAAGTGAAGGAACCGAATAAAAGAATCAGGAAGAGCACTTTCTGTTACATCACCACATCCGCGGCCGGGATTCCCCGCCCTCGCGGCAAAGACACATAGACGTGGCCAGCTCAAGGCGCGGCGCCTCAAACTCGCACCCGCAACAGGTTTTGTCCACGCCCGTGGCAACTTCACGCACCCGCGCTATTGACGTTGTCGGGTCGACGCTTCATATTGTCAGCCCCGCAACACCAGTTGAGGCATCTCCGACTCTTCATCTTCACACACCCGTGGCATCAGTTGACCGTCATCGACAGAATGTGAAGAGTTTGCATCCATTTCCGAAGCTTCATCGACCCGCCCCCACGGCCAAAACACACCGTGTCCATGCCTCAAACCCGCACTCTCAGCCCCTCCTCACCGCGCCAGCGGGGACCTTTGAAGATGAAGTGTTTCCCCTATGTTTTTCCTTCCCGCACCTGCGGGAAGCTTTTCTACAATAAGTCAAGACGGCTTCAAGGTGAGTTTTATGGTTCATTAGTGTGACGGTTTGTGACCTTTTGTTTTCCCATTTTTAATGTTTTGAGTAGTATATATAGAGGTGTTAGGCTTGTGTTAGAATCACCTCATCACACCCCTAAACATCTCTTCTTTCGTTTGTTTTATTTTGTTTTGTTTCAACCTCTCAATGGAGAGCTAAGTGTTCTTAGTTGTGCTTAACGTTTGAAGCTCTCAACGGAGATTAGTTGTAAGTTTCCCATTTGAAATTTAAATTCCATATGTACTTGTGTTATTTCCAGTGTGCTTAACTTCTCGATTGGATCTCACCTTCTTATCTAACTTGGCCATCTAGGTACTTTGGTCTTATCCAAATCGCTAGGAATTGTCAATTCCGGGTTCGGGTTGTTGTTCTATTAACAAACACGTTTTACATGAGCGGGTTGCGAGTGTTCTTCGTGAGTGGGATTTAACCACATGTTTTTAGTAACGACTTGTTTTTATTTCATGTGTCTCGTTATCCTTATTTGAATGTTATTGGTTTATTCGGTCTTGTAGGTTTACGGATTGAATTTAATAATAATTAATATCGGGGTTGGTAGAACTGGTATTTACATACGATCAGGATGAGAACAAAAAATGGGAGAAATTTCGAGAAAACAATGATTAACCACATCTTTTGTTGAAAGTGAATAATTGTTATGTACAACGTTTTTCCAATCTTTTGCAAACAACATTTTTATTGCTTTCGTGTCACCTTCCAACATCAACCCCCTGGTTACTTGTGATTGTGAACTTTATTTGCACATTAATTTGACACATTGTCTCTCTTGGGTTCGACCCTTACTTGCTTACTATACTCGTTTTAGTAAGTTTGTCTAGGATTTTACTTTGATAGGTACACAACGATTTTACGCTTGTCAAGCCTCCCTGCTGCTTTTCATCAATCAAAGAAAAGGAATTTGAGGCAATTAAGGAAAGGATTGCTAAAAAGGTGCAAGGGTGGAAAACTTTAATGCTATCACAAGCGAGAAGAAAGTTTATGCTTAAATCGATTGTACAAAATATACCTACATACGTGATGAGTGTCTTCCGGTTGCCATGTAATCTGATTAACGAAATACATTAGATGATGACCACGGTTTGGTAGGGTTCAAGTAATGATATGAGGAAAATTTAATGTCCGTTTGGTTGGAGTAGTGATATGGAAACGGAATGGAATCTGTTAAGGGAGAAGAAAAGGAAATGAAAATGATTGGATTACTTTCATGCGTTAAAAGACCTCTAAAAACATAACGTTTGATTGATTCAAAATCATTCCGTTACCGAAAATTATTCTTAGTGCTTTCAAACGAGGCCTTGTTGTTATTCCACAACTAAATTTTACAGAAAAATGACTTTATCCATTCTATGATAACTTACTTTGTCGAATTTCTCTTGCCACGTAGGGAGCGGGCCAAGTCATACAACCCAAAATATGAGCGGAAAAAATGATATGAAATGTTTAATAAGTGGGTGCATCGTGCATTGGTATCCTTTGTAGATGTGCATTTAGTTGCAATTGGTGCTCCAAGACGATGAATGCACGACAACCTTCTTACTTCTTCTTAGGGTTAGATGTGTAAAGGTATTTATTGGATGAGTCATAGTAAAAAAAAAACAAATTAGGCATAAACATAAGAAGGTTTTTAAATTTGTCTTGATTATTATTTACTTTTAGATTATTGGTGAAACTTTGATGGGTCAATTTAACGTGGTTTAAAGATATCGGACCCAATAAGTCATATGATAGATTGACCCACTCTAGTACCGTAAGAAATTATTGTGTCATTTAACGTTGAGTTTTGCAAGTTCAATCGCACGTGCACGCATGTTTAAGACATATAAGTACAATGCAATTCATTAAAAACTAGTAGGAGGAATGGTCAGACCTTATACACTAGACTACGTGTTTGTTTCTTTTATCATCGAGAGTTTATCTTGACACTCTTTAAAGTATTATCTTATGGTGGTGGGGGATGTTCGGGTACATAGATATTTTCCGCTACGGAAATGCAAAGCTCTGTCAACTTGACATGTAAAAGAAAGAAAAACAACTTTTAATAACTTTTTTCCTAACATCTATCTTTAGTTTAAATTTTGTGTTTACTTAGTTCAAATACTTTGTATTAGGTCATATATTTTTACAACAAAGGTTATAACTATACTTTTTGGAATAATAACTCAAAAATAATACTAACTATAAACATTGAGCTCAAAATTATTCAAATTTTAAAAATTACTATGAGTGAAACATATTGTGAAAGCATTTACCAAAAATGATACGGTTTGTTTTTATAGCAAAAATCTTAACTTCGGTGATGATGTGACAACTAATATTTTTACATGACATATGACATATAAATAGATGTGGATTTTTTGTTTCATAAAATTAAATAAAATTATTTAATATAATAAAATCCCAAAATTAATTAAAATTATATTGTTTTTATAAAAATGAAAACATTTTTCTTTTAAAAAAAATCCAAAAATCTTAACATCAATGATGATGTGGCAACTCCTTCATCGTTTCATTTGCATATACAACACAGTAAAATCAAAATTCAAATACACTCCAAAAACAAACCCACCAACAATATCTATATAATTAAGCTCGATAATTGATAATATGATGAAACTAAAGATTAATCATACAAGCAACAAGTTTGGAATTAACGATGGAGGCGAATCAAATACACTCCCATGTCGGTATTTTTTTTTCTCTCTTCCAGCCTCGTTCTATCCAACCTCATCGCATATTCGTTGGCAATTTAGGTCTAAGGGAAGGAAAAATAAAGTGTTAGGATCGAGTTATTTGCGTTCTAGTTGGATTTGGATATAAGGGAAGGAGAAGAATGATGAGTTTTCTATGTGCGAAAAAAGAAAGTATGAAAGAGGAGGAGAAAAGGAAATAATAATAATAATAATAATAATAATAAAGACTTATATATTGATTATTTTTCAAAGACCCTAAAATTCGAGATTAGCTCTTCAATTAACTAATTTAGATGGGTTATCCTATTAAAAAATTTCAATAAAAAATTTCAGTTTAACTTTCGCAATTCTCTTGCACCGTACTAAACTAGTTTATAGGGCTAGACACAAATTCCGCAAATCCTAGGCCCGTTACGGTTTCCGTGGTTTTTCATCTAAAAATTTAAATCCCGGCTCGTCCCGCCAAAAATATTGCGGGACGGGATATGAGCCTTACCTTCCTCGTCCCGCAAGGCCCATTCCATCCCGTATATATTAGTAATTAAATATAAATTAAATAATAAAATATATAAACCTAAAGAGTAGTGATCATTATGTAATTTTGTTCTTATAAAATTAACAATTGTCCGAATCCAGCTACAAAGGGAAAATAAAAAGTGAACTCAGTTGCGGAAGGAGTAGTGATCATTACATAATTTTGTTCTTATATTTTTTGGATGTTTAGCCTTGACAAATTAATTATGTTTTGTAAACCTTGTTGCGACATTATATGATGTATTTCGTTGTAAGGATATCAACGAATATTTGTTTTTGTAAATTGTTAATTTTGAACCGAAAAGGCAAAAAATAAATTTTATCTAGATATGCAGGATTGGTCCCGTCCCGATTCCATATATAATGGTCGGGATGGGACGTGGGCGGACCTTAATCCGTCTCATCCATGCCTATCCCTAGTAGTTTATATTATTTAGGACCGGTTTTAGGGGGTTTTGTGTGATCGATCCTCACGAGTTAACAACCCGGGCCGAACCAGCCTTGTTATTCCGTAAAAATGAAATATGCAAGCACATGTGTTAACTAACGCCCAAAGGCAAAATGCCGCAATCTGCTCTCTCTCTCTTGCCCTTTATCTTTCTGTGCTAAACCCTTGATGAAATCGCGCCAGATTCCATTGATCGGTTTCATTTTCAACCCAAAATTATATTTCGATTCGTTGATCTTGAAATCGCATCTTGTGTGGACTTGAGTCGCCACTACTGAATCAAATGGTGGTCTGCAAATGCCGGAAGGTAGATCTTTCTCCATTCGCTTTCTCCTCAGTGCAATTCATCGCTTATTTCTTAGGTCTTATCAATTTAATATCGTATGTAGCTTGATTCAGTGCTTTCATGTGTTCAGATCTGATGAAGAGTATGATTTCAATGTGTTAATTATGTCCGAGATATTGATTCTTCTTGATCCGTCTCTTTTTTCTTCTGAATTTTTTGGTCAATACATTGTTGATTGGGGCGTCATCCAGTTTGTAATCCGTAAATTAAAGTGATATTTATGTTGAATAAATGAACGCATGAAGGATCAACGTATAATTTACCCTAATAATCAAGTGTGGTGGTATGATCTGAGTTTGTTTATGACAGTAGTTTTAATTTTGGTTAGGAAATCCAATTGATTTGGATTTACGCACTATTTTTAACTGCAATCAAACAGTTGATAGTACATTCTGGCCATTTAGCAGCATACAATTGTCCATGTCAGTAGTATCGTGCTGACAATTGTAGCTCATTAGAAGCTGAGAGGCTCTGTTGATTATATTTTGATTGTCTTTACTGCCAATGGAAAACTAATTTGTCTATGTTATTGGCTCTTCAGGCAACAAAATTGTACTGCTTCGTTCACAAGGTTCCTGTTTGTGGAGAATGCATATGCTTTCCTGAGCACCAGATCTGTGTGGTACTGCAGTTGCTATCATTTTTAATTTAAATTTCATGTATGATTCTTTTTTTCCTTCTGTTCTAGTGTTTGTTGCAATGGTTAATCTCTTTCCTCTATATGTTTTGCTTAAGAAGAATGTGGAAAATCTCTGCTCAATAGTGGGAGTTTGCGGTGCATATTTATGTAATTACATTTTACAAGGTTCTTTCTATTCCCTGACAAGGTTTGTAATAATCTGTGGAGGTCAGGATGATGGTATTATTGTAAAAACCACTTGTTATGGATACTTCTCTATTCTCATAGAGAAAACAGGAATGTAGTTGAACTGAATTGCAAAAACTTATGTCATGTGAGCCCCAGAAGCAACATTTTATAGTGTGGTTTTTTTGGTAAGGAACATTTTATAGTGTTGGGAAACTGTAGGAGCACTTTATCGTTATCCAGTACTATTTTGTTCAATCTTAAATAAGTCTCTGTACTATACTTCTATCTTAGAATAGCTTAGGACAGGGTGGTGGCGTCTGGTGGTCTGCATCTTTGGACCTATGATACATTTTATTAGAATATTTTCAATACTGCTGAATACTGGTCTGAATATGTCTCACAAAAACTCTCACTGAAAGCGACCTTCTCAATGTGCAATTTTTAATTTCAAAATTCATCTAATGTGTGTAGGTGCGCACCTACTCAGAGTGGGTAATTGATGGTGAATATGATTGGCCACCTGCCTGCTGTCTATGCAAATCTGTACTGGACGAGGGAATTGATAACCAAACTACTCGTCTGGGCTGTTTACGTATGTGATTTGACAAAATGTATCTAAAATTAATAATTCATTTTACCTTTTTTTTCCTGTTTAGACCAATTCAAAACTATATATTGTGATGCTAAATCATGCTTTCACTTTTCCAGATGCGATTCACACAAGCTGCTTAGTTTCACATATCAAAAGTTATCCTCCACATACAGCACCAGCTGGATATGTGTGTCCACTTTGTTCTACTTCGGTAAGAGAGTTTATGTGAAAAGTTCTTTTACTTGATTGATTCCTTCTCTTTTACTGCTCTCATTGTGAATTTTTCTTTGTTGCTAGTATGATTTATGCTATTATGCTATTAGTCTAGGGTCACTTGCATTACCCTAGATGTACTCATGGAAAATGGATTGGCTGGTTATGTATATAGGATAGAAACACATCAGATGTTTCTTTTTATTGATTTCTAATATTGAAGTTTGCTCCTTAACAGAATAAGAAACCACCTTGTTTTATTTTCGTTTCCTTCCTAGCTCAGTTCATTTAGATTTCATATTATTTTCATAAATAATTTACACTACTATTATTAAATGTATAAACATGTTGCTAGATGGTTTGAAACTGTCTATGCTTTGTAGAATGAAGTATGGAAAGGTTCATGTATCTAGTAGGCAATTCATGCTGAGTAATTTGATTACTTGGTGAAGGAAATATCCAACCATAAGAGAGAAAGCACTAAAAAGAACCGGTTCATTGCTGATTGCATCCTTGATTTACTACAAGTCTAGGCTTGGGCTTGAACCAGAAGAAGCAAGTTTCATAAGATTGTCTTTGTCTTCAATCACTCGAGGAAATAAATTTTATACATAGGTGAACATATTAGATGTACAAGTCAAACTCGCTAGTAATTCTTTCTCAAAGTGCATGATAATTTTTGTTACATGGTGTTTGTGTTCTTATAGTCATTCATAATCTCGTTAATTAATTTTATTCAGTATGATTCGCTTCTAAATAATAAGTTTTGGAGCATTAAAAGACCTGAGCCCTTTCTGACTAATGCTTTACTATTCTAGATATGGCCCCCAAAGAGTGTCAAGGATTCAGGATCTTGCCTTCACTCCAAGCTCAAAGAAGCAATCATGCAAGTAAGGTTCACAACTTCCTTGATTAGGTTTTTCCTCTGAAAGATCAATTGCCTTGCCAGACTATTGATTATCTAACAAAAAGTGTTTTATATAACAAATATTTATGCCATTGCAGACTGGTATAGAGAAAAACGTGTTTGGGAACCACCCAGCTGTAGAATCACGTGGCCCACCTCCTGCTTTTGCCTCGGATCCACTGAAGCGTTTAAGTATTGGAGGAAGGGAGGATGTGCAAAATGAGAAAAGCTTGGCAGATATATACTCATCCATATCTGGAGGAGGTTCCACTAGTATGGCATCGTCAGAGATTATGCAGGTTGACGTTCCTTTGCTGGACAAATCTCTTTCAGGCAATCATGAGCCTAACTATGTGAAATCAGCAAGTCCAGGACCTGTAAGAGGATTACTAATCTTTATTTGCATACAATTTTTTTTTACTACTTCTCATTTGTCTTCATATTAAAATAAGGAAGTATCTAGTTGACTGTTTCCTTAAACTTGTGAATCCTGCATTTACCGCATCAAGATATATGTTTATGACTTTAAGATATTTTTTGCAATACAGCCTGGTGCAACAACAAGGAAGGGATCAGTGAATGTTGAAAGACAGAATTCTGAGATCTCATATTATGCTGATGATGAAGATGGAAACAGAAAGAAGTACACCAAGAGGGGTGAGTTGATGTTGCAGTTAGTATCAAATAATTCATGTGAAGTTCACAAAATCTTGTAACTCTTGTTATTAGGTGTAGCCTTGTAGGCCATAGTATTGTTGGCCACTGGTGTGATGGTTGTGGAGCTTTCTGATACAGAACCACAGCCCCTTCAAATTTACTGCAGGAAGAAATTTAAGAAGTCACATAACAGCCCTTAAGTGATTATTAGTTGCCAGATATTTCTCTTATCCTTGTCCTACTAAATAAGTATCCTTCTAGACAACTCATTATTAATTTTTATTGAAATTTCATTAGTTTAAGAAATATGGACTATATTTGTCAGCTATAAGTACTTAAGTGGACTGTCATGCAATGCATCTTTTGACCAATTAATGAAATTCCAAAAAGTGAAGTATCCTTCAATTTCTCTTGCAGTTCAGCCTTCGGAAGTTCAGATCCTAACAATTTGAAGAGAATTTGATGAATTGCTAAGAGATGATTGTACAACAACCCATTTAAGCTATATTTAAATGATAAAGTTAGTCTTTATTCCTTAAGCTATGGAAATATCTAGAAACTTTTAACTTTAAGAGTAGTCTAGATGGATACTTAGGGTAAGCATTAAGTTAGTAGAGAAAAATATATATGCTAATAATCAGTTGAGGGCTGTCATGTGACTTCTTAGGTCTCTTCCTGTAGTATCTTGAAGGGATGTGGTTATACATCCACTTTCATTGTCAATTGAAGTAGCCTAATTGAGTTACACTCAAGTCTCTAGATAGGCTCTTATGAAAATGCAAGGCTGCATTTGATTAGAAGATAGAATTTAAGCTGTCTCTTTGTCATAGAAACTTTTAAGAGTTGTCTAGAAGGATACTTAGGGTAAGGATTAGGATAGTAGAGAAAAATCTATTTACTAATAATCATTAAGGGCTGTCATGCGACTTCTTCCTGTGGTATCTTGAAGGGCTGTGATTATACATCACTTTCATTGTCAATTGAAGTAACCTAATTGAGTTACACTCAAGGTCATCTCCTATGAATATGCAAGGCTGCGTTTGATTAGAAGATAAATTTAAGCCGTCTCTTTGTCGTAGGACCAACCTAGATTGTCCTTGTGGATGATTGTTTATGGAAATAAATTTTCATCTTACTTTCAGTTTCTCAATAGAATAGAAGTCATTTTCCATAGCTGGTCTGTGCAGGTCCTTTCCAGCATAGGTTTCTGAGGGCATTAGTCCCCTTCTGGTCAACTGCTTTACCAACTTTACCAGTTACGGCCCCACCTCGCAAGGACTCAGATGACACCCCAGAAAGCCGGTCAAGGCACCGTAGGTCTTCTAGAATGGATCCAAGAAGGATTCTTCTTGTCATTGCAATAATGTAATGCCTTTGTTCTTTCATTTCTCATGTCATCTATTCTACTTATACTTCATATTACCAATCCATTGCCAGTTTTAACCGAGTAAGTACCCTGTGACGATTTCAGGGCATGCATGGCAACAATGGGTATCTTATACTACAGAATTGCTCAAGGTGACATGGGGGCAATAGACCAGCAAATGAATGATGAAGAGTAGAAGCCAGTCTTCTTCTTATTCTCGTCGTCTTTCTCGGAAACTGTGTTTGGTTGTCCATTAATGGATACGCCGGTGAAGTTAGCTCCTTGCTCCTCTTTTGTTAACATATACGGTATACCCAAGTATATGGTCTATTTTGGCCCATGTTACACATTGTGCTTGAAATTTTCTTGCCCCTTCATGTTTCTGATGTGCAACTAGAGTTGTAGAAACGAGTAGCTGATCTTGAATTTGAATGTTTAAGTGAATATGTTTTGATTATTTCATTGAATGACCCTACTTTACTTTTGGTTCTTAGCTCCTTATACTATTATTTATGGATTTGATTTGGTTTCCCTTGTACATGGGTTTTTTTTTTGAATTAATAAAAATTTTGAAAATAAAAGGATGAAAAATATATATATAATAATGCAAGGCAGTTCAACCTTACAATTTGATCAAAAATAAATTGTAAAGTTCTTATATATTTTCTGGATAAAAAAAATTATGAGAGCTATTGTTAAATTATATATTTTCTTTCATTGGATATAAAGATTATTTAAGGGAGTGATAATAGTAAGTGTCAAAATTAATGAAAGGTTTTGGGGGAAATGATTATTAAGCTAATTAAATGTTTTTTTTAATTAAAATTGTACCAAATGCTAAAAGCCTTATATTTTCAACAACCTTATACCATCTTCAATCCAAATCCTAGTTTTAAGTTTTTTAGCTGACTTTTTAAATTATATTTTTTACAATTAAATAAATAAGAAGGGAAAAAAATCCAACCCAAAAGAGTGAAAAAGCTCTTCCACAATCTTTGATATATTTTATGACTTAAACTAGATGATTTATTGGTCACAAGAAAATGTAGAGAAAAAAAACTCAATTTAATTTGGTGAAGAAATAAGAATATGTCACTTTGTGATGGTCTATTTCTTCCCAAAAATTACTTCTATAGATTTATTTTCAAATTTTATGATGGTCTATTTCACTCTTTTGGGTTGGTTCTTTTCCCAATTTTATGACATTTCTTTAGATTTATTTTCAAAAATAGGTAAATAAACTACCCGTTTCTTTGATACATATGTTCTTAGTTTTGGAGGTCTTATGCTCAAAACACCGTCTTGTTCTACGCTCCTTCCTCCTCCCCATCGAGGGCAATTCTTTGTAGCTCAATAATAAATAGGTTCAAAACTCATACAATGTATTCATGATGTTGAAGAAGGGTGTTTGCTGCGGTTGGGAAACTTGGGATGAAGGTGGACTTGTCCTTGGCGGCTCCGGCCACCGCAAGCAAAGAAATCTCTGCAGATATGTGTGAGTCAGTGACTGTAGGAACCGGTGGAACTAGGAAATTCCTGATATGTATTGTGAGGTACTCTTTCTAGTTTCTTATCATAAAAATCTAGGAGCACCAATTGTACATTAGAAGTGTATATTTAGACAGAAAATAGAAAAGGCGCATAATTTATATGCACTTTTACGTTTGTAAATATGCAATTTTCATGTACAAGCATACAAAGTTATAAACAACATTTTTTATTCAATTTTCAGGATAACAGAGCTCCTCACTGGATTACTTTCTAGTAATAAGCCCTGTTGGATGTGCAATACAGTCCAAATTTTCTTTTGGTTTCATCAATTTGATAACACAATTGCCTCACTAACCCGTGTACCTTCCAAGCTGTAGATTTATGAACTTAAAGATGGAAGTATCTACGCCAATAAGAGTATAAGACTAACACATGAGAAAACCCATTCGCACATCACAGGGTAGCCTTGCTATCATCATCTTTCTGGTAATGAGATTCATATGTTTCCACCCTTGTCTTAGAGTCAGGCTGATCAAATTCTTCCACGAAGTCCTTGGTCATCTTGAGAAAATCGCTCATGTGTAATTGTTTCCATTCCTAAAATAACACGACAGCCAAAACATATGAACAATTGTCACAAATTTTTAATCTCAATTAGCTATTGAAAAAAGTCAAGAATGACCAAGAAAGTGAGCAATAGAAATGACAAGAAAGGTCTCCTCAAAGTAGAGCCCAAAATCAAGCAAGAAACTGATTTTTTTTTAGTATTTGCTTCTTTTAAATGGACAACAGTAATAGATTCTCAGATCTTAAATCATAGATTATTCTCCCCAAACCTCAAGTCACCACTCTTCCCTTTCCTCCCGTTTCTTTCTTCATCTTCTTGCTCATTATTGATTGTCTTCCTCTTCGTATATTTGCAATGTTTCTTTTCGGCTGCCACCCCCTATTGGATCTTCTAGTAAGCTAATATGTTACCTAAATTAATCTTAATTTGTTGGTGGTGGCAATGTAGCATAGATGGAGGTGGTAGCAGATTGTGTTAGGGATGGCGAGAAATAATTAGATTGAAAAGAAAATTACTAAAGGTTTTTTTTCCCCTTCATTTCCTAATTTTTGCTTGCTTGAAAACATAATAATATCAGTGCTGTTTCATGATGACACCTAAAAGTAGCCATTTTGACAAATGATATGCAATGTGGGTAAGTGGAACATCGGTGATAAATTTCAGTTCATACTGCCACGGAAACCACTTCATTGACACAAAAGAATAGAAGGTTGCACAGATTTGCATACAGATCTTCTAGTGTATGTCCAAAAGAAGTAAAAATAATATTTAGAAGTAAAACTCACCTCAAAGTTCCAATCTCCATACAAGTTTGGATCATCTTTATCATCCCAAACATAAGTGAATGCCTTAACCTTTCCAGCATTTTCCTGCAAACATGCACCATAACCCTATATAAGGCAAATTTTCTAGAGCAACAGATGACCAACAGATTTTTCTCTACCAAGTACAAAATATTCTTTGCTCACTCATTCGTAGTGAAAGAGCAATGAAGCCTGGTTCTTCCAACAGATCACACAAGTGCACAAGGTCAAAGTTTATATGCAGGTTGTAGCTCTCAACTCTCAAGTCTCATCAAAGCTTAGGCCTCACATTAGTTAAAGAAAATACTCTAACATGTCATATCCCTGAAAATTATATTCACATAACTATTTTCTATCCCTGATAACTGAGTTCAAAGCCATTGGCATAGTATTTGCAGGGAAATATTCTGTTTAAAAGCAGGCATAATGAACTTACCACAAGAGAAACCTCAACAAGATCTCTGACATACTCGACATCCTCAAAAACATCCAGAATATCTAATTCGGGAATAGTTAATCCCGTTAGAATCTGAAACAAATATAGATTAAGAAATACTATCATTTTCTAGTCAGGAACCTTGCAGTTAAGCAATTATATTAGAAATTACAGTACTTCTGATCACTAAACCAAACATTTGTTATCTAATTCGTATAAAGGCATGTTGATTAACCATTAAAAACAAGAAATAAGAGTAGCTTTAATAAGCGATCAAAGACCAATACAACAGAAATTCATGGAGAATAGTCTGTAGACAAACCCTTCCATCTACTTGCTTGCCTTCAACAGGTAAAATAGCTGGATAAACTCGGCCTTTGACGCTGAATCGTTGGCTGCGTAAAGATCATCCCATAAAAATCCAAATCAAACCCTAGTCAAATAAATCCTAATACGATCCTCTCAAAAGTTTATCAAATTAAGCTGACATTAAACATTAATAAGCTCAAGGCCGTTGAAACCTGATTTAGATAACAGTGAATTTCATCTTAACATCGTCAAGCAGGGATAGAAATACTAAAACCAAATGCAGAGAGAAAATTTGGGAGGAAAAAAAGAAACAGACTAGCCGTGGAGGAGAGCGGGGGAAGAGGACGGAACGCGCTTCAGCAAGGCAGAAACGACGTCGTCGGAGAGAAGGCTGCCGTAGACGAAAACAGTGTGGGAGATTGTACTCATCGTCATCGACGGCGGCACAGATTTCTCTGTTTCTCTCTTCGTTGCCTGGACAAAGAGAAAGTGATCGGCTGATTATGCCCAAAATATGACCGGCGGCACAGATTCTTAAAGATTCAGATTAAAATTTTATGTTTAACGCAAGCTCCAAGTAGATACCAATCTGGCCATGTTAGCCGAAAACGTTTTTTCTGTACCCGTTTCACGTTCCGGGAAAGTTAGGAAGGAAACGAAACGGTCTTTCAGACAGAAACGTTTTTTTAATGTTGAATTTTTTAAAAGAGTTTTCTGAGAACTACGATATATATATAAAATTACTAATTCGTGAATAGTGATTTTGTTTACACGAATTACCAAATTATCAAACTAAGCTTACTATGGCCCTCGGACACCAAAGGATCAGAGTCATCAGACACATTGTCAATCCGTCTCTTTCACATTACAAGTGAGTTCGGAGATTGTGAAAAACCTAGAAAATAGTTCCTACGAAATTATAATAGTTAAAACTTGAATTTGACGAGTTATGACATACGAGGCACATTCTCATTGAATCCGGGAGGCGCATTCTCATTAAGCCAAGGATTGCATAAATATAACGCCGGAAAACAATCAAATGGCTAGAATTATGGCAGTTGGAGTAACGATCAAATTTTGTACGAAACAACATTGTGGGGCAGTCCGCAGTCGTGGGGCGCAATGGTGGTCCGCCTGGGATCCTGGGAAGCAAAATCCTATTCCGTGTGTGAGTAGTATTCTAATCCGGACAAAAAATGACTATGTTTGTTTGAATAAATAACAATCCCGTAACTAGATTATTTTTTTAAATAAATTTATTAGCATAATAAAGTGTGTTATATTTATTTAATACCTAAAAAATTAACTCTTTATTATAAAAAAGAATAAATAATATAAAATAAATTGTTAATAAAAATTAAAATTATTTATTAAAAATACAATTATAAAAAAGTACAAAAGAATTTTGATTTACTGACTAAAATTAACGAATCAAGATGCCACAAAGTGACAAACAAACTAACCGTTGTATTTTGATAAACCAAGAAATAAGCAAAAAGAAATTGAAACAAATATAATGCATCAATGTACGAGTTTTTTTTTTTTGAAATAAGGTAAGGAGCTCGACAACGCCAAATAAACTTTGTATAACGAGAGGTCGAAAACCGACAAACGGATAAAATGTCATGCAACTAGTGATACAAAGAGAAAACATAACAAAACAACACAAAAATGACTGAAAAATGATCAACAAGAACCCAAGATATATTTTTGAAATACCGAATACCCAATCAAAGAGAAAAGCTAACCTAATTTTAAAAGATGGATTTTTATGTTTATATTATATGGTCAAAATCAAGCATAGAGCATAGATTTTGGTTAGACCTGATCATATCCGGGCAGCCCGGCCGGCCCGGTCCGTCCGCCCGGAAAAACGGGCGGGTATGAACATAGAGGGAAGTCCGACCGGGCCGAAAAGTCCGGCCCGTATAAAAAATATATATGAAAATATATATATTATATTGTATATATTTATAATATTAAGTATAATTATAAAATATATAGCATAATTATCATAAATTTAATGTATATCATATATAATATCTTAAATATATTTTCTTTTTAAATAAAATTTATATTTAAAATAGGTTTTAAATTTTTTTAAAAAAAAATAAATAAAACGGGTATCCGGAGGCCCGTCCGGCAGCCCGGCCAGACCGGGTACGGCAAGTACTTTAGGCCCGCCAGCCGGGTTTAGCCCGGCTAAACGGACCGAAAATTTGAAAAAGCCCGCCCCGAGCCCGGATATGAACAGGTCTAATTTTGGTGCAGAATTAAGGAGCACTATCATCATGACGCGTGTCATTTTTTCTTCCCAAAAATTTTCCCCAACGGACACTTTTTCATGAGTTTTTTGTTCAATTTTTTTGTAAATTTTTGCTCAAATTTTTTTTTTTGTTAATTCAAATTATATTATACCAATGTTTCATATATTTTTACAAAAACATTTTAGGTTCAGTATATTACAAGAACTAATTATATAAATGTTTGAATTAATAGAACACTTTATTTGAACTAATAGTATAAAATTTTCTTCTAGTTTTTTTTCCTTCTTTTTCACATTTTTTTCGCTCAATGTTTATTGTACGTTTCATTCAATTTCTTTGTTCGGTTAGTTCATATAATATTATACTAATGGTTCATACATTTAAAAAAACTCATAGTTGAAAATAATGCATGAACAAACGATATAAAATATTATAAGTGTTAGTATATAAATTTTGAACGAAATGAACTAAATTTTTGAGTTGAGACAATATGTAACAATTTTTCTCATAAAAATTACAAAAATGTAAACGCGTCCACCTTTTTATTTCAAAATGACAAAATTATCTATATACCATCTAAAATTGCAAAATTGTCACCATAAAAATGGCATGTATTAATTTAGATCATTGAATCAGTACATCAACAACCAAGATTATTCCGTAAATCTGCACCGCAATAATGCTCTTTACTTGAATCAACCCCATATGATAAACGGTTATTTTATTCTAAAAATATAAAAATGTAAATTTGAAAAGCATAACGAAAAGTAACAGCACAATGAAAATAAAAGTCGTAACACAGATTTACAATAAATTACAAATATTGACCTACAATGACGTTTGTCATAAACTGACGTACCAATAAACACACTAAACACCAATGTGAGATAACAAAACACACATTTGCAACCAACTACACTAACATCTAAAATTCAACTCTAAAATTTAATTTGAAGCTTCACAATGATGTTAACCACCTCCGCATAAAGTTGTATTTTTTATCGTTTTTTTTTAAAAAAATTGTACTTTTATAAAACATAGATGATGATTTTGAACCCTTAAATGTTGAATTAATGTTTAAAATTCAATTTGAAGACTCGGTGAGATTTGAGAGAAAACTTTATCTCATATTTTGATGCTATGGTAAAAAATAATGTTGTCACTTTCATTTTTAGTGTGTTGTGACTTTTATGTCTGTTTTTAAACATCGTTTTTTCTATTAAAATTCTTTTTAAAATGGAGAAAAATTGGGATCCCCAAATAATATTCAACAAATATGATTATTTCAGACATTTCCGCCAGCATCTCAAGCAAGCACCACTCACATCTTCAGGGAAATCAACACGGTAACGAACAAGCTCGCACGGACTTTTTGCCACGGAAGACCAGGACGATCTCCCAGACGATGTGGTTGTACTCATCCGTAAAGATGTTGTAGGTCGGTCGGTGTCTAGATATTGACTCACCTATTTTGCTTACCTTGTATCAAAAAAAAATTCTGAAATTAGGTATTGATCAAATTTAATCCTAAAAATAGGAAGTTTTTTAGGTTCGAAAAGACCCATAGTTTGAAACAACAATCTATCATACATAAATCGTATTTTAAAAAAGATGATTTTTCTCTTTTTTTTTTCATAAACCGCAATTTTAAACTGAGAGTTTCTTTATACGTGATTTTCAGATAGACATACAAAAATTAAAAAATATATATATAAAAAAAAAGTGAGCAATTCTTACATGAAATTGCGGCTTAAATTATTTCTAAAAATAAAAAGATTTAAAAAAATCAATATTCTAAAGTTTAAAACTGCTTCTAAATTGACAAAAAGTAAGCCATCCAAAATTGATAAATTAGGAGTAGGGCTGTGTCAGAAATAAACCGATCTATTGATTCGGTCTGAAAATCCGACTAACCAATTTTGAGTTAATTCGAATTTGGTGGAATTTTTTTCAAACCCGGTACGATTCAAAACATATACTGAATTAGTGGATCGGATTCGGAATTAGTACTTGAGAACTTTATATCCGGAAAAGTGTCATGAGATATGAGAATATATTTTCAAAACATGAAATATTTTCAAATAACCAACGTAGGTAGTCCTAGGTGAGTTAGGAGGTTTTCATAAATAACCTTTGGTCATGAGTTTAAAACTGCAAGTATTTCCTAACCTAAGACCTCAGGTCAGCAATGATTTTTTGTATTTGGTTTTTGTGATTTTTTTTCAAAATAGTCAATGAGAATGCTTTGAAAAGAGAGGGGAAAAAAGTGTGCTTTTTACATGACAACGGAGGGTGATGGTGGTAGTTTTCTCCGTTGTCCTTTTAGTTCTTTCCATGGGTGTAGTGGTAGAGAAGGAGTAGAGGTTTCTCTTGTTTGACAAGTCATTTGAAAAGTCTACACTTGTTTGTGGTTGAACGTAAGGATGAGGTTAGAGGCATCCTTGAGGGTTGATGTTTTTGTGGCGTTTGTGGAGGTTTTGACTGTTCTCAAGATGTGGTTGTGTGGCCGGTGTATGAGTATTCATGCTTTGAGTCGTGAGGGTCGTCACACCGATGACTCTATTTTTTATTTTGGTAAAGATGATGGACACGTTGTGGGTATCGCGAGACCGTTTATGGGTATCTCGAGGCCGATTTTTGCAGAGCAGGGTGTAGTTGATGATGGAGGTATGGTTTTTGATGCAGGTTTATTGGAGAGGGTTATGCATATTTCTTTTTTCTACCGTGAAAAACATCCCTCATAGTTGTCGTCTAGGCTTCTCTCAAGCATTGTTGGGTGCTCTTTTGAAGGTGGCCGCTGAGCCAAGTTGTGTGGATGCTTGGGTTAAGTTGTTTTTGCTTCCTCGGTGCATGTTACAGGTGTTCAGGCCTTTGTGCAAGCGAGACATAAGGTCGGGTAGTAGAAAGTCGATCCAACATCAGTGGATTTTGCAAGCCTTATCTACTTGGGAAGAGGTTGATGGTCCTCGGGAGTTGCTCCTTATAGTGATGAGACTTTAAAGTGGTTGGAGGATAAACATCCATACAAGCCTCCTCCTTCTAAGTTTTGCACTACATTTCATGAATCACCCCTCGTTGTTGATCTTGATTTGATCTTTAAATGCATTAAATCTTTTCCCAAATGTACCTCTTGTGGTAGAGATGATTTGAGGGCACTACACCTTTTAGATGTTATGTGTGGTGAGGGGTCTGCGGTTGCTACGTGTCTTCTGAGAGCGGTTTCATTAGTGGTTAATTTGTGGTTAGGAGGTAAGTGTCCGCTGAGTTTGGCTGAGTTTGTTGCTTCGGCACCCCTTACGCCATTACTGAAGCCTGACAATGGGGTTCGATCCATAGCAGTGGGTACTATTTGGAGGCGGTTAGTGTCTAAACTAGCAATGAAGGGAGTAAGTAAATATATGAGAGAATATCTTGGAAATTTTTAGTTTGGAGTCGGTTTTCCAAATGGTGCAGATGCTATTCTACATAGTGTTAACAAGGGTTTGAATGAACGTCAGACTGATGGTTCTTTAGTTATGTTGATGATGGATTTTTCAAACGCCTTCAACTTAGTTAATATAACTATGTTGCTTAGAGAAGTAAGGAAAAGATGTTCATCTATCTCTTTATGGGTTGATTTCTTGTATGGTCAAGTTGCCTGCTTGTACATTAGTAATGGGTTTATCTGGTCGGATATTGATGTGCAACAAGAGGACCTTTTGGGGCCGCTCCTTTTTTCTCTTGTCTTGCATCCACTTCTTCATAGGATCACAAACTGTTGAAAGCTTCTTCTACATGTTTGGTATCTTGATGATGGTACTGTTATTGGCCGGTCAAAGGAAGTGGCTAAAGCGCTTGATGTCATTCGAGAGGTTGGGCCTAGTTTTGGTCTCGAGTTGAATATTGGTAAGACTGAACTCTTTTGGCATTTGTGTGATGGGTCGAAGCTTAGAGATAGTCTATTCCCTTATGGCATTGCGAGACCAGCGTTGGGTGTTAAGTTGTTGGGTGGGGCAGTGAGTAAAGATGATGGGTTTGTCAAAAAAACTAGTCATGAAAAGAGCGGTTAAGGCAATTGAGTTGATGCACCTTCTTCCACAGTTGAGGGACCCACATAGTGAGCTTCTCTTGCTTCGTTCTTGTATGAGTGTTGCTAAGATGTATTTTAGCTTGAGGACTTGTCTACAGAAGCATAGAGAGTGTGCAACATCTTATTTTGATTTTGGACTCCGTAGATCGGTCGAGGATATTGTGGTTTGTGATGGTCCTTTTGGGATCTTCAATGACGTCTTGCTTCTTTGCCTATTCGGTTTGGAGGGCTTAATTTATACTCAACTATGGAGACTTTTATTTTGCTTTTGTGGCCTCCAGGGCCAATATTGGATACTTCAGGCCACATCTTGCGGGACAGTGGAGTAGTTGATATGGACTTTGAGTTTTTTGCAGCGTTGGACAATCTTAAGACTTTTATTCCTAGTTTTGATATTTTTGTTTTTACTGTCAAGAATATCGTCCCCCATAAAGTCCAACATGCTTTACGAGTGCTCTTTTCAGTAAAACAATGCATGCAACGAAAATGACTTTTGGTTTGACCCTTAGATAGGAAGCGGTTTAAGTGTTTGCAGTCAACGCATAGCCAAGACTTTCCTATTGCCATACCCATTGAGAGGCTTGGACAATGTATGTCTTCAGTTGAGTATCACATGCTTAAATATCGCCTTATGATTCTTGTTCATGGTTGATGCCATTTATCCCATGTCTAATTGTCGGAGGAATTTGGATGATTTTGGGATCATGTAGTTCATTGTAAAGAACTCTCTGGCTTCAAATATAGGCATGATCTGGTTTGCGATGTTTTATGTGACATGTTTAGGAGAGTAGGAGTTTGGGGCTAAGAAGGAGGCGCTTGTGACCTTCTTAATTGATCCGCGGGAAGGGAGATCTACTTTGAGGCCGGCGGACGTGTTAATGTTTGGACGGGTCGGTAGATTACATGCTTGTATTGATTTGACGGGAGTCTCCTCTTGTCAGTTTGGGTAGCGGACCTTTTATTGTGGGTAAAACGGCTCTCAACGCGGCCTTTACGAAGGTAGCTAAACATGAAAATTCTTGCATTGAAAATCAACATGTGTTTATTCCATTCGCTTTTGACACTTTTAAATTTCTTGTGCCCGATGCCGTCGAGATTCTAAAGAGGGTGCAACGGGTCTTACATGGCAATGTTGTGTCTCTAGGTCTTCAGACACGTAGTTTTTAGGAGGGTCGATTTTGATATCCATAAAGGATAGCGTCATAGCGGTGCAACTTATTGTTCGCCTAACTTCTAACTCGATGTAAATAATTATTTATAGGAGTTAATAATCCACCCTAAAATATTAATATACTCACCCATAAATATATGAGATTTGAGAGTAATCAGACATCGGGAAGGAAACTGCATTGAAAAAGAGGAAAAGTCAAAGGCTTTTAAAAAATTAGTATCTAGAACATAAGGTGTGACTAGTGCGAGACCAATTTCCAATGTTGCAGCCATTTTATGCTTGCAAAAGGCAGAAAATTGCTCTTGATCGATAATTTACTTTCTCACACCTTATGTGCGAAAATACTGTATATTTTGAAACAAACTATATCGGAGTTGATTTTGAATTTATTTTACTCTCGCACCTTATGTGCGAGAAACAATTTTTTAATGGGTGTTCGGATCAATTTTATATGTGTCCAAGTTTCTTGTTATTTATTAGTAATATCATCATAATATAATATTAGTATGTTTAAAATTTTCCAAATTAAATAATTATTTTTTATTTTACAAAAATCCGAAAGTCTGACCTAATTTCATACGTATTTCGGCCAGTGTCGTCTCTCTGTCTCAACTCGCGATTGCTCTCCGTTCTTCGTCTTTCTGCCCCACCTGGCGCTTTGCCGGCAACGAAGCCAAGCAAGGTTCGTTTCTCTCAGTCTCTCCTTCTTCTTCTTCTTCTGGAAATCAGAATATGAGATTGTTGTTTTGAACCTGCTCCATGACACTATTGAGTATTGGAAAGCAGAATCTGAGACTCTTGTTTTGTTAACTGAACTGAATGACTGTTGAGTGTTGCTCTGCACTCTCTACGTCTGCTCAATGAGTATTTAAAGATTGCTGCGTGTTGGTTGTTTTTCCACGACAGTTTCGAGTTTTTCCTGAAGTGAATGCTGCTCAATGACCATGACTGCATAGTTGGCGAGGTCTCTCTTGGACTAATTTAAGTCTGTTTCTTCATCAATACTACTCAACTTCCTTAGCAAATAGCAAGGGTTTCAGTTTTTCAACTTTGACACTACTTGAAATATTTTGGTTCCTTAAGTGAATCGAGGATAGTGAATCACCCATAATTAAACTGAATGGAACCCTCTTTCTTTCATTGTAGAGCATGATATTCCACAGTGCTGGTGAGTGATCCAAGATCCCAGGGTTGCCAAAAAACCCATTAGAACTAGGGAAACATCAAGCCAATCTATTTTCATCAGAATGCTGTCCAGTTTTCAGTCTTTGAATGATCAGGTTGCTTATTGATTGCACATGACTCCCATTTGAATTGCAGATCTGTCAGGCCAGTGCTCCTAAAGGCTAAAACAGACACTACCCTCATGGCCTCATACCTTGCCACCGTGGACTCCAGCAGCTCTACCGGAAAATATTCCTGAAATTCTTTCCTTTCACTTCCACATTACCCGCATAGACAAATGAAGCCATAAAAGTTACTTTGGGCTACATATGGGAGATAGTGCAATCCACCCGCCACTCCCTGAGCCAGCTCTTGCTCAATTTTGTTATCAACATATTACTAACCCTATCCCGTACCTTGAGGATATGCTCATATGCCTACCCATTCTACTAACATTATACCTTCTAACCAAGTCTCCAACATCTACCAGAATATCAACATCCATTTCCTTTGAAAATTTAGATAGTGAATAATAACTGTGAGGGATCAAATATGGATACTTTGATCTTTCTTCAGCTTCAACCACTACTATTTGGTACCCTCATTTATGCCTCTTGAGTTAACGTGCTCCTTAGATTTTCAGCATTTCTTCTAAGCTTTTTGTTAAAGTATATAGTATATACATATCAAATGCTCTAGAATTATTATATATGCTAAAACTGTGCTTGTATATGACATTTTTTTTTTTTTTTCCATTGTAATGTCTGTATTTTTGTAACTGAAGTACTCATAAGCATGTGATTTTTTGGGCTTCAGAACTAATGTTCTTCTTTTCATCTTTGCAGATAGAAAACTTGCACCTCAGCAATAATATTGGAGAAACTCTACGATCTTCTTTTTCTTCAGTACATGGAATCACTGAGTTTCTATTGTAGGGGCTCTTCTTCCAACGCAATTCTCCCATCATCCAAACATTTTAATGTTTCAACCTTTGGTCCATTTGCCCCTTGCCAACTTGGCATCAATAAACAGGCGAGCCTTAAAACAAACTATTCTTGGCTATTGAGAGGTCTTTGTATGGTTAAGGATAGTAGGTCAAAAGTCTATTGTAGAGATAACGTGCAGAGGTTGGATGCTGTAAACCCTAATTTAGGTAAACCGGAAGTCAGTCTTCCTAGGAAAAAGTTGGCAGTTTTTGTATCCGGTGGAGGTTCCAATTTCAGGGCAATTCATGAAGCTGCACTTGCTGGTTCAGTTCATGGAGATGTTGCTGTTCTTGTCACTAATAAACACGGTATGGGAATGAATGCTTATGTTTTTTCCTTTAGTAGCTTCTCAGAAACTCTTTTTTATTTTTTTTATCATGGTTTCTTGCCTTGTAATGATACACAAATGAACAACTCCAACAAATATTCATAATCAAATTCTTTGGCCTCGTGCTTTGGGGAAGGGTACTTTTTTGTGTTTGGATTTGCATATTTTGATTTTTATGGAGATGCAAATGCCCCTAGTACCACCTCTATTTTGTTAGTCATGGTCATAATCTTTGTGAGTTCCACTAGGTATCTTGCCTGTGATATGATTTAAATTATTTTCATATCAGCCTGTGGAGGTGCAAATTATGCAAGAGAAAGAGGCATTCCAGTTGTTTTGTTTCCAAGAACAAAGGAAGAACCTGAGGGCATGGCCCCAGAAGACCTTGTAACCACGCTTAGGTATTACTCCACAAATGATTATCTTTCTGATTTTTATCTATGGGTTTCAAACCATCCTACTCGAAGATATTCTCTGAATATTTAAATTTTAAACACATTTTAGGTTGAAGATGTACACTGTTCTATTGATATTAGATAGGCTAATTTATCAGGTGTAGCATGTCATTGTGTGACACTGGTGGATCAAGATATTCTCTTAAGTTGCATTTTATCTATGACATGAGAAATTGACACATTAAAAACCGGTCAAGTATGAATATATGTAATTCCTTGCAAATTGCACTAGTCTTCATTAATTATACATGTGGATCCATACAGGCGATTTGAGGTCGATGTCATACTTCTTGCTGGTTATTTGAAGCTGATACCAGCTGAATTGATCACAGCATATCCTAAACGTATTGTAAATATACACCCTTCACTCTTGCCAGCATTTGGAGGCAAAGGTTACTATGGGATTAAAGTTCATAAAGCAGTCATTGCCTCTGGAGCAAGGTATAATTATATATTTTTATTTTTTTAATCCGTTTGATTAGTTTCCATTTGGTTGGTGTCGGTGAATCTTGCTTACGATTTTGAATAATTTTAAAATTATAGACCTTCTAATTTGTTATAATCTTCATGTACCATTAGAGAAAATACATATTCTCTTCACTATGAAGATTAATTAAGAGATGTATCATGCTGATATAGATATTCTGGAGCAACCGTCCATTATGTTGATGAGGAATATGACCGAGGTCGTATTCTTGCCCAGAGAGCTGTTCCCGTGTTGGCAAATGACACTGCCGATGTGCTAGCTGCTAGAGTATTACATGAGGTACTGCAACGACGTGACATTACGAAAATCTTTCGTTCTTTTGTTGTTCAAGGTTCACTTCCATAGATTTTTACTGCTTGATTGGAATCTTTATGATGTATTTGGTGATTTAGTGTCTTCTTGGCTAATTCATTGCGTTTAGTTCAAGAAGAGCTTTTCTCCCCCTTATCATTCGCATATTTTGAAACAACCATAAATTCATAGCAAATTTGTAGGCCGAGTGCAGTCCTTAATGATTTTTTCCCTTTGTGATAAGATTTGCAATCTAGTCATTTTACGGTCATTTTCAATTGCATTTCAGGAGCATAGTTTGTACATCGAGGTGGCTGCAGCATTATGCGAAGACCGGGTAGTGTGGAGGGACGATGGTGTCCCTATAATACGAAGTAAAGAAGATCCTAACAACTACAGCTAGCTGACCAATATACTGACATTTTCAGCCCTGGGAGACGGTAACCGTCTTTCGCAATGATAAGAGCACACGACAAACAACAACCTCGAAAAGTTATTCACAACTAACATGTTTTCATCGGATCTTCGCCTCTTGTGATTTGTTTCTCATGTTTTGACATGTAACAACTTGAGAAGTATGTGTTCAACTTGCAAACTGCAATGGAGAATTGGAGATTATTGTATGAAGTTGCTTAATCTAAAGAAGCTTTTCTTTCAAAAGAGAACCCTATAGATGATACAAACTCACCACCATGCCTTTGCTTCGTTTTTAGGCGTAACTTAACCTCGTAGAAATGAAAATTGAAAACAGAAAGATAACAATTTGTTTTGGTTATAGAATTTTCTACCGAAACATCAAATCTCTAAACTCAAATTATGTTGATGGAAGTATCCGTAAGTCATGATCCTTATAAATTGAACTCGAACGAGAAGACAATGTATTTTCTAAAAATAATTATTTTTAATATTCTACTAAATTTCACTTGATTTGTGTGGATTTCTTTAGTTCCTATCAGGAAAAAACCACAGGAATGAAATGTTGATGCCTAATAATCAATATAACCTCTCGCCTTCTCGCTAGGTAGTTTCTTCATCATTTTATTTATTTAGATAATAAACTAAACACATAATGTAACCTACTTTTATGGATAGTGTAACTGTATAAGTCAAATATAGACCATAGACAACATCAACAGGTAGGACAGTTTGGCCGAGTGGTCTAAGGCGCCAGATTTAGGCTCTGGTCCGAAAGGGCGTGGGTTCAAATCCCACAGCTGTCAATATTTTAATAATAGTTTGTCTACTATGTTATATATATTTTAATAATAGTTTGTCTACTATGTTATATATATTTTTATAATAGTTTGTCTACTATGTTATATGATTGGTATGTATAAGAAGCTTATTGTTAATGTAAAAATCGATATTAATTGTCAAATAATAGAAATTTTATGTGAGGTACTATGAAATTCGTTTTGGTGTCTTTATGGATAAAATTAAACAAAGGCTTATAATTATTTTTTATTTAAGAGTTATGTGACGGGTTGTAGTTTGTGATTTTCATGTAAAATCAAGCCTATACTAAGTTGTCGTTAATTTCACTTAAGTCGATATCAATTGGTTTTAACATAAAACCCAAATAATAGGATTCTAATATGAAATATTAGGAATATCATTTGGTGTCTTTGTGGATAAAGTGAACCTTTTCACAAGGCTTATAGTCCGTTTTGATTTAAGAGTCATGCGGCATGCTGGAGTTCCGATCAGTATGTAAAATCAAGTGTCGACTAAGTTGTAGTCGATGTCACATAAGTCGATATCAATGGGTTTTAAGATAAAAACCAAACAATAGGATTTCCTATAAGGTACTAGGAATCTTGTTTAGTGCGTTCGTCGTAAAGCGATCCTTTTCACAAGGCTTATAGTCGGTTTTTATTTAAGAGACATGTGACGAGCTAGAGTTCGTGATTTGTACGTAAAATCAAGCGTAAACTAAATTATCATTAATGTCGGTTAAGTTGATGTCAATTGGTTTTTAAGATAAAACCCAAAGTATGTATAATTTCGATTTTTGGATTTCCATATCCTTATTTGAGATAGAAAGACATGCAACATTTGCAAGAATACACGAAACTTTAATGATACATATGCATACCCTAATATTATTTAGATTCTTTATGATTTCGACGGTAAGTCCTGATCCTAATCCAATTGTGACACCATACTCGAACTCTTCTCCGGTAACCGTCTTCCCTTCACAATAAGACCTCTTTCTCATCTTATTCATGACAAACAAAATCACGAGCACTCGTAAGATTGACATATTCATTTAATAGGTATCTTGAGTCCTTTGGCTCCAACTTCGTCTCCTATGCATAAAAAATCTTATTAATTTACTATTAAACAAAAATATTAAGATATACTAATTTCAATCCAGTTCCAATAAAATTGATTGTTACTTGAAATTTAAAAAATAATTATTTTAGATAATTTTATAATAGGTATCTTGAGTCCTTTGGCTCCAACTTCATCTACAATGCATAAAAAATCTTATTAATTTACTATTAAACAAAAAAGATAAGATATACTAATTTCAATCCAGTTCCAATAAAATTGCTTGTTACGTGAAATTTAAAAAATAATTATTTTAGGATACTATTAAATAAAATATAATATACTAATAAGTTATCTTACCTAGACGGTCCAAATTTACAAAATTCCATAAAGTTGATTGAGTAATTTAACCAAAGTAACCGAAAACAATATGCAACATTATATATGTTCCACACTTGAATATTATTTAGGTTCATTATCTTGATTTAGAATTATTAATAATCATGAACTGGTCGTTTGAAGACTTCGAGCTCATTCTTTTCAATCTCCTCTTTCGTCATCTTCTCTCTCTTTACTTCCAAAAGCTTGAGCATTCCGCGATTTACACCTCTCCGATTAGAAATTTTGTCTTAATTTCATTATTTAGGTCTTGGTTTGCCGTTTGATCCGATCGGATTATATGGTCAGTTGTCTTAATTGTCATTGTTCAACAAACCTATCGAGCCAACGAGTCTCATCCTGACTCTAATCGATCGAAGGTTCTACCCGCGGGGTCGGAACTATAGAAAGACAATTTCGATCGGAAATTTCCAATTGCAAAGAGGTGAAATTGTGGACTGAGAAGCTTAGACTTCAAATTACAAATTTTTCGGCATCAAATTTGGCTAGGTGCCCTAGTAATTGAAGAGTTCTTGTGGCGACAATGGAAGTACCCGCGGCGGCGGTTTCGGTGGCAGCTGAATGGCAGAAGCTATACAATCGCTACTACCGGAAACCTGAAATCTACTCTCTGAATTGGAAACACGTTGATCTCAGTCGCAACAAGGTCGCCTGTGCTCCCTATGGCGGTCCGATTGCGATAATCCGTGATGACTCAAAGATTGTCCAGCTTTACGCAGAGTCCGCTTTACGCAAATTGCGGATTTTTAACTCCGCCGGGGTCCAGATCTCCGAAACAGTTTGGCGTAACCCCGGCGGTCGTCTTATTGGCATGTCGTGGACAGATGATCAAATCCTAGTCTGCATCGTTCAAGACGGAACAGTTTACCGCTACAACATCCATGGGGAGTTGATAAAACCTAATAATGTCTCGCTAGGGAAGGAGTGCTTCGAACACAGTGTTGTCGAGTGTGTATTTTGGGGGAACGGTGTTGTTTGCATCAATGAGAATTTTCAACTGTTTTGCATTTCTGATTTTAAGAGTTTAGGACAAGATGGTGGGGTAATTAAATTGGCTGATCCGAATCTGGAGGAGTTGCCACTTTGTATGACTGTTATTGAGCCGCAGTATACGATGTCCGGTAATGTGGAGGTTTTGCTGGCTGTGGGGGATAATGTTTTAATGGTGGAGGAGGATGGGGTTCAGCAGGTTGGAGAAGGGGTTGGCCCGATTCAGAAAATGGTGGTTTGTAAGAATGGCAAGTTGATTGCGTCCTTCAATCATGTTGGCCGTCTTCTAGTGTTTTTATCTGATTTCTCCAAGATCATTTTCGAGTATGAGTGTGAGGTTTGAGTTCTTAAGACCTCATGTTTTTTTTATTTAAACTAGTTTATAATTGGAACATTGGAACTGACTGAACATTAAGCATATGCTGGATTATTTGTGCTTTGGTAATTTTCTTTTCAATGGGGGTTCATTGCAGTTGCATAATTTTTTTATTGGAAATTCAACATTATGAGTCTCTAGTTAAACAATTAAAAGAAGTTACTGGCTTTGCATGTGACGAATTCTCAACCTATGCTACATTTTTTTTTCTTCAGTCTGCTCTGCCTCCTGAACAATTAGCTTGGTGTGGAATGGATAGTGTGCTACTTTATTGGGATGAAGAGCTATTGATGGTGGGTCCTTCTGATGATGAACCTGTGAGATACTATTATGATGAACCGATAGTTCTCATCTCCGAGTGTGATGGTGTGAGAATACTTTCAAACACAAGTATGGAATTTCTGCAGCGAGTTCCTGATTCAACGGTGTCCATTTTTACAATAGGCAGCACAACTCCCGCTGCTTTACTCTACGATGCCTTGGATCACTTTGATAGACGAAGCGCAAAGGTATTCCTTAAAATTATAACTAAAGTTTATCTATTTTAATTTATGCTTCTTTTTTTTTCCCATTACTAAACAAGAGTGTGTAGGCCTTAGCTTTCTTGGACTTATACAAGCTATAATAACTTGTTTAAAATGTCAAATTCAATAAGTGTTTTTTAATATTGTATGACTCCCAGGCAGATGAAAACCTGAGAATGATTAGGCCATCCTTGCCTGAGGCTATTGAAGCATGCATTGATGCTGCGGGGTATGAGTTTAATGTTACACGGCAGAAAACATTGCTCAGGGCGGCTAGCTACGGTCAAGCATTTTGCAGGTTAGCTGGGTGAAGAATATTGGTATTTTGTATGATTTAGAAAAATATCACTAAGTTGCCATCTCTGTGCTGCGAGTAGTTAGATTAGGAAATGCTTCTTGAGTTCGTTTCCCCTTACCAATGAGTATACTTTGATTCACTCAGTTGGATATGCTTTGGGAAGAAATCTTCTGAAGAAATTGCAATACCTTAGATACTAAAGACTTTATTTTTTGGAAATGCTACTTATTATTCTAGTAACAGATTATACTTTCTCTAATAGGATTGTCTTTTTAAACTGGATGTCAGTATATGTTGAATTTGGACTTTTACATGCCTTCCCTGCTAAGCATTTATGAAACTGTAAAGTGCTCCTTAAATTCTCTGATTTATTGTCTGAATAATGATATCCAGTTGGCTTTGGCAGCACTGTCCCCCGCGACCGCTTTCAGGAAATGTGTAAAACACTGCGAGTCTTGAATGCTGTCCGCAGCCCTGAGATTGGGATCCCTCTTAGTATCCAGCAATACAAGGTCATAAGTGCATCCTGAATATTATTTCTCACTTCACACTTGATCTTATATGTCAATGATTATCTTATGTCCATCTTTGTTGTAGGAATTAACATCACCGGTTCTAATTAGTCGTTTGATTAATGCTAATCATCATCTTCTAGCACTGCGGTTGTCAGAGTACCTCAGCCTGAGCCCGGTAATCTATGTTATTGAACATTTCAGATACTTCTTCATATTTAGCCGTTGATTGAATTCAGAAATATTAATAGAGATCTCGCTGTTGCATAGCTCAGGTCAGAGCAACGTGCCATCGGGCGTTCAGCCTTATTTGTTCTTTATGTTCACATGGCTTGTAAATGGCTTTGATATATGTAACTGGTTTGACATTTGCAAATGTTTGATCTTCCTCTATCTTAAGTTGCAGAGAAAATAATTTTGAGTTTGATCTGTTATCATAATTCACTGCAAAGTTAGAAGTTGCTGATAGAAGATAAAGATTGGTGAAATAACGAATTGTCCCTCTTGACAACTTTTTACAAATTTGAAGCATGTTTTTCATCTTTTATCTTCATATGTAAAGCATTTCGAAATTACTGGCATTAATTTTTTGGTGCACTGTGGTTTGCCCTTTGCCATAGAAGCTTTGTGCTGATTACCGATCCATATATGATTCGGTCCTTGCAGGATCTAGTGGTGATGCACTGGGCATGTTCAAAGATTACTGCATCACTATCAATCCCAGATTCTGGTCTTCTTGAAATCCTACTTGATAAGGTTTCTGCTCAGTTTTATTTTTTCTTGTTGCACTCAATTGTTACATTCTATTACTATTTTGTTCTTTGAACATCCTTTGCTAATGGATTATTGTACTATTACAGTTGAAGTTATGTAAAGGTATTTCCTACGCATCAGTTGCTGAACATGCAGATAAGACCGGGCGCCGGAAATTGGCTGCCATGCTTGTTGAGCACGAGCCACGCCCTTCAAAACAAGTTAGATCTTCTTCCTTATTTCAAATATTTTGTTGAAGCATAGGGTCTTTTCACTTGATTTATAGACTAGTTTGTTTCATAGTAATTCTGGACCCTGGTTATGCTTCTCTCACATGTCAGGTTCCAATGCTGCTGAGCATAGGAGAGGAAGATGCAGCTTTAACAAAGGCAACTGAAAGTGGTGACACTGATCTTGTATATATGGTCCTATTTCACATTTGGCAGAAAGTAGGGTCTCAGCGTGAATTTTTATCCGTGTTTTAAGTCCAATTATAGGCTTGAAGGCTGTAGCTAATTAGTTTATTCTTAAAGCAGAGACCATCACTGGAATTTTTTGGAACAATACAGGCCAGACCGCTGGCAAGAGATTTATTTATAATATATGGAAGGTGAATTTTTTTTACTGATTTTTTTTTTTTTGATGAACCTGGATGGAGGATAACAGTGGCAACTATTATGTACAATGCTCTCATATATACAACTAACAGGTTTCTTATATATTGCAGATGTTATAAGCATGAATTCCTGAAGGATTTCTTTCTATCCACTGGGCAGCTCGAGGTAGTTTTTCTTGTTCCTTGCTTCACTATTCCAATGTGTATGCTTGGTTTTATGAATCTTTGACTGTCATTTTAATTGATATTGATGATGCATTTTTTTTTTGTATACGGATGCAAATATTTTCTTAACAACTTAGGAACATGACATATTTTCCTCATGAATTATGTGTCATACAATTATTTTGACATTGTTTTGATCTTCTGGCTACTGGCTTTCTTACTTTGAGTCATATATATTGCCCTTCTGTGATGAACTTTTGATGCCAGATAGATTCACTAGATATTTTAGTGATCTTGTCTGATTGATGAGAACCCTGATTGTCGAGGCAGTGGATATTCTTTCCACTTGTTTCTAAAGTGACCTTCTGTTTAGAGTATATGTCAAGAGCTGCCTTACTCAAACTTATATATGTAACTATGCTTTACCTACTTTTGGGGTTTTATCCATCCACAAAGGAAGTATGAATTTCTATTTAGAAAGAAACTACCCTCTATATAATAAAATATAAAAGGAGAAAGAAACTATCGTATCAGAAGAGTTCTGTTCAACACATTTTTTTGACATCTATATGAAGATTACATTCTTTCTTGTGCAATTATAAACTTTTGGACATGGCAGGAAGTTGCTTTCCTATTGTGGAAGGAATCTTGGCAACTAAGTAAGAATCCAATGGCTAGTAAAGGCAGCCCACTTCAAGGTCCACGGATAAAGCTTATCGAAAAGGCTCGAGATCTCTTTGCAGAAACTAAAGAGCATAATTTTGAAGCAAAAGCTTCAGATGAGCATGCAAAATTGTTAAGGTGCAGATTCTGTTCTCTTTTCTTCTGTTTTCCCTTCTTTTTTTTCTTTTTCTTTTTCTTCCCTGCTTACAAGCTTGTATGTAACCATGTATCTCTTTTATACTCTCAATTTATTTGCTTTTGAACAAGCTTGTTTTGCTGCTGCTTCTTATTATAATTCATCCTCGATTGTAGTTTGTGTCTATGTTTCGTGTAATTCAAGGCTTTTCACTTTCTTCTTTTAGAAAACTCTTTATGCTTTTGGATTTTTCCACCATCTTCATGTATGTTTTTGACAATTCACTGTAAGGGAATACTTTATCTAGTTATTGTTACATTAAGAGCTACTAGATTTCTGCTGGAAAACAATATCCAATATTGATTAAAATGTAATGATGGAAATATTGATTAATTTGTAATGACGGGGATGGTTCTTTACTCCGTGTGTATCCAAGTCCCAAATTGAAACCGTAGAACCTTGACCTGCTGATCTCGGTCTCAGAATTTATCACTCTCGGTATCTGTATTCTCCATTCACCCATTTGTTATTTTGTTTTTGTTTTTGTTTTTGAGAAGCATCCATGTTTATTTTGAAGTACTTTTTAGAGAAAGGGGTCGGTGGATTGTGTTTGATTGGAATCGTGAGAATTTTTGTCTGTGGAAACTTTTACAGATAGATACGTTATAGATCTATATATTCTAAAAGTTATGACGTGTGTATATTTATGAATAATTAATTATCTATATATTTTAAGCATCATTGCTTTCTGTTATTATTGCTGAGGAAGTTGCCTTATATATGTTTCCCTTTCCATTTCTAGGTTTTCATTCTATTTCCTCTCCTTCATGGAGACATGGGAAACCCATACTTCAACTGTGAAATTTTTTGCTCGTGTTTGTTAGAATTGAGTTAACTTAAATGATTCAGAAAGGAATTATCTTGGGTTCGCTCTTTATTCCCTTTTCAAAATGTTGTTTAGCAGCATTATTGAAGATATTTAATTGCGAAAGAAATTCCATCTTTGATTCAAGCACAACCTGAAATTCTTGCTGGTATTATATTTTCCTTTCTATCGGCAGTGAATTGACAGATCACTTAGAAAATATGGGATGTCTACATTGTTGTCTTTGTGTTATACTTTTTTAATTACTATTCTGGATTCATAACAGAATGCAGCATGAGCTTGAAGTTTCTACAAAGCAGGCCATATTTGTTGATTCAAGTATCAGTGATACAATCAGGACTTGTATTGTACTTGGAAATAATCGAGCTGCTTTGAAAGTTAAAACAGAGTTCAAGGTTTGTAACCGCTTTTTTGTCCTTTTCGTCTAATTTATATAGATGGACGAACTTAACAAACATACAGATATTCTTGAGCTTTCTTCATTAGTTAATACAAGTCAGTCATTTGAATTGCTTGGATTGATGAAACGTGGCAGGTGTCTGAGAAGAGATGGTATTGGCTTAAAGTTTTTGCATTGGCTACAAAAAGAGATTGGGATGTTCTTGAAAAGTTCTCCAAGGAAAAACGACCACCAATAGGTAGCAAAGCTTCTCCACCAACGTTCATTACTATATTTTATTGATCTGTTTAAATGATTCCTCTTAATAGCCTTCTGTATCTAGTTGTGTTGCTTGATAGGACTAAGTTGGCATATATTTATATCTAAACTCACATGTGGCATCAGGTTACAAACCTTTCGTAGAGGCATGCATTGACGCCGAGGAGAAAACTGAAGCTCTTAAGTATATTCCAAAACTTGCCGACCCTCGAGAACGAGCTGAGGTAATTTCTTGTCTTGTATCCTGTCTACTTATGCAATTTTTACTATAGTGTTAAAATTTGTTTTTATATAATTGAGTGAATTACACAGTAAAATCACAGTAGTATAATGTGCCGCAACATATGTACTTTGATGGTTGGAAATTTCCAAGTCTCCAACTTTGTGCATAACTGCAAAATGGCGGGACCAACTCTGCAATTGTTCTAAAAAAATAATAAAAATGAATTTTTAGGGATTAATATAAAGAAAATATGTAAAAGATTGGGGAATAATGATGTAATCTTCTTCTTGAGCATTAAATTGATATGCCAACAGAAACTAGATTATTAATAACGATCAAGATAGTTTGGAAGAAAACCTGGTTGATTTGAGCGAGCCATTACTTACTGTGACGCTATGATTAGGCTTATGCTCGAATTGGTATGGCAAAAGAAGCTGCAGATGCTGCATCCCAGGCCAAGGACAGTGAGTTGCTTGGTCGTCTGAAGATGAGTTTTGCGCAAAATGCAGCTGCTTCGTCTATCTTTGACACGCTTAGAGACCGATTGGGCGTCGCATGATTTCACCCACTTTTCTTTTCTTTTCTTTTTGGTCAGGCTGTGCAGTTCGCTTGAAATCACTCGACATCATCCTGAGTGCATATCATATGATCTTATTTTTTGGTTCTTTTTCGCCTTTTTGTGACATGTTTTTTTTACGATTCTTGTCTGGCTTGTATGGTAAAAGAAGCATGAGCTTGTTAACTTGTAGTTTGTTCCTTCTACCTAGAGTTCTGTTTTCTATCACCTTTAATTATGGGATCGGTAATTTGTAAGTCTGTTTGTGTCCTTACTCCTATGACCAAACTCGGTCATTAGATGAGTTTTGTTTTCTTTCATCTCTGAATAAGGGATCTCAATGAGTCCAGACTTGGACCAAAACAACACGCTTTGGTTGACATTGTCACGGACTGATTGGTTCTCGTCTAGATTGATACCGGACTGGATGTTAGAAAACCGATTTTGTTAGTTTATTTCTGGATCGGTCACGACCTGGAATCTGGCCAGGACCTGGAAATTTTAAAATGAAGGCAGAAAACCGAATTTGTTAGATTGGATCTGGATCAGTCAGGGCCGGTCCAAATCCAACCTGGTCTGTAAAGAGAACACTATCTCTTGGACGATTCCTTGAGCAATCAGGCAGAAATAGATTGCTTGCTAAACTTGTTCTGTTTTTCATAAACGGATATCCCATTCGATTACATTGGTTCAAATGTCTGATCAAGAAACCTTATTAAATGATCTATCAGGTTATGGCCTGAATAAATTGGACTTTTCATAACTGATTGTGGTTGTTTGGAATTTTGGATCGGATATCCAAACAAGGAAACTCCTTGAAATTGAGAGAAAATCCTAGACAGGTTGAGCCTTGAAAAAATAAGGTAAAAATAATAATTGTAGAACGGTTGTGATTTTGTCAACTTGATTGTAAAATTTAAGGGTAAATTGCGAAAAATAACCTAACCTTTAGGGGGTGTTGCGGTCTATCCGTCTATAGCCTAACCTTTTAAAAATGCAACTAAAAACCCAACGTATACAATATGTTGTAAATTGTAGCTTATGCTTGTTGCCGGTAAATTTTCCGGTGAAAGTGATGAGTTGTCTGATGAGGTGTACGTGAGTCATCTTCTTTCTTCAATGTCTGGATAAATAACGAAAAATACAAACCTTTTGGGAGTGTTGTTGTACCTAGCTTAACCTTTTAAAAATGAAAATAAAAACCAACCTATACTATTTATAACAATATCCAACCAAAAACCTCTATAACAAATCATCCTCAAGACAAATACCCGATTAGTGTGATGATAATTTCATATGTATGACATAATACATTCTCAAACTTTCATATGAATGCATGACATGCTTATCTACAAATGAGTATCGGATACAAAAATAAAAGAAACCCAAATAATGGTTTTATAACAAAAAGAAACTTCTTTCAAATAGGATAAAATAACCCGACAATAAAATACAGAAAATCATCACCTACACTGCCACACATCAGTAGCAAGATACCATCCAAACATAAGAATAGTAAATGTAAGTATCTAACACATTTATACATAAATTAAAAAATTGAACAAATTTATAGCTAACATGTGTTTGTTTGATAGCATGGACTATCCGGTGATGTTTTGTTATCTCAAATAAACGCTGCTCACGGGCCATCACAACAATGATCATTTATTGTCGCTCCTCCCACCACTCGATTAAGATGTTTAATTTTTTTTTTCTTGTTTAGACAATGTTTTTTCTGCATTTGTAGATAAGCATGTCATGCATTCATATGAAAGTTTGAGAATGTATTATGTCATACATATGAAATTATCATCGCACTACTCGGATATTTGGCTTGAGGATGATTTGTTATAGAGGTTTTTGGTTGGGTATTGTTATAAATAGTATAGGTTTGTTTTTATCTTCATTTTTAAAAGGTTAAGCTAGGTACAACAACACGTCCAAAAGGTTTGTATTTTTCGCTATTTATCCAGTCATTAAAGAAAGAAGATGACTCGCATACACCTCATCAGACAACTTATCACTTTTACCGGAAAATTTACCGGCGGCAAGCATAGGCTAAAATCTACAACATATTGTATACGTTGCGTTTTTAGTTGCATTTTTAAAAGGTTAGGCCATAGACCGCAACACCTCCAAAAGGTTAGGTTATTTTTCGCAAATTTTCATTTGTTATAAAATTTGTCCATAAATTCACACCGTATCAAAATTGGTGGTTTATAGTGAAATAGTTTATACACTGATTAATAAATTTTAAAGCTTGAATAATATTGGGTTAAATGGGGCGCAGGGCCCTTTGTGTATAAATGAGTATAAGGGATGCTCTTTTTTAAAAATGTGCATAAAGTAGGCCCCTTATAATTATATATAAAGATTAATTGAAAGGGTGAATTGGTAATTGTAACTTATTAAAGCCCAAACCCACTATATTTTATAAATTCAAGGCTCAATAAGGCTATATAAGCCCAAATCTGTTTTTTTGCAAATTCAATGCCCAATTAGGATATACAAGCTCAAGCCCAATCAACCTATTTAATAAATCCAAGGCCCACTCGGGTTATACAAGCCCAAGCCCAAGCCTAACCACGTCTGTCGGTACACAAGGTCCGTTAAAATAAAAATCTTGCATATAGTGGGTTTGAAGTATGGATGACCCTCTCTCCCGCCCTTATACTAATTGAACTTGGTAATCTATTGTTTTTTTGTTTTTGTGTTTTTATTGCTAATCTTAATCTCTGCTTACCCAAACTAGTGTTACACACGATTTTTCTAAAGATTTATTTACACAAACATCTCGATTTATTTACAAAAGCATCTCGATTTATTTACACAAACAAGCATCTCGATTTATATACAAAAGCATCTCGATTTATTTACACAAGCAAGCATCTTGATTTATATACAAAAGCATCTCGATTTATTAACACAATCAAGCCTCTCGATCTCGATTTATTTACACAAGCATCTCGATTTATTTACACAAAGCAAACCCCTCAACTTATTTTCACAATCAAGTGATTGTTTTCTCAAAAAATAAGCAAAGCAAACTCCTCGACTTATTTACACAAGCTCTCGAGTTATTTACACAAGCTCTCGATTTATTTACACAAAGCAAACTCCTCGACTTATTTACACAAACATCTCGATTTATTTACACAATCTCCCGATTTATTTACACAAAGCGCGACTTATTTACACAAGCATATCGATTTATTTATACAATCTCTCGATTTATTTACACAAGCTCTCGATTTGAAATTGTGTATAAACTAGGGCTTGACTAATAAAATGCCAAATCCATCAAGGAAGTCATTCAACTCACCCTATCCATGCCACCGCGGCTAGTGACCTCCACAAAGAGCTTATGCAGATCAAGATCTCTGCCACCAATGATTGGAATCCTGTGATTCAAAACAAGGGCAAGTCATCATCTATTTACGTAAATTGACTACATATAAAATCATAGTTATCATGGATCCGCCTTGTAGTGCAGGATGAATACTAAATTATCATAAAGCAACAAAAAAGGTAAATTATGAAAGGAAAAGGCAAAATCAAGAAAGTCAGAAGAAGTATATACCAAAACTTGATTCAACTTTCTTTATCAAGAAAGAAAGTAAAGCCGCTGGCGGCTGTGGTGTTGGTGCGGCTGGTGCCATACTAACCAACTTCCCACTGTTCTTCACACTTTCTTCCACCATTCCTGATTCAACTTTCTTTACTGCAAAGGAAAGATAAGAACCAATATAATCAACTTCTTTACTTTAAAAAACCATAGAACATCACAATGCACTGAATAAGTGTAAAAACGCAATACATTGTAAAGGGTCAGAAATCGATTCTTATCTTTTCATAGCAAAGTCCGAAATCGATTCTTATATTTACACACTTTCTTTCAAAAATGGCAACCACTGATTTCTCTGATACATCAGCAACTTTCCAAGCAGCACTCAACCCTTTAAACAGAAACCAAATAGTCATTTTACCCTCTTCTACAATCAGTTACTAATTCACTAAATTCAAATACCCAAACAGAAACCAAATAGTCAAGCTAAAGCCATAAAAAAAAATGCCAAGTTTGAAGTAGAATAAGCCAACATAAAAACTGAATGACTGTCAAAGGATTATGCGTTTAGTTAGTGTTTAACATTAGCAACCTGTGATAGTCTAAACAAAAACCAAATATTCATTTCCAATCACAATCGTTCACTTCCAATCAAGAATAAAAAACGATTCGAAGTAATTGAAGGAAATAGAGAGATTTACCGGTGGTTTGAGATTGAGCCGTGGAAGGGCAAAATAGAGCAAATGCCATCGCGGCAATGAGCAACCAAGTCGAGAAAAGTCTCCATAGATCACGCGCGAAATTAGGTATCATCGGATTGCCGAGCTTTTTGAGCGAAATTCCCCATTCTTCACAATCTTTCTTGAACACAAAATTGAGCACAGTCAGGTGTTCTTGTTGATTAAAGAAATTAGGGGAAAGAACAAGCGAAAGAGATGAAGAAGAAGGTATAATTGCTGACGAAATTGAGATTCAATTGCGAGTATGGTTTAATCAAAACCGAAATTGATTGAAGTATCGAAAATCGAAATAAGAGAGCAAAGAGGGCAGTAGAAGAGCCTGCAAATGCCTTCTCTCTCCCTCTCTTTCGGATCCGGCGGCAGTTAGCGATTAGGGTTTTTTTTAACTTGGTTTTGATTTTAATTTATTTCAAATTCCTATTTTATCCCTATTTTTAAAATTAAAAATAAATTAGAAATGATTTAGGGCCTATTATGTATCCAGTTCTCAATAATATTCGGTTCATGTCTTATAACGGTATTATTCATGTTAATTTTTCAAAAATAAATAATAGTTTTTCATAGATAATACGGTAATGGTTGGGATTTTGTTAACTTCAAAGTAAAGTTTTATCTTAAATTGGTCCCAACCAAATTCAGATTCTAGATGGGCAAATACATAAGTTTTGGTAAACAATTAACTATCTACTGCAGAGGATTACTTATGGGATGATTGCTAAACAAAATTCTACTGCAATGATCAAAGCTCAGAGGTCAACGTTGAAGCCCTACAATGGCGGATATACATTGATAAAAGAGAGAGATAAGGGGATGCTAGCCCAATTTTGTGGACATTGGGTTGATGCTAATCTAGCCAATCAAAACAATAGGCTGATTTTCAAAGGAAAAAAAAAAAAGAAAAAAGCAGCTTGCTGGTTTACTAAAGAAAAAACAAACAAAAATTGGAAAAAATAAAATAAAAAAATCAAACAAGGGCATCAATGCTAATCTTTTTGCCCTTGTCTTTGGCCATGAATCCCATCTAACTCAAATCTTCAATAGGGAAGAACCGGTTAATTTACGAGTAATTTCGTCTGTGTATATATGTCATTAGATGATGGTTAATTGTGTTGATCCGAACAATAGGAGCCTAAGATCAGTAAGGTAACAAAAAAATCTTCAAATTTATACAGAAAAGAAAGAAAACCATAAAAAATGTGGTCTTCAAAGGAAAATATAGAGAAGAAAGATATTGCAAATACATTGGTAGCAGTTGCAATAGACAAAGACAAAGGAAGCCAACATGCATTGAAATGGGCTATTGATCATCTTCTTGTTAAAGGCCAAACTGTGGTTCTCGTTCATGTTAGGGTTAAGTCTTCATCTGCGCCGCTTGGTAACTTTCTTTCCTTCTCTATACATGTATCATTGTTGGCTTATTAGTTTTTTTTTAGTTTTATGAGATTATGATGTGTTTAATAATACTCTTGATCAGGCAGACAACTTGATGCACAAACCAAGGACTTGTTCCTTCCTTTTCGCTGTTTTTGCACTCGAAAATATGTATGTGTGTTTTGATGTTTTTGTGGAAGAATTCATAGACATTGTTGTTTGATTATATGGTTTTGTTGTTTTAGATTCAATGCAAAGATGTGATACTTGAAGATACAGATGTAGCAAAAGCCATTATTGATTATGTAGCTCAATCTGCTATAGAGATATTGATTATGGGTTCTGCTTCAAAGGGCGGTTTTCTTAGGTATTTGTCCTTACTATGAGCGAAACTTTTTTTTCGAAAAGTTTGGCTCAAGCTTGATCACTTATTAAACGAGTCGGGTATATCACATTTTACAAGTCGGTAAAATTTTAAGCTCAACACGATTCTAAATGAGGTGGGCATGAACTACCGGAGCTCAGTTCGCTCGACTCGTATAACAACCCTGGTGATGACTATGAGTCGGTCTTCAGTCACGTTGTTATATGAGTCGAGTTAATCTAGCTTGGCTCGGGCTTATTTACATACTAAACGAGTTGAGTATAAACACATTTTTAAGCTTTATTAAAATTTAGGTTCGGGTAAAGCTCAACTCTATTATAAGCAAGTTGAACACGAGCATATAAAGTTCAGCTTGAGATCCTTCACTTACTAAACGAGCAGAGTAGTAGGAACATATAATTTTATTTCGATTAAAATTTAACCACGGTTTGATTTTAAACGATCTGAACATGAGAATATCAAAGCTCGGGTCGTTTGACTTGAATAAACATTTGTATTGTGTTTGGAGTATTATATAAACTGATGATTGATGATTGATAAGCATTTGTATTGTGTTTGGAGAAAACAGATTCAACAAGGTGGACATACCAAACACAATATCAAAAGGAGCACCAGACTTTTGCAGTGTCTATATAATCTCCAAAGGAAAAATCTCAACCATGAAATCAGCCTCTCGCACTGCACCGCAAACGTCGTCGCTTCGAAGCCAAATTATGAGCAGTCCAAGCAACAGCATTCCTCCTTCTCCTTGTAGTAGTAGTGCCAGAGGTTTTTTCTCCCTTTTGAGACTTATGACTTATGTAGTTTTCTTGTTGTGATCATTGAAGTGCACTGCAGTTATATACTTAGCACATCTCTCTTTTTCTTTTTTTTATTTCTTTGCATCAGGAAGTGAAAGGCTTTCTTCTGTAGGATCACCAACTCACCATGACGAGCTGGATATTATGAGGTAAGTTCTAATTTGTTTTTCATTTGATTATGGATTGTTATTATCTCACAACTAGTTAAAGTATCATGTGAAATACTGGTGCGTTAATGTAACGTGGAATTTCGTTGCACATTTTAAGCGCACATGTGTGCTAAATTCTGAGTCCAATGGAGGAGTGATCCCCACTGACACATGAGATTAACGGGATTACATCCTGAAACCAATTAAAAATGCGAGGTGTGATCCACCGACTTTATATATCGGGTTGGAGGCTTGCTTATTATCGACGTACATAGGACAATTTCGTCTTTACACGTGTATAAGGATGACAATGGGTTTCGATAGGCGGGTAACTTCTGTCACATACCCGTTAATCATACCCGTCACCCATCAGAGAACCGCGTAAATCGTGTGAATTTATTAACTTATGATGTATTTTCCCACTTATACTTCAACATTCATATTCATGAAATAAATAATATGAATAATAAGACATAATACTTATTAATAACGTATATGATGATTTTAAGATTAAATATACAGAATTCTGGTGTATTGGGTCAAGCGTGAGTGAAGAAAACCGTACCCTATCCACTATTCATTATCCGCTATTCATTATCCGTACATCACCTCTTTTTTTTTTGAACTTTCGACCACTTTCTTTATTCGGATATTTATCGAATGCGGGGTGAAATGTCATTTTCTGCCCATGTGTTACATTCTTTCGATTGGTGTTGAAGATGAATAATCTTACATCTAATCAGTTCATTGCTCGACTTTTTAGTAATAAGTTCACGAGTATATTATGAGATTTACATAGTTATGTTGAATAACAATGAATATTTTTTTTGAATCAGTTCAACTAGGTCACCATTTACAAGAGGAGCGAGACGACCATATGTAAAATCTTACGGTGAACTCATAGTCGATTCAGACCTATCATTTGCAAGCTCTGGGAGGCAAAGTCTTGATCGGTCATCCTTCTACGACACGGATCCACCAAGGACTCAAAATCGGCTTTCTACGAGTTCGGATATCTCCTCGGATTATCCGTTTGACATACTAAGTCGAAGGTCATTAGATAGCAATCCTGTTGACTTTTCAGTGGTATCCGATGATATTGCAAGCATGTCATGGTCATCGTCACAAGCTGCGGTAAGAAAATGTGTTTTACATTCTAATAGCAATCTAAGTTGTTCTTATAAGATGGAATTGATTTTTTTTAAATGTGTCATTTAACATAATAGGATGATATGGAAGCTGAAATGAGAAGATTAAAGCTTGAATTGAAGCAAACTATGGACATGTATAGTAGTGCATGCAAGGAAGCTCTTACGGCTAAGCAAAAGGTAAGTCTGATCTTTTTAATAATTAAGAGATAACGAGTTTTATATATAAACGTATATATAGTTTTATATCTACGTTTAAAAACCACTAGCTTATCAGAGATGAAATTCATTGCTACGAGAAGCTTATTGAGTAGGTGAACTAATTAGCTGGCTGAACAATTTTATTTATTTACTATTTTTTTTAAAGATTGATAGGTGTTTGAGCTAACAAAACCGTTTGAATTTAATATGAGTACGAATTATCAAATAGGGTTTATGATTTTTTTGTAGATTTGTATTTATAAATATATCATTTGATTTGATAAACTAGTACCTATAAGCTTTCTTCATTTATCTTGTGAAATTAAAAAAAAAAAAGCTTACGTAAGTTAGCTTAAACTTTATTAAGTTTGGAGTCATTTCGTAGCTTATGTCTTTTTTCTATAAGCTTTGGTAAGCTTGTGAAAAGGGATTTTCAAACGCACCTAATTCCCCGTACGGTAATGGTCTACCGGAATTTTGTCAATTGTTTAAATAACCGAAATAGTACAAATTATTATTCAATGATCAAAAATAATTCAAACTTTAACAGTTTCAAAATCTATTACACGAACTAAAAAAATGATGACATTCGGAAAACGTTTTGTGATCAAAATGTAATCAACAAAAAATTTAGGGATGAACTTACATTTTCTTCAAACACATTACATTTTCTCCCTGATTTTTTGTTGATTACATTTTTGATCCCAAAACTTTTTTTTTTCTAACTAATCATGTCATCCTTATGGATGGGAACGTGCTCATATCAAAATTGGGTGACATGTGGTAATTTTTTGTATTACTTTTGAGTCATTTTAATTTTTTGAAAATTGGTATTCAAGCTATATCACTATGGCATGATCAAAGTAACATAGTTTGAAATGCTAGGCAATGGAGCTACAGAAATGGAAACTAGAAGAACAAAGGAGATTAGAAGAAGCAAAAGTAAAGGAGGAATCTGCACTTGAACGTGTGGAGAAGGAGAAGGCGAAATCAAAAGCAGCAATGGAGGCAGCACAAGCAGCTAAAAGAATTGCTGAACTAGAAGCACAGAAGAGAATGTCAGCTGAAATGAAAGCACTTAAAGAAGCAGAAGATGATAAGTCAATTGACACATTTGCATCAGATATGAGTTATAGAAGATACACAATTGAAGAGATTGAGGTTGCAACTGAGTATTTTGCGCAATCGCGTAAGATTGGAGAAGGTGGCTATGGACCTGTATTTCTAGCTTCTCTTGATCATACACAAGTTGCTATTAAGGTTCTTCGTCCTGATGCAGCACAAGGAAGATCACAATTTCAGCAAGAGGTATTTAATTTACTGTTCTTTCATCTCTTGGTGAAACTAATGAATTTTGCTCTTGTGTGGATGCATAATACAAGCTTTATGACCTATATAATGCATTTTTTTAGCATAAGTGTTTTACTTTCTTTCACACCGAAAACTACAAATATGGGTTAGTATAAAAACAAGTAGTTTATCGGAGTTGCAGTTTGTCGGAGCTCAAGTTGAAGTCGAAGGTTATTGTTAGTAAGCTTATTGCATAGCTGATAAAATGAATTTATATTGAAATAACAAGTTTATCGGAGCTCAAATTGAAGTCGAAGGTTATTGTTAGTCGAAGTTTATTGCATAGCTAATAAAATGAACTTATATTGAAATACCAAGTTTATTGGATAGTTTATAAGTATTATGGTAGTCAGGTAAGACTTTTTGTAAATTAGGTTAAATTTAAAATAAAATTGAAGAATTCTAAGAATAAGCTTCAATAATTTTCTCATTTAGCTTACAATTCATCCAAAAATTTAATTTTCAGTAAGTTGTGATAGACTTTGATAAGTTAGGTTTCCAAACCATCAGTTAACAAGATTGTGGTCCCGTTCCGGGTTTTTTGAGATTATTTAGGAATTATAATTCCAAATAATCTGATAATTTTTTTAATTTTTTTTTTGAAACTCTGCTCCCTCATATAAAAAAATCCATTACTTTAAAATTAATTACATCTGATAATCCAAGTTGAAATTGATGAAAAAATTATCAAAATAATGCACAATTTAATCTTTTCACGGTAATCTTCAATTAAACTCATATAAAATAGCATACCTGTTCAAAAGTCCGGACCTGAACAAAGAGGACCGAAAATAGACCGAATTTTTCGGTTTTTTTCATTTTTTTCGCACTTAGCCTATTGCGGACCGGACCAAGTGTTAAATAATTAATTTTATTTTTTTTCACTAAAATTTTAATTAATTTAAATTTTTTTCCTGCATATTTTCATTTAAAAAAAAAATATAGGTCCGGACCAGACCGGTTGGAGACCAGATTATTTGGACCGAAGACCGTAACTTTTGTTTCGGTCCGATCCGGTCGGTCCAAAACCCGGACCGAACCGATAATTCAACACTCCTAAGCATACCGAACGCACCATATGTCTTTTCATTAAGCTTCACGTGATTGGTTTATAACACATGATGCCAACATCAACTAATTTTTGGTTAATTATGATAATGTTTTCATCTCATGTTGGTTAATTTCTTGTAAACAGGTTAAAGTCCTAAGTTGCATAAGACATCCTAACATGGTACTTCTCCTAGGAGCTTGTCCAGAATACGGTTGCTTAGTATACGAGTACATGCACAACGGAAGCTTAGAAGACAGACTCTTCTGCAAAGGCGGAACACCCCCAATCCCATGGCAACACAGATTCCGTATAGCAGCCGAGATCGCAACCGGTCTACTCTTCCTACATCAAACCAAACCCGAACCACTAGTCCACCGCGACCTCAAACCCGCAAACATTCTCCTTGACAGGAACTTAGTCAGTAAAATAAGCGATGTGGGATTAGCTCGCCTTGTTCCTCCATCAATGGCTGATAGTGTAACGCAATACCGAATGACATCAACTGCTGGAACTTTCTGTTACATAGATCCTGAGTATCAACAAACAGGAATGCTTGGTGTGAAATCAGATGTGTACTCGCTTGGGATTTTGCTGTTGCAGATTATTACTGCTAAGTCACCGATGGGTTTGACGCATTATGTTGAACGTGCACTCGAAACCGGGACTTTTAGTGAGATGTTGGATCCTTCTATTGATTGGCCTGTTGAAGAAGCTAAGAGGTTTGCGGAAATGTCTCTTAAGTGTGCTGAGTTGAGAAGGAAGGATAGGCCGGATCTCGGGTCGGTTGTGTTGACGGAACTTAATAGGTTGAGGATGCTTGGCGAGGATAGTCTTGATGTTCAAGGGTATACTGGTATTGAATGCTTTGCTCAAACACCTGGCCGGGCTTCTGTGAAACAAGTACTCTCTTTTCATTACCTTCTCATTGTTTTCAACTTGTTTTTTTGTAAAGCCTCGTTGCTCCAATTTAGACCTAACGTGCATGTATGCGGGTTGGGATGTGTGGACCGGATCCGTCACGTTATATTGGTCCGTTGAAATTTACTATGGTATTGGTGTATAGTCTAGATAGGCTCGTCTAGGTACAGTTCGGACTTAGTGTGCATATCTACAAGGTTAGTCGTCACGTTATATTAATTCACTGGAATTTGTCATGCTGCGATAAAATTTTATTAGACTTATGTGTTGAATATTGATGAAATTTCACCGTTCATCTATTCTAAACGTTCGAATATTTACCATGTCGTATCGTTATAGTTAGCTAGATAGATATGCATTGCCCTTTGATTACTTGAACTATCCTACTAGATGCATCATTTGATTAACTCCATTGCCTTTTGTGCAGGACGTAATGAACGTCACGCCTTCTCATGAAAGCAATAGAAGCCATTAGGGTGTCATGTAAGCAAATCGAAACCCGAGTAGCCATTACAAATAGCTTGGATGAGTTCTGGTCAATCCACAGATTTTTCTCCTAATTTGTATGTACAATGTGGTTAAAAAAATGAAGCGAAGGAGAAGTCCAATGGGAGATGGATGTTGTAAAATGTAAGTGAGTATATTCATCAACCATGTAACTTCTAATATAGGATGAAGAGAAAGAAAAGGATGTCCATAGGATTAGGTTTTCTATGTAAAATTGGAGTTTATCATTTTTGTGTACTCTTTTTTGTTTGGCTATAAATACACAAAATCTCATGTTAATATAATTTTGAATGCTCGTGAGTAGTGACAATTGTACAAGAGTACTCGCAGAAATATATAGAGTGGTCCTGGAGTGAAGACAATTAAACTACTGTCCATTTATGAGACTTTGATTTATTAATTTTTTAATCATCAAAATACTTCATTTCCTTTCAAAAAAAAAAATCAAAATTCTTCATTTTACTCAAAATAAGGTCAGGCAGTAGATAGGTTCCAATTCAAGATGAATTGCAATAAAGTACAATGGGAAAAGAGGCAAAGTTGGCCTAACTTGACCCAATCAACCGAAATCTCATTGGCCGATTGACTGAACACTTTACGGACACGTAATATTTTGAAGAAAATATAGTATGTTTAGTCTTAATATCACAAAATATGGCATTACTATTATAGTTTATGTTACAAGTTAACAATTGCTAATAACTTTTAATCAACTGTGAATGTTAGGATTTCGCTGCACATTCGAACACTTACGCATTAGGCCCAACACATGAATTCAGTAAGGTGGCAATAGGACATTAGGAGTCGGCAAATCTTATATGATAATCCAGTTACTCCTTATTATCGAAAATGTGGGACATATAACAACTGAAGCATCTATGTTTGAACTGATGACACGAAGAACCATCGCAAGGTGACATACATAGCGGTAAATGGATAGAAGAATAACATCAACACTAGTCAGATAATGTCAAGCAATGACAGTCGAACGGAACGTCATGACATTGTCCTTACCCAAAAAGAGATTAGACCCTACCTTATAATCAGCAGTGGCATGGTGATTGATCAGAGAATTCATGACATGGTACTGCACTAAGCCGGTTAGGTCACAACAAGTAACGCAAACATAGGTACCATGGACTCATCATGCGCGAGTTCAGTTTGTCATATGAATGGTGCCTCTTGGGGAATTCTATGATTGTATATACAGCCTGTAATGTCAATTGGTATGCATAGCCACCGACTTCCATGTTGATTCGAGTCGCATTAAGTGGAGTCTCTCAACAAAAGGTTCTAGAACAGCAGCTTCTTCTTCTGGTGCAAAAGCCATGCATATGCTCAGCTCTTGCACTGCCTCACCGTACTCCCTGGAAATTATTGTATGCAGTCATTATAAATCACAGGCAGGAACAAAGAACAGTAACAAATGAACCTTGTCTATTTTTGCATTACTGTTCAGCAATCGCAATGATTATGCCAAACCCTCTAAGAATCGTATGCAATCACTAGTAGACTAGTTTTGTTTCGTTTCCATTCCTGTTAGCTTAGTTTGTAACTAAACAGGCAATTCTTACTTTGAGAAGGTATACCTGTTGTAGAATAGCATCATGCCATGTTCTCTCCTCAATGACCAGTTGTGAGGCTGCAGAATCAAAAGCCTTTCTGCTGCCATTATTGCCAACCTGTTTGTAGAACAGAAAATAGCATTAAAATTTTGGAAGCAAATGAAATCAAGTAGTTCAAAAGAATATGATATGAAGTGTCACTTATACCAAGGATCATTCGCTTCAAACCAATCTAAATATTAGTACAAAGATTCGATGACTGCGTTGACAATGAGAATGCTCTCTATATAAGCCATTGGGATGAAACTGATAGTCCGGAAGATTTTAAACCCGGGATCGGTATTTATAGTCAAACTTTGAGGGTGAAAACACATTCAAACAAATAGTCATTTTTTCCCCTTCCTTCCGTTTCACATCAATTGTCAGTGAGAGCTGAGAGGACCATAAAACAAAAGGCTACAAAAATAGATTAGGTATGTGATCCATTAAGCTTAGTCATTCATGTAGCACTGGTGACAGCTGGAATTGGATTTATTTGTTATAAATTGTAAGAAATTGCAAGGCGCGTCTTGTGAGATTAAGAAGAATAGATTGGGAGGAACAAGAAGTCAAGAACAGATTTGAAGAAGGTTGGCCAAATTAGTGGGGTTTCGCAACATAAGGAGATGAAGAGAAGCATACATAGTTTTCTTTGTCTAGTAACAAACAAAAGAGAAAACTTTATTGCATAGAAGACTTCTTCAGCATAAACATGGAAAGAGACAAATTTATAGTAAATACACTTATAATTTTCCCGAAAAGCATTGTTCAAGTTGGTGCCTAAACCTAATATTTTCTGAAGTGCCTACACTACAACTTTTGTTTCACATCTTGATCTACTATCTTTTCGTGCAAGGAAAAGTCATGACCAAAAAGCAAAATAAAGGAAGCTTTTTAGGTACTCTATGGAAGTAAAGTTATGTTTAAATAAAGACTTTTTCTTCATTAATGGGCAAAAAAAAGATAAAGAATGGAAACATTTGGATAAGATTTGATAATGCACAGATTTGAATTTCAAATTACAACTCGCATATGTCTTACTAGTTACTAGAACGCAGACACACTCACTCTCTTGACTCTTGAACTGATGTAACTATATAAGAACATGACCGTAAAGGACAGCAGATAAATTATGAAAGCTCAAACTTAACACATGCTTCCTTTTAAGAGCATACATCAAAAGTAAGAATTGCTAAGGTTAGCAGCCAAAAAAATGTGGATGTAAAGTAGCTGTAAAGCAAAGCAAAGAAATAACCTCAAATCCTGAGTCCGTAGCAAAGGTTGTTTGGAAGAACAAGGAACCGGCCTCAATGCAGAAGTCAACATCAGCCCATGATTCATCCTTGAAGCACGTTTCCAGTGAAGCCTCTGCAGTCACAACTTCTATCTTAATTATGCACATCCACCACTTATTGATTAACATAAAAGGCTTAAGGGAACCATCTCTTTCCTACCCCAAGAATGTCCCTCAAAACAAAATAAGGCAAAGGAACAATAGGCTAGTCAGATGTGACGTACAATTAAGTTTGCCAAAGCAATTCCTATGATATCTCGGTTAGTTGCAATGTCAAGTGCTGAAAGTGAACTGCTATTCAGATCTGAAGCCCTACATCTGGGATCTTCAACACATCCGCCATTAACGATAGCAAACAAGCTATGTCCAGACGTTGCCTTGAAGAGTTCCTGTGTAACAGCAAGAAACAGAGGTTCAGACTATTGAATTTCAGAGTGATTCCGATATCGACTAAGCCCATTACTTCGCCGAGAAATATTGGTTATACCTGTGGAGTCTCTGTCTGGGGCCAAATTAGAAAATCTTCCCCCACCCGAGATCCAACGATGGTTAGTCCAAGCCTCTGGCAAACTTCAATATATATTATGCTCAGCACTATAGCTGCAAACAAGATTGTCATATGAATTACATAACTCCAATAAGATAACACAAACCTCAAGTAACAAAAGTGAAAAGAATAGAGAAGGGGGATTACCACTGCCACGCCCAGAGCTCAAAACTCCATGTAGGTATGAAAATTCCGGATCCACGGCAACACGTAGCCTTTTAAAGCCTCTTTGTTCAAAGAGAACCAAGTTCACTGCTTCTAGAACTTCAATTAAATGGCAACCAATGTCTCTAGAAACCAGTTCTGCCTCAACTTCTCTAGCAATTACATCCAACTCACTCAACCATTCAGATAGTTTCTTTCCAGCAAGAGGCATGTTGTCCAAGTAGTGACCCTCATGTGGATCATCTGAAGAAACATCTCTCTTTTCATTTAAGATAGAAGGAGCATCCATCAATCCACTCAAAGCCATGAAAGCTCTGTCTTCAGCTGCAATATATAGCAGAGCCTACAGAGAAGAAGTCAATGTATGTCAAATAAGTTAAAAAAGAATATAGCATATATAGTACTTGATCTTTTTCATGACCAATAAAGAGAATATAACAAGAAAAAATGAGAAAAGTCAGAGAACACATAGTAAAAGAAGCACGTATTGATATCAATTGAGAAGCAAGTGCTTCTAATCCAGGGACATTCCTTGCCAAGGAAAATGACAAAGGGAACAATGCTGAATGGAGCAAAAATCTAGTCAGCTTACAAGATGAACAACATGTTAGACAAGTTATTCATTAATATTACCTTTGCAAGGGATATGTCTTTGTCCTTTGAATGGAGAAAAATCTCTTTCGTGAAATTCTCCCTTGCATCCTTGAGTACCTAGAAATTTCATAATAAAGAAGATGTCACAAGATCTTGTCAACCAGAAACTTGAAACAATAGACCTTTCACGGGAATTATTCATAATTATTTGACAATATCTTATCAAAAGATTGGAACGACGTTGCCCGAAAAAGAGATTAAAGAACAGATCAACTAGAAACTTGAATAATATAACTTTTACAGGAAATATTCATGAGTATGTTGCCAGATGCTTTTGGTAAATGCAGAAATTAAGAGCAACAAATGGAACACGGTTTTAGATTTCACTTGTACAGAACAGTATAACTTCAACAAAATTCATATGGAAGAATGTTCAAGCAAAACACACCAGTAGCTTCTTCTAAGTTCTAAGAGAAGAAACAACGAGAAACAAAATAATCCTGTTGAAGTTGCATAATAGCATCTCACTAAGAAGAGAGAAGCAACAAATATACCTTCAAATAATAATCAGAGCTGGAGATCCCCCTAGCTAAATGAGTATCATGAAGCGAGGAAGCTGAAGCAAATGGAACAGAAGCAGGACAACTAAAGCTTCCTCCTCTTTGTTTCGCTTTACAAGCCGCAGTCCATGATTTCAATGATGTTGTTCCGTTTCCAAGAGGATAGGAACCATTATTGGTATCAAACCTACCAAAGCAAATAGGATTCAAAATCTACAAATATGATGACGATTACAAGCTTTCTCATAAGCTGTAAACGAAATCATATTACTACTGCACATACTGACATACTCCCAATGTTGCATAAAAACTTCTGCATCATTTTGTAAACAGTATCATTTGTCAGAATATTCAAAAAAAAAAAACAGTATTAAATTGAACTCTAGTGATTGCTGAATCATACTTAATTATTTTATTTTAATTCCAAAAATATCCACATTATTTTGCTACACGTTGTGATAAATTATTCTTGTGGACCGCAAGAACCAATCTGCAGCGGAAATTATCATAAAACAGGTCTAGCATTTATAATTGCAGTTCGCAGACCCCACCGTTATCCTTCATAAAGCAACAAACGAAAAAAAAAAAACTCAAAGATAAAATTTAAAATTATGTTGAACTCACAATTTAAAAGAATCATTCCGATGAGTAGTTTCGGCAAAGATAAAGACAATTAACAAGCAAGAAAAAGAAGAAATAATCAACAGAGAAACGAGAAGTAGTACCTGAGTAGAGAACGATTAGAATCAGCGGACATCATCGCGGCCATGGAAGTAGTAATACCAGAAGGATTACTAATTCCAGTTCCATCAGCAGTAACAGAGCGAAGTTTGGGGAAAATCAACAATGGCGAGCACAGTGCCGACATGATTAACGCCTCTTAGTAGAAAAATCAAAGTAAAAAATCAACAAAAACTAGAAATCCATGACGAAATCAAAGCAGTTAGAGTGGGAAATTTCAATGAAGGGAGATGAAAAGTAATGAGAAGAAGATGAGAGGGAGAAAGACGAGATTGAATTGGTTGAGAAACGGCCAAAATCCATGTAGAGAAAAGGTTGCTAGCAGGCTTGTTGATTATTTTCTTTCTTTTTTGGTGGTTTCTCTCTCTTTGGTGAGGAGAGAGGGATGAATGATTGAATGGTGAGATTGAAGGAATGGGGTTGGGAATTGGGATAATATACAGAGAGGGCAGGAAAATTCAGAAAGCGTGAGGGAGAGAAGAGAGGAGAGAGAGTTGGAAACAATACTCAATATTTGAACATTTGGTCCGAAAATACAGGTAGAAGTGGATAATTAATTTTATGGTTTAGATGTTTAGATGTAGATTGCAAGTTTGGTCTTCCATTTTATATTTTTTTATTTTCCTTGGGTAAAGATTTTTTATTTTTTATTTGTGTGATGATGGGAGTAAGGATGACATTTATACGGTAACTAGTTTATAGCCCGCACATCGTGCGGGTATATTTATATATTGTATATTTTGAGTAATATGTCATGAGACCGTATATGAGTGATTTAATGATATAAATATGATAGTCATTAACTTTTAGTTATTCTCGCAATGATAAAATATTCATAAATAAAATTGTATCATTGTTTTCGAATTTAAATTATTCTTATACAATACATAACTTTCTGTTTAGGCTTATAAATAAAATAGAGGAATATACAAATAATAAATTTTGTTTTAGATTTGTAATATGAACAAATACGTAATATAAAAAATATTTTGTTCGTAATAAAAAAAATAAATTTGTAATAAAAAACTATAAAAAAATCAGTCGTCACTTTTGAAAATTTAGAAAAAAAAAATAAAGTAATCAATAAAACTTTAGAAAAAAAACTAGATTTGTAAGCCGAATCAATTAAGACTTTTTTGATAAATTAAAAAAATCAAATCCATTTGTAAAATAAGACGATAAAATATGAACAAAAATAAAAATTATAAATTATATAATTAAGATAAAAAACGAAAATTATAAATCGAAACTATTGTGATATACGATCAAATGAGTACCAACAAACTTTTAAATAATTCACTGTTGAAAGAAGATAAATGAACAAATACAAAATAATAACTAAAAAAATAATTTGCTCGTAATTGAAGAAATACAAAATAATTAAAAATAATAGATTGTTCGTAATAAATAAATTAAGAGGTGTGATAAATAAAAAATTAAAAAACGTTTTGTTGCTTTTGAAGATATAGAAAAAGAAAAGAAAAAAAAGAAGAAGAAGGAATCAACATAAATTTATGGGGAAAAAAAATCAGATTTATAAAGCGATTCACTTATGAGTGTGTTAATAGAAGATAAATGAAGAATATTTGTAAAAGTATTTTCAACAGTAATCATATTGTGTAGATAAAATAAATATCAAGACAATTTACAAACACTTTGAAAAATCAGATTTTAAAAATATATATTTGTAATACGAAGATATACAAATGCGAATGGTTAGGGAAAAAAAAGAAGAGGAATCTACAAAAAGATAATTGTTTGTCTTAGATTTGTTGAACAAATACGTAATAAAAAAAAGATATTTTTGTAACAAAAAGCTAAAATTCGTAATAAAAAAACCAAAAAATATCCAGCCGTCACTTTTGAAGATTTAGAACACTTTAATAAATCAATAAAATTTTATTAAAAAAATCAGATTAGCAAACGGAATCAATTAAGATTTTGTTGAAAAATAAAAAATCAAAGCTATTTGTAAAATAAGATTTTTAGATTTGTAAACCGAGAAAAATAGATCTTCTGTCAACGATAAAATACTAACAACAATGAAAAAAATAGAGGAATATACAAAAAAAAAAATTGTTATAGATTTGTAATATAAACAACTATGTTATGCAAAAAATAGGTTTTCTTTTACGATATTAAAATTAAAATTCGTAATTAAAAATAATATAAAAAATCATTTGTCACTTTCAAAGATTTCGAAAAAAATATTAACTAATAAAAAAATTGTAAACCGAATCAATTAAGATTGTACTGGTAAAAGATAAATCAAGAAAAAAAAGGCGAAAGTTGATCCCAATTTTCTCTATAAACAAAAAAACGAAATTGTTGTTAAATGAAATTTAACGATATTTGTAAAACAAAATTTCATATTTGTAATCTAATTGTGATGATAAAAGATGAATCGAATTTACAAACGGCTTAAAAATTAGAGAACACCGAAAGTTGATCATTTGTTGTAAATTGAATTTACATAATGTTGAACAGAGAACGGTTGGAAAAATATGATTCGAACACGGAATAAAAAATGAAGAAGAAGATATACGATGTTAAAGAACGAAGAAGATGATATAAAATCGTTTGAAAATCCGTGCCGGTAAAGCGGTAATCAAACAAAAGGAAACGTGATATTATACCAAAACATAAGCCAAAAAATTTAGAATTGGATGATTACCTTTGGTCAAGAAGAGGAATTGAAGCAAGAATACGAAAATTGATGAAGAGGTTGATAGCTTGTTGTTCGATAAATATAGCGTAAAAAGAAGATAAAAATTAGGCTTGTTGAAGAAGATTTCAATTAAGCTTGTTAAAGAAGATTCATTAGGATCAGATTAGACGGTACTCTTTTATGAGAAGACTGATCTAATTATTTTTAATTCATGTTCAATATCTATTTACAAAATCAAAAGAAATCTTTTTAGATACGGGAGTAACGATATTGAACGTCCGTAAATAAGATTTATTGGCTTAATTAGTTATTTAGAGAAAAAAAAGTTTTAATCTCTCAAAAAATTCTGAGGCCGTCACGTCAGCTTAGTGACGTCTCTTTTAGTATAGGTATATAGATACTAATACCTCAAACTTAACCACGGAAAATGGGTGAAATCTAATAAAATTACCGGGGTAATGTGGGTTGTGGCCTGTGGGGCAGTTTGGTGACTAGGTTAATACCTAGTCCATCGACCAAATCATCACCCGATTCGTATTATTATGTATTTTTAATACAATAAATTTACAAGTTATAAACTTATGTTAACTTTTATTTCTCCTTTCAAATTATAAATGATCTATATATACTACTAAAACACAACACTAATGTTACTTGTCAAGTATGTCACCGAAGATTTTTTTTTGGCAAATATTTACAGTTGTTTCATATAAAAATTATAAAATTGTCACTAAAATCTAATAAATTTAAATCATAACAAAATATTTTACATGTCAGCATCCTATTCAACAGAAAAATATCAAATCATCAATAACAACTATAACTAATCATATTTTCTATATTAATTAATAAATTGAATTATAATTACATAATTCAACATATCATAACAACTACAACTAAGTCTAATGGAATCGGTAATTACTTAAAATATTAAAATATTTTTATTCATCCCTAAATATATTTTTAAAGATCTTATTGTTCCTTCTATTAAAACTTCCTATGTAAATAAATCTTATTACAAAAAATCTAATAAAATCAAGGGCATCATTCAAAAACGGTAAAAACTTGAATCTAATTAAAAAAGGTACAAAAAAAATACAAGGACATAATTTGAAAATTTTCAAAATTTAATTGTGCTTTGTATATATTTTATTTTTTAATATTTTTTATAGGTATAATTTCAACAAAAATTGAAACAAAAAATACAAGGGCAATACACTAGTTTATATTTAAAGAATGTGCAATGATACTTTAATTATCGACTTATTGCAATTATGTTTGCATTGTAAACTTTTACTCGTTTAATGATTGATATTTTTAACGGTACTTAATTTTAACTTTTACGTTTGGAGCACTTGAACTTACCGTTGGGTTGATAGCATTTGATCTAAACTTTGGTCGATTAGTATCTTAATGTGATGGGTCATCGATAGAGAAATATATCCACCCGCATGGGTGCGACTGTGCAAGTTTGGTGAGTAATGTAGCAATATGATGGGGCGGGTGAGTGAGTGTTTAGGTTAGGGTGGGTGAATGACGGAGGTAGATCATTCACCCATCACTTGTCATTTTTAAGGATGAGGTTAAGATCGAATGAATTTCAAGGAGTGGTTATTATAAAAGTTAATAGACGGTTAATTCCTAATATTTTGTTTTAATTTAATATCTACAAATAAGTGAAATATGCTGACTGTATTTTTTATTTTTTTTTTTAGAAAAAGGTAAGAGATTCGATCACCGTGAAACAAACGGTGAACGAGAGACCAAAACAAATCGGTAAACGAAAACAATCGTTAAGAGAACAACACTGAAAGCCATACAACCAACAAGAAAGGGGGAAAAAAAACATGAAAAGTCCTTGAGGAATGACAATATGTTGATAGTATAGTTATACACTGTCAACAAAATTTTGATGGAAAAAAGTTCAATAAAATAATTAAGTGATCAAAACCAAAATATGAAAAGTTAGGAGTTGGTTTTTCAATTTTAGAACTCAAGTAAACTAATTCAAAAACTCATTTTCTTATATCAAGATCAACATAATCATATAGGTGAGCCAAAATTTATAAACCAAAAAAAAATGGTAATTTTGGTTTGATAAAAGCTAATATTATGACAGAGTCTTACAATGAAGTTTTTTGAAATATTCTAGTAAAATCAGACAATGTATGGATAAAAGTCGTAGAAGAGAAATACATGAAAAATCTTGACATACTTCATTACCAAAAGAAAGGATCAATATGGCAATAGAATAACCTATGAAACATACATCCAAATTTAAGAAAGGAATTATTTAGCATGTCGACAATGGCAAAACAATCAATTTTTAGCATGATAACTTGTTTACCCTTACCACACCGCTACTTATAAAATTAGTTCAAAATGTAAAAGAAGTTAATACCAACACCAAAATAAATCATTATATAAATAATTATAGAAAATGAGATATTAACAAAATTAACAAGAGCTCCAAAATATTATTAGCCTGGTACCTTGGAGAAAATGAAGCGAAAAAATCTCAAAAATCGAAATAAGATAGGTCATTGGTGGTGCAACTAAAATGGATGGTTTTTAATCAAGTCTACTTCTGAGTTTCTAATGGAGGATAAACTATTCACTCTTGTTAATGCATTCGATTGGATTTGAAAACTTCACACACAACCTTATATAAAGAACTTCTTGTATAAAATTTCAAAAAAAGGATTACCAACAAAAACAATACTTGACAAAATAAAATTTACGTGCAATTATTACAAACTGTGAATTGTGTAACCATCAACTTGAGTACTTAAGTCGTTTACTTCTAGATTTTCCTTTTACCAAAAAAATTCATTAATAAATTTGACAGAACACTCCCAAACAAAATTAATAACATCAAATAGGAGAATAAAAAAAAATTGAAAGTTAAAGATAAAATTGGACAAAAGAAATTCACTTGTCTTGCTACTATTTGATAGGGTATTTGGTTTTCTAGAAACAAAAGTATTTCAAATGAAAGTTCTTTTGAATTATTTAATAACACAACTGTTTTCATTAAGAATCAAGTTCACGAACAATTTTTTTTTTTAAAAACGATGATGACTATGACATTAGGTCCCACTAAAAAACAACAATAATACCACACGGGAAAAAACATCAAATGAAAAATTTTAAAGTCTAATTCCACAAACTTCATTGTGATGGTTCGAAACTTGACTTTGGGCTACCTCCATCGGTTTTGTTAGCCAAAGCCACAATGGAGAGGTTATTCATATTGATTCAAAAAAAATCATCATAATTCAGTAATAAAAGCACAAGTCTTTCTTCTTAAAATTGGCTTACAATAAACTATCAAATTGCAATAAAAAATTGAAATTGAGGGTGACAATTTGTGTGTCATCAAGACATTCCAAGGTTTTTGGAGTTGTCGTGGGAGGTCTAGATGTTCTATCCTACTCCAAATTAGATCTTAGCTTCTTTGATGATGTCCACATTAGACGTATTATTTTTAGAGAAATCAAATTTGTTGCTGATCGGTTGACCTATTTGAAAATCTCGATACCCAATGCCGTCCCGCTTTTTGTTTAAAAAAAAATGTAAATCGACTTATCTTATATAGAATCTCGATACCCAACGACGTCCCGCTTTTTGTTGCGGATCGAAATCATTCCGTTACCGAAAATTACTCCTAGCGATACCAAACGAGCCCTAAAAATACTTCAAACAATAGTTTGCTATGTTATTATTGGTGATTTATTGGGCGTAAGTGTGTAACCTCTTTATTTCTGGCATTTCGGTTTTATAACAGTTTTTTTTTTTTTTCAACAACACAAATACTAATATTTTTCTTTTTCTTTTTGTTATTATATTTATATACCACCAATGAAAATGAAACGGGACATCGAATGATAAGGACATTTACACCGTCTAAATAAAAAACTGTGAGAAAAATTGCCTTACAAAAACTTATCACAAATGTTATGTCATCACTGATTCGACTTTTTCAGCATCGGAAAGAAGAATTGGGCTAAATTATGGTTATTTGAATTTGTCTTTAATTATTCTATTATATTTTTAGAATAAGTAAAAAAAATTAGAAGCTAGAATAAAGCTGAAACTCGCCATAGTAAATTAGTAAGATAGCCGGATTTTGAAGTTGTAAATAAAATCTACAAGTGTTCACATTAAAAATGAAATTGATACTTGTTTCAAAATTTATAAACAATTCTTTACTTACAATTTTTCTTTACAACGACAGAGAGCGGTTAACTTGAGTTATTTTCTAGAAGTGGTCTAATTTATCGCATCCTTGCATATAAAAACACGAAGTTCAAGATCATTATAAAAAAATTGGTGTTAAGGTTCGAGACTCTTAAGTGGGTCAAACGGTCATCAACCCCGTTAATTTTTATGAAAACATATCTGATCTAGATTTCGTCAAAAAAACAGAAAGTCTATCTTGGAGTCAGAAATAATCATCTCACGGACAACTCCACAAACCTTAAAGTGTTATAACACACAAATAGTCTAATTCCATTTCAATCCTTTTTTATGTTTAATTTAAGAGGAAATTACATAAAATCACTCTTAATAATCACTCTTTAGCAATAAACCACCCTTTATAAATTTTTTTATCATAAAACCACCCATAATATTTATCTATTTACACTAAACCACCTCTTATAAACTTTTTGGCACATAACCACCATTAATTTTTAAATATTTGCAATTAACCACCCCATACTAATAAAAATTACATCAAATAATTTAAAATTGAAGCATAAATACGATAAATTTTTATTATCAATATTATATCATAATTAGTTTCAATACTTTAGTTAAGTATTAGAATTTATAATAGAAATTTAATCCAAAAAATAATATAATTAATTTTCCATGAACAATAATAATCCAAAATTTAAAAATTACTAACTCGTACACAAATTATCGCCTTATAAACTAACAACATAAAACTACAAAACATACTTAAACCTTTATATATATATTTCTTTTATCCGGATTGCTTTGTGGTAATTATTCTCAAAATATTATACTTTTTATTAAAATTTTTCCATAACTATTTTGGGATTTTTTTTAACCTATAATTTTTTCATATCTTTTTTTAATATTATTTTTTAAGGATTTTTTAAAATAAAAATGGTTATAATGACGTGATTATGGGTAAATTAAATAAACTGAAAAGTTTTTTAATCTAAAAATTAAATTCCGGAAATCATATCATCAGTTTAGTTGGAGTTGATAGTCGAGACCGTATTAGAAATTGTTTTCTAGGCTATAATTTTGTACGAGATAGTAATTTTTACATTTTAAATTTGATTTTGGTATATGGGTAATTATTTTTTTTAAAAAAAAATTCCATTATAAATTATAATCCTTAACCAAAAAATTGAAACTAATTATGATATTAATATTGATAATAAATTTACCTTGTCGATGCTTTAATTTTAAATTATTTGGTGTAATTTAACTTGTATAGGGTGGTTAATTGCAAATATTTATAAAATAAGGGTGGTATTATGCTAACAAATTTATAATGGGTGATTTATTGCAAATAGATGAGTATTAAGGGTGGTTTATGCTAAAACTTTTATAAAGGGTGATTTCTTGCAAAAAAAAAGGGATTATTAAGGGTGGTTTATGCTAAAACTTTTATAAAGGGTGATTTTTTGCAAAAAAAGGGATTATTAGGGGTGGTTTTGTGTAGTTTATTGCTTCTTGTAACTTTGATTTGAAAGCATAAGTTTCAGCTTTTATTACCGAGTTAAAATTATGTGTGCAGAAGTCAAGGCAAAAGATCTCTCCATTGTGATTTCGAATAACAAATTTAATAGATGTTACATCCGAATCAAGTTTTGATCCATCAAAGTTCAATATATATATGAAATTCAGGTTTTGGTTTATCCCACTTAATGATGTATTTTTGTTATTTGTTAAAAATGGATGTATCAATAAGTCTATATATATAAAATATCAATTTGCAAGGTGAGACAAACGTAAAGAAAATGGATATCTACAATACATAAATTGTTTTTTACGCCATAATATGTTTCAATTTACTACTTTATTTAAATGTTAAAAATCTAATATCAATATGTGAAAATTAAAATTTTCAAATTAAACGGTCTGTCTACTTATAAATTCATTATATGTGACCATATATCTAAGATTTTGTCTATGGATTTTGGTAAAATTTTGAATATATTCATTTTTGAAATGGAAGAACTTATCCTCAACAAAGATTTGGTAAAAGCTGGAGAATTAGGATTTCTGAAAATTAGATGTCAACTTTAGTTATTTTGAGCATTTAAAAATTAATATGAAAAGTCTCGCTCATGTATCTAAAACTAATTTTAAGATTTGTTAATGTGGATGATCTAAAAATGCAATTCTTACCAAGAATTATACTTTAGTCCATTTCATAAGAATTATGTGCGATGTTTATAATGCATTATTTTTTTAAATTTTATTTATAGACTAATATTTTTTTAAAGTAAGTTTTGGAATAATTTTGTTAAAAGGGTCGTGAATTATGATTTTGAAATTATCGATAGTCCGTCTGGTCGACAATTATCAATGTTCCATGGTAAGTTTAACTTTCACTCTTTTTAAAATAAATTTATAAGTTTTTTTATTTTAATTTTTAAAAAAATTTAACCAAACATAATCCATTGATTCCAAATTATGAAATTCTACTTTATCAAAAAATAAAATTACACATTTTATGTATTCAAACAACAAGCGCAGGTATTCATTCCTGGTATGCTAAAACGGTTTCTTAACCTTGTACATGCATGTGTTCATTGGGACTTGCGTAACGTGTGGTAGATCGTTTCTCAATTGTATTTCGTAACACAATGACAATAAAATTTGGTGTTTGCTTGTGTAAGTAGACATTTTTTTTCAATTTCAATGTAACTTTGTAACTGAACAGCAATAATTAATACCAGGTTGTTTCTGACGATGGGTGGTGAGATGTCTTGGATTTGAGTGTTTTGATTATGTAATGGGTAATAAGATGATTGAAAAAGTTGTAGCCTTGTAGGTAATATCGAAGTTATACAATTGAAAAATAAAGTTTTATTTTCATATTTTTTATTTTTAATCCATTAACTAAAAGAAATATATAATTTAGTTTTAAATTTATTTATTGATGATACAACCAACAATTGTTTACTGATTATAATTATACACTATATAATTGTTTACACTCATAATTGTACGGTCGATGTTGGGGTATTGTACTTGTCCAATGTCCGCGTTATGAAAAAGAAATTGAAAAAAAATGATAATTAGGGTTAATTTTAATAGATGAAGAAATTGGGAGGTAAAATTATCAATTTCACAAATCAAGCAGATTAGTTATTGTTTGGTTGAAATCTTGTTAATTGGCTTTGATATTGATCTTAGCGTACATGGTTGTCGTTAGACTTCCACGTGTATCAATGCGCTTGGTATGTATATCGATGTGTTTTTCGATTAAATCGGAGGTTAATTATACAATAAGAAAAAATGACTAAATAAATTTATTTATTTTTTCGTTGAAATATGTATTATGTAGGGTTTTTTTTTAACTTGAGGATGTTAAATCTGTTACTTTAAGAGCCTAGGTTAAAAATAAATATTAAAAAAACTAAAAAGTTTACTTATGTCTCGCTATGATAATTAAAAAGTCACTTTTTAATAATTAAAATTTTATTCTTATTAACAAAAATTACTCATTATATTTTTTTTTAAAAAATAAATAAATACTCATCATATTATCTTTAGAATAAAATTATATCAAAAATATTTAAAATATTTATATGTATATGTCACCGGACACAACCACCTAAGGTTGGTGTTATTTATCACCATTTTCGTTTCAATATTGCTCTTCCTCTTATGCTAGACATTCGTAACAAGACTGCACATTATCTATCTAGTTTCTAGGTCTAATTTCGTTTGTTTCAGCTCTGATGATTTTCTTATTGATCTTATAACACTCGTTAATGCTGATTTGACATAAATAATTCATGGTCTTTTACAAAAATATAGAAAACATATTACATCAACGTTTATGTATGAACCAAACTAATATGAAATCATTTCCCACACTTGAAAGAAACATTGGTATAAAGTTAACTTAAGGATTGAAGAAAAGGAGAGGATGATATCACTAATTGACTTAATTTGAACTCTGTGAATCATAAACATAAGACAAGAAGTAGTGGGAGGGTTAATTTAATCATAAAATGATAAAAAGGACAGCATCTCTCTTACGTCTGAATTCACCAACCTTTGTCACTTTGCCTTATGGCTAACAAAATTTATCTCCCAAATTCGAAGGACGATTATAAAATTTTTGTTTTATTTCTTGGGTGGGAAATGTGGGGCTGAACAATGGCCTTTTTTTTTCCTATTTTTTTAATGCTTATCTTAAGTAAAATATTATTAATAATTGTACTAATTATGTAAAAGATTAGATGACGTGTCTGCGGGCCCGTGAGGTAGTGACAGTCGTGCAGTGCGGGCTGGGCTAGGTTCTTCTAGAGTTCTAGCTAACAAGTTAGATAAAAAAAAAGTTTCGAGTAAATTACACAAAATTACCTCTTACATACCACTATTTTTACTTAAACACCTTAGAGTTGAGTTAGGTTTTGGGTAAAACTGTCGGTTTAGATTTGACGTTTTAGGTTTAGGTTTGGTAAAAAAAAATCTAAATTGCCGGTTTGAACCGACAGTTTAGACAAAAAAAAATTTATTAAAAAAAAAACACCTGTCAAAACCGGTGGTTTGGACACTGGAGCACAACGGAATTATAGCCGTTACGTTGCCCGTCAACGGCCATATTATTATAGTCGTTGGTGGGCCCCACTCCAACAACAATATAGCCGTTGGAAGTGCGAAATATTTTTTTTATATTAAAAAAAACCTACCTAATACTTTCCTATAAATATTCACCCCTCTAAATCCCACACCATCTTCAGCTCGTCTTTCTCGAACCATCTATCGACTCTCCTCTCGTCTTTCTCAAATCATCTCTCGAGTCTCGACTCTCCTCTTTCTCGAATTCATCTCTCGTATTCTCGTAATGGCAAACCCGAGTGATCACATTTCTTCCCAATTCTTTCCTAGCACCCAAGAAAGTGAAACTCAAATGCCCGACAATCCCGAAAATACCGAAATGCCACCACGAAGACGTCTACCCCCACCGAAAATGCTTACATCCGAGATTTTTACGAAGTATTACCAGAAGGGGCCGTCGGTGGAGGAGTGTTGTCAAGTTCCATGCAATTATTGTCAAGTTCCATGCAAATATTGTCCAAAGGTGTAAAAGTGGAGGATCAAGGGTGGCTACGAAACTTTGCAAACGCACATGAAAAATGTCCACACCGAAAAGCTAGGGATATCATGGGGACAATTACAATTGTCCCACAGGTTTGCATTTTATGTATTATCATCATAGTGAAGAAAGTTTAGGATTAGCCGATGTTATATGTTCTCATGCATTTCCATTTTCAATTCCAGATACGAAGAAGTTAGAGCATATAACACTAAATATCTTCAACCTTCTTTTAAATCAACTTCTCGCAAAACCGTTTTCAAATTAGTAACCAAATCTTACCTAAAAAAGAAAAAATCTTTTGATTTTGACATCTTTTGAGCATCAAATATCTATTTGACGTTATATTTGGAGTACACAATCGCAAAAACATTTTTTACATGGACATTACTTTACATTTTATTGATAATGATATGTTTTTGCATAAATATGTTATTGGATTTCGTCATTTCAACGCAAGACATGATGCACCAAGCATTGCAAGCATGATAAAATGGTTTTGCAAGAATTAAATTTACAACATCGAGTTTTTTCATATTCTTTTTTATAATATTAATGCATCCGCAAACACCGCCGTCGTAAACCATTTGGTCGAGGGGGCGCGACAATATTTGTGAACTCCTTATACTCATCAAAGATGTGCATGTCATATTTTAAACTTAAGTGTTCAAGATGGACTTAAGATTTTTGCGAATATGCTAACCCCCATTACCAACATTATTAATCATATTTTGCACAACTTCGATTTGAGGAAAAAAATGAAGGAACATTATGTTTAACTAATAATGTTCATCCAATTTATTTTTTAAAAAGACATTGAAACACTACTTACAAATTACTTAGTGGAGACGTTCGTTGCAAAGTTTTTTTTACAAGAGTGTTCTTCAATAAACGTTTCTTGGTCAATTCTTGATGATAATGTTTGGAAAACTTGTATTGATATTTGTAATGTTTTAAAGATTTTTAGTGATGCAACTACTGTCATGAGTTGCGTTTACACCCCAACTTCTGGTAGATTTTTAGAGATAGCCGTAAACGTGTCCGAGGCTAGTCTGAATTGTTTAGATGTATCAACCTTTGTAGATGCTATGGATGGAATGAAAATTAAATGGCTAAAATATTACAAACACATTCCCATGATTTATCTTGTAACCGCCGTTTTTTCCCTAGATTTAAACTTGATGGTGTTTCCGATTTGTTGACTACTTATTATGATTGTTTGTGTTTAGTAGATGATGACATCAATATTTCTACCATTATGCAAAACATTCGTACCGAAAGTGGAAACTTGCTTAATTCATTTGAATCAAGTGATAGCTATTCTTCTACCGCACCTACTCCTACTCCTACATCATCTTCTTCATCTCCATGAAGGATCTTACTCAATCTAGCCGTTCGGGTGAAGACTCACTCGATAGAAAGAGAAATGTCACTTGATCGACCACTCGATCGACGTGGACATAAGTTGAGCACTTGTCATGACAAATGAAGACGAGTCATTCGAGTTTGTCATTCCACCCGGAAGAGGAAGAAACTTCACTCCATCGATTTACATTTCAACTTCAAATGAGTGAAAAAGAAACTTCGGACGACAAAGACCAAGTGTCATTCGAGTTTTAAAAACCCACTCGAACGAAAAAGAAAGTTGGCCCCACCGACTTAACTTTCCACATGGATCGAGTAGATGGAAACCCTTAAGAAGAAGAAACTTACATGGTACTCGATCAAGTGAATCGTCAACGTCGATCGAGTGAAGCTCCCAACTCGGACAAAGAAGAAAAGTTGTAACGGCCAACACGTGAGTTTGTTGATTAGAGAAATATTCTTTTTGATGAGTTGACATTTTTTTGGCCTTTAAATTAGTTGGGATGACTTAGATCTAGATATCTCACACACTTTAGGAGTACATCACAACAAACTTCTCTCTCTCTTTTATCATTGGCTGAATTTCTAGTGTTCTTGGTGAAGTTCTTGAAGAATGTGAAGTTTTAATCCATTTGCAACCTTTTTATCGTCATAGCTTTTGTTTGGTAACTCCGATTAACTCGATTCTTTTGCTCATATTCCTCATTTATTGCATACTTTCATTCCATGGCATTTTTTCTGGATTCATAATACTTGGTTTTACAATTATGTGTGAGTAGTTCTCATATTAGGATTTGGGTGAAAACTCCAAATCTAAGCTATGTCCTCTTGAATTGATGTTATGCCTTATGAAATAAATGAGTATCAATGCATGTTAGTGAGCATATAGGAGAGAGTTATCCGTTTTGAATGTTTAATCCATGCATGTTCTAATATGAATGTCGGATGCTAGATTCATGTCTAGACTGTTCCTCTTTATTCACATTGTTTAGTTTCAAGCAATGCTTCTATGTTCTTATATGGCCGGTTATCATGGATGAGACCGATAAGTAATTTCATTTATAGTGGTGAATGTTTAGATGCCTATCATGCTAGAGTATGTGTAGCTAGGGCCGAAAGGATGGCTTTTATGCTTGCATTGTGTTAATTCATGCTAAACTAAGTTGATTCATGCTTGCAAATAGCAAACGCCGTGTGATGCTTGTATGTCTTAATTTGGAGTTATTAATGACTTATAGTTGCCTTAAAACTTGTGAATAGTAAACACCATATGACACTTGTTATTTGGATGACTCATGCTTATATCATTCACATGCCTAATCATGTTACATAAGTTTAGTAGCATTAACTTGTCTACTTGATCATCTAAGTTCTCATATCATAGAATGACATAACATCTATCTCAATGTGTCTTGGCAAGGGTTTGAAGGAACTAGCCACAACCCCTAATTGTTTCGCATAATTGATTTGAGTTGTGATTTTACCTGTTTGTTACCCGATCGACGTTGGTTGTCATGTTCACTCAATAGATCCATGTGTACCGGTCACTCGACTGAAGAGTACCATTCAACCATTCTGTGTTGATTGTTTTCCTTGAATTTTGTGTGATCCCTTGATCCATTTTCCCTTTCTTTTGTGCACTTGCATTTGTTTAGTTGGCTTCGTAGAATATGGTGAAGATAACATGGTCCTATGAGAAATGACCTTGACATGTTAGTCATATATTTACATTGACATGGTCATGCACTTGTGGTTTTATGTGATATTCCATTAGAGTGTTTTGCATGCTTAGTGACATTCCATTGCATATATTGCATGCTTAGTGACATTCCATTGCATATATTGCATAATTTGCATTGCATACTTGGGGCACGTTAGAAATCCTAACTGTTTCGGATGTGGATTTTGGCGGAGGATGATTTTATATGGTTTATATTTTCATTTTTCCCTTATGCACTTTTCATTAATTGTTTTTATAATTAAAATTTTATCAAAAAATTAGAGAAATCTAATTTGTATCAACGATACAAAAAATGTCTCTATATACCAATCTTCTTTATGTGTTTGGGTCCTGAAACCAACTTTACATTTTGGCTCAAAAGCGGAATGATTTTTTTTTTTCCTGAAATATTTCCGGATTCGTGGTCCAAATTCAGACTTTTTTTATTTTATTTTTTAAAACGTTTTCAACTTTGGACACTAGATGCAAAATTAAACAGATTTGTATCGGATTGAAACCGGCTCCTATTTCCAACCCAAATGCTAAAATGTTCGAACCTTAGTTTGGAAATTAGCATGCAGAATTGGGAAACAACTAGTAACTTTTTTTTTTGTATAGGTTCGTCTAATACCTGCAAATTTATCTCCCAAATCTATATATTACTAAAATTGCTCACATTTTGCAACGTGTCAATCCGTAAGCAATCTACCTAAGCATTTTTCTGTTTTTTTTTATGAATTAATACCTAATACATATTAAATAAAAATAATAATAATAATTTTTTTTTCAAACAAAACTCGTACAAGGGTACGAACAATGGCATTTTTCTTTGTTTTTATAAAACTTGAAGCTTTCGCTCTTAAGGCTGGCTTAAAAGAGGCAATTAGACTACAAATAAAAAAGATTGAATCGAAGGTGATAACTTGTGTGTTATCAGGGCACTCCAAGGTTTGTGGAGCTGTCCATGGGATGTCGATATGATTATTTCCAACTCTAGACTGGATGTTTGTTTTTTTGACGAAATCCAGATCAGACATGTTTTCAGAGAAATTAATTGTGTTGCCGACCGTTTGACCCACCTGAGAATTTCGACCCCCAACACCAATTTTTTTGATAATCCCGAACTTCGTGTTCTCATCCGCAAGGATGCTTTAGGTTGGACTATCTCTAGGAGGTAACCAACCTGACCGTTTTTTTTTTTTTAAAAAAAGAACGGCATTCCCCCCTATTTTTTATGCTTATCTTAAGTAAATTGTATTTTAATAATAATACTATTTAAGTAAAAAGAATAGATGACGTGTATGCGGGCCAATGAGGTAGTGACAGTCGTGTAATGCGGGCCGGGCTAGGGATCTCGTGACTTTAGGTTTATATTCGCTTCTATGTTTGGAATGAGTCCTCAAATCAGTACGGTCGAATGATTCAGGAGAACGTGTTTTCTCTACGAGATGTTTATGCACGTGTAACGTTGGGTTTATGTTAATCGCTTTATGTTTATTGTGTACAAACATGTGCATTGGTTTTAGCTTGAATATTACGCTTCAAATTGATAAGCTTGCATCAGTTTATACTGGCTAGGTATTTGTTTAGATTGTTTGTCGGTCTAGATTCGGATCAATATTTATTTTAACAATTATCCCACTTTGATGAACCTAGGCTCCGTTCGGTGCAACACTTGATGAATAATTTTTTACAAATTTTCATAAATTATAAGTGTAAAGTTGAAAAGAAATGAATTATTTCTCAACATTTTCATACCCTATAAGTCTCAATCATTCACTTAAGTTGATGCACCGAACATACTCGGTGTTTTCATACCCTAAACTTGATTGATGATTTGTTCGGTTTGGGCTTTTAGCCCGACGAATGATAATGGGTGGAAGAACAACTTTCATCACTGATTTGTTCCTTAAAATATTCACTTATCCAGCAAATAAACAGTGAATCGCGTGAAATACAATATGTTTCTTAATCTAATATTTTTTTTAAAAAAAACTAAAATAAAGTGCAAACTTACAAGCTAATAATAAATAAAGTAGAACTACACAAAAATCCGTCTTCACCTTCCACTAAAATCCAAATCCGAATTTGACATACTCCCTTAAACTTGTCATCTTTATTAAATAAGAACATCACACCATGGGGAAAAAGTTGTTTATTCGATTAAAGAACATAGGAATGGGGCTAGAGTCGCATCGGAATTTGTAGTAAGGAACGGGTTAGAGTTGTAGTTTGCATGAGGGGTGAAACGTTTTGGAATTGGAGTGTTCGCAAGAGAGGGTCGAAGGAATGGGTTAAACAAATTGAAAAGAAGAACCCCCGTAGCTTCGACAAATACAATGAGAGATTAAGATGATTTTTTTTTTAAAAAAAAAACTATAAGGTAAGCACTTAGAGTGAATCATCTTCTCGAGACTTTTCACCCTATAGCATCCTTATGGATGAGTTCATCAACTAAGCCCATTGACGAACTAGACACCAAATGGTCTTCCAAAACCTAACCAAGCCAGCATATCCGCAACCCGGTTGATCTCTCTGAACACATGTCTCACCCTAACCTGACAAAAACCAGACAAAATAGAAGAAATATCTGACACGATAAGATCCAGATCCCAAGGCGGTTTCCACGTCCGATTGACCGAGTTAATTAACGTAAGACAATCACCTTCAACCTCAATATTTCTAATTCCAAGATCGTAAGCTACAACAAGACCTTCTCTTAGCGCACATGCTTCAGCATGCAGGGCCGATATGTTACCACATCGCCCAAAGCCAAGCGAAATCTTCTTAGCAATATGATCTCGGAGGATAAATCCATAAGCAAATTCTCCATTTACTTTTTTGGATCCATCAAAATTCAGTTTAATAAACCCACTATTTGGTTTTTCCCACCTGATATTTTTAGAATTCCTTTTATTATTTTTTTTCTTCTCTTTATCATTTTTAGTCTTTAAAAATACTTTCCACTCAATAATTTGGTTTTTCACTATAAGATCAATATTTTGAGGTTCTTTATGATTAAAAGTTTTTTGGTTTCGCGAGAACCAAATATTCCACCAAATCAGGGCTAAGAAGATGAATTCAGACTCAGAAAGATTAGGCCATAGCCAAGCCATCTTAACATAAATCTTATCACTTATCTCATTACTGGTTCTAATAAAATCTTTAATCTTATTACTAGTTAATAATTCCTTCAGAAAATGGCAGTCGAAAAATAGGTGTTCAGCAGATTTAAACCGATGATTACACAGACAACAAGTCATAGGGACTGCTATCCTTTGCTTTTCTAGATTTTCTTTTGTTGGTAGTCCATTAATTGATAGTTTCCAGAGAAAATTTTTTAACTTTAGGCATAGTATTTAAACCCCAGATCCATTCATTATCGCTTATCGGGAGACCACTCCTTGCATAGATAGCATCCATAGCTGACTTCGTTGAATAGTCTTCGCTTACTGCTAGATCCTAATAAAGGCGATCTTGATGAAAGTTTTTGGGAGTTTGTAAGAAATAATCGATGTATTGTTTCTTGCGTAGATTGTTACCAATTTCCTCTTTAATTTCACCACGTCCCATTTATTCTCTTTTATATAATGCTTCACTACCAGCTCTTTATTGTTTAATTCATCATTTCTACAATAGTTAATAAGTGGTTCTCTTAACAACCATCGATCTTTCCAAAAATTAACTTTATTGCCATCACCTACATTCCATCTAAATCCTAATTCAAAGTCTGATATCAGTTTCATGAGTTTTTTCCATTGCCACGAGGAGTTCTGTTTAGGCTTATACTTCCATAAAACAGATCCTTTAAGATATTTTTCATTTACTATTCTAACCCAGATATTTTTCATTTACCTTTCTAATTCCCGTACCTCCATATTTTCTAGGTCTACATATTCTGTCCCAACTGATTAGAGGGTGGAAACCTGGTCCTTTGTTCCAGAAAAAGTTCCTATTAATTTGGTCTAGTTCCTTGTGAATACTAGTTGGAAGCATAAAACATTGCATAAGTAAATCTGGTTTAGCATTTAAATTAGTTTTGATAAGGGTGGTTCTACCTTCTTGTGACAAGGACGAGACCTTCCATTTCGTTAGTTGTTGTTTAGATTTAGTAATGACATCATCAAAAACGCTTTTGTTCACTTTGCCATTTATAATCGGACACCCAAGATACTTTTCCAAACAATTTGAGCTCTCAATACCCAAACATATTTTAATCTGTCTTTTAGTCGAGCTGTCAACATTATTCGATATTTGGAAAGTTGATTTTTAAAGATTGATTTTTTGCCCTGAGATCCTACAATATTTATTTAGAATCTCGAGAATCTTGGAGCCAACTCTCACAGATGCTTTGGTGAAAATAATTACATCGTCTGCAAAGGCTAGAAACGGAATGCAACTTCCTTGTTTAGTAATCGGAAATCCTATGATTTTCTTGTTTAGATTACTACCTTTTTGAATATTTCGCGCAAGAACCTCAACTCCTAAATTGAAGAGTATAGGGGAGATCGGATCTCCTTGTCTCAGTCCTCTTTTGGGAAATATCAATTCAGACGGATTATCATTAATCAGAATAGAGTAAGAAACGGTAGAGATGCATTCCATAATCCAGTTGACAAATTTGTTATTGAATCCAAAATTTTCGAGTACAGCTTGGATAAAATTCCATTCCACTCTATCATAAGCTTTCTCCATGTCCAATTTGATTGTCATATACCCTTCCTTTCCTCTCTTCATTCTAAATCCATGGAAGATTTCATGCGCCATTAAAATATTATCATGGATCACTCTATCTTGAACAAAAGCGCTTTGAAGCGGATGAATTAATTTTGGTAAGATAACTTTTAATCTAGCCGCTAGTATTTTTGCTATAATCTTGTAAACCGTTGAACATAGACTTATTGGTCTGAAGTCATTGGTAGAGATTGGATTATCATTTTTTGGGATTAGGGTAATAAATGTATGATTAACTTGTTTTAACAACTTTTCGGAGTGGTAAAAACTTTTGACAGCCTTACACACATCCTGACCAACAATATCCCAATATTTCTGGAAAAATCCAGCCGACATACCATCTGGCCGTGGGGATTTTTCACTTCCAATATCGAAAGCTGCATTCTAAATATCACTGTTCGAGAACTGTTTTGTTAAAAAAGCATTATCTTCATCACAAACTTCATTTGTGATCACTTGTAGGAATTGATCACATATATTTTGGTTGCCAACAAATGCCTTAAAACGATTCTTGTATTCTTTTGTGAATTCATTACATATATCATCTTCTTTATTTACCCATTGGTCATCGCTACATTTAATACTATTAATCATCTTCCTATTTCTTCTGCTTGTGGCTTTTCTATGAAATTATTTAGTATTCTTATCTCCTTTTTCAAATGCAGCAGATTTAGCTCTTTGTCTCCAATATTTTTGTTGGAAATCAACTAAGCAATCTCTTTTTTTACTTAATCTTATTAATTTCTCATTAACACATTGGCTATATTGTCTATAATTTAAATTTTACAATTTCTCGATATCATTATCTACCATTTAACCTGTTTATTAATATTGCCAAAGCAACTTTTACTCCATAGTTTTAATTTTACTTTTGTCAGATTCAATTTTTTACATAATTTGAACATATTTGTGCCTGACACATGAAGACGCCACGCTTGTTTAATAATATTTTCGCAATCTTTCCTTTCATTCCACATCGCCTCATATCTGAACGGTTTGTTTCTAAATTTTTGTTTTGAGTGACTCAGATTGATAGAAATCATATAATGATCTAATGTAGTGAATGGATGGTTCCAAACATGTATCTGATTGTACTTATTCATAATTTCAAAGTGAGCCAAAACTCTATCAAATTTTTCGAAGGTATTATTATCACCTTCCTCTCTTTTTCTCCATGTAAATTCATTTCCTCTCGATATTAGATCCATGAGATTACATTCTTGCATTAGATGGTTAATTCTCTGAAATCTGTTATTGTTTGGTCGGATCCCTCCCGCTTTATCGGAATGGCTTACTATATCATTAAAGTCTCCCATAATCATGAACGGACAGTTAAAACTTTTTTCTATACTTAAACTATTTCAATTCAAACTTATTTATCGAATATCTTTTTATAATAATTTCATAACGAGCGATGGGTGGGGCTTGGGTGACAAATTCTAAATTTTGTCCGTATCCGACCCGCTTCATTACCGCCTCACTCGTATATTTATGGATTTTTACCTTTTGGGTACGAGTTCATAAACTCATTCATGAATACAGGTAAAACTGTCATCCTTGATTCTAAACAATAGTATAAATTAATTATGGAGATTTTCCCAATGTATTGGCACGTGTCCTTGTTATTCTTTTAGGGCGATTTTAAAATGCACGGTGGAGTAATTCATAAATGCACGACGTTTACGGTTTTCGGAACCGTCACGGTTCCGGAAACCGTGACCGTGGTAAAAAGGGGGGGGGGAATTAACACGGTCACGGGATCCGTAACCGTGAGATTTTTTTAAAAAATTTTTCCCCTTATATTTGTAAAATTTATATAGTAAATCTATCCACGGTCACGGTTCTGAAAACCGTGACCGTTAGAATTTTTCACGGTTCCGGAAACCGTAAGCGTCGTACAGTTGTTAATTTTTCTGCCGTGTACTTGAAAGTTCCGTTCTTTTAAATGAATGACTTTTGCATTGGACCCGAAAATTTAAAAAACATGCAATCAAGGGATTCACTAAGCAATGAGAACATGTTAGTCGAAAAAAGTGTAAGAAATTAAATTTAGTGATCACCAACAAAAATCTCATATTTTGACCCTATTAAGAACCGTAAATTTTTGACCACGTATTATACGACCCTTTTAAACGAAGAAACTCAATTAGCTTTTACAAATATAATTTTGAAACCAAAACATACTACCCAAAAGTTCAAATCGTGAAAATTGACACAAAATGATTTATGTACAACTAGCAAATAGCAATAGGCCAACTTAACTTATATTTTTGTAGATAATATTGCCATGGCAAAATAACCGGTGATTTTTCAATTTAAACGGTAAAATAATCGTTCTTATACACCTCCACAATACCCTATAATAAAAAAAATAAAATTAGTAAATTAACTTGATTGATTAGACCAATTTCATAATATAGTCGGTCGGCAGACTCGGCATCCAAGCTAAATATAGTGTTTCATATAGTTTGAAAGGCATCGTATTATACTCATTACATTATCGGAAAGTATTATTTAATATATAGTTTGTGACAAACTATATATTAAATATATATTAGAATTTACTCACTTTCTTGTCACTTCATTACTTGCATTATTATCTATCTGGTATATTAGTTGGTAACAATGTCATCCTTGTATTTTATGATGGTTTTTAATTTGATGAATCAGCTACTTGTGGGTGTTCTGGATAGGATCGAAAGGAAAAGCCAAAATCTAATCTTAAAGTTTTTCCATAGAAAAAGGACCGATGTTTCTTTTTTTTTTAGCGGAGACAATAGTCGGGTTGTTATATAAGATGAGTTATTTGAGTTCGGTCATAAACTTTTTTGGTTTGAACTCGTTTATTTTTTAAACGAGTTATTAAAAAAAATTATAGCTAGGTTAAATTTTAGACTGAATTTGTTTATAAACGTGTCGAGTTTTGAGAAGACCGATAATCTATTCAAATGCTCTTATAACAACCCTAATGGTAGCCGACTTTAACATATTTCAATTTAAAGAAAAAATAACTCAATATAATATAAGATTTAAGGTTACTTAAATTAGGTTCGGCTGAAATTACAATATAGGATGTTATGTAAGTCTAGAGCTACCAGGCTTAGCTCATGCTCGTGCACAATCTAACCAAGCCGAAGAAGAACATATTATAATAATCGGTTAATATTTAGTATCGGTAGTTCATTTATAAACGAGATGGTTTTCAACATGTGGATGTTCGCCTCGATGACTCTTTATAACAACTTAATGATACGAACTTTGGAGCTTTCTCGAAGATATTCCGATGTGGGAAAAATCAGTGCCGGCATTAAGTGTACATTGTGATAGTCAATCGGCTATAGCTCAGGCGTTGAATGTTTTATACAATGGGAAGTCGCGTCACATTAGACGACGACATAAGTCCATTAGAAAACTAATCTCAACACGAATAGTCTCGATAGACTAAATCAAATCGGCTGACAACCTAGCGGATCCATTCATTAAAGGTTTGTCACGAGATCAAGTTTTAAAATCATCAAGAGGAATGAGTTTAAAGCCTATTAAGAAAGAGGATGCTTGAAGGACAACCCCACCTACGTAACTGGAGATCCCACGATGTAGGTTTCAGGGAAAAACTATATCAAGATGAATCGAGTGGAGCATTGTCTCTACCCAATTCCTAAAATGACAAACAGTGCAAGTTGTTTGAGTTAAGGTTAAGCTTGACTTTTAATGATTTCATCGCCTTGAAACAAAGGAGAGTATGAAAAATACTCTTTATGGTCAATCACCTTGTAAGTGTGACATGGGGCCATGTCTAGGAGAATAAGGTGAGGCTGAATTCTCCAAATTTACTCATGAATAACCAAGGTTGTTCAAGGCCAAAACGAACACAACAAGAGAACCAACATTCTGTGTGAAAATGAAGTTGTGTGATAGTTGTTGTCTATGTTTACATAAAAGCTCGGGTGGTTCAAGACATCATGGTCACTACCTGGTCGAGTAAATCCGATAGCTATTCACTACAGATGGTTCAAGCCTGAAACATGACACCAATTCAGATGCGGTGATTTTTCGATTGTACTCTCAAAAATTCTTTATGTTTTACAAAAAGGAGAAACATATGTTTAGAATCATTTCTATTCATGTGGGGGGTTGTTGAAACAAAATTTTATGAATAAAATATGTGTGTAATACATGGTGCGCCGGACACTTTCCGGGCATATTTCCGGTGGGCTTCGTCCATTGTCAACACCAGGAAGTGGGAGTGTTGGCTTCATCTACGCAAGCTCTTGCTCGTAGTATATTTATACGATAAATTTGAGTTCCATTTGAATGATAAATGGAGACCCGAAGTTGGTTACACGCAAGGCAAAAATTTGGAAAAAAAAATCATAAAATGTGGCTATCCCACATCACCTAGAATGAGAGGAATCTTATGGGATATAATAAGGATAAACGCATTAAGGTCGTGGCCATGGGTCACTACCCATTTTCAATTGGGGACCGAGACACAACATGGGTTGGCCACCTATGTTACCTTTTGGCCGGCCCAACTCTGCAGTCCAACAAAGTTGACTAGATAAGACCGATTAGTCAAATATCCAATTAAATGCAATATCTCAAATTTAACAAGATCCGATCAAATGCAATATCTCCGAATTAAATAAGGTGATTTTAAAGGCACGGTAGAGGAATTCACAATTGCGCGACGTAACCGGAAACCGTGACCGTCACGGTTATGGGATCCATAACCGTGGTAGAAAATGAGAGGGGGAAACTAACACGGGCACGGAGCCCGTGACCGTCATTAATTTTTTAATTTTTTTCTTCTTTATATTGGTAAAATTTATAAAGTAAATATGTCACGGTTTTGGTATCCGTGACCGCCGCGGTTCCGGAAACCGTGACCGTGGTAGAACATCCACGGTCACGGATCCCGAAACCGTGACGGGCCCGGTTTCCGAAATCGTCGTGCAATTGTGAACTTTACCGCCGTGTACTTAGTCATTCCGTTAAATAAATATCCGGGAATTATGTTTTGCAGAATATTGCACAGTTAATGCAATATCTGCAATAGCTCCCCAACGGATCTCCTCCCTCCCTGTAAATAAGGTGTCATTCTCCATCAGTTTAGACATCCGAAAAAACTCCAACTCCTCTCCTCTCTTCTTCTATATATTTCTCGAGAGTACAACACTCAACTGGTTCGCGGGTTTTCAAGAGATTACGTAGGTCGGATTCTCAACGCAGTTTTATCCTGGGATTCTTGAACGCCGGTAACCGTCGTAATACGGGGTGTTTTTAGAATTAAGGAAGAGATAATATTGTGATAACCGGAAATTTTATTTCCGATACCGGTGGCATTACCGGGATTTTAATCGATTAAAATCTTCTTAGTATTAGTTGGGGTTGAGTGGGCTTTGGGGTGTTTTCCTTTTGGGCCGGAACAAGCTGGTTGCTACTCTTCCACTAACCGTGGGCCTTGCTTCTTCTCTCTTTCCTTGTGCTTGAGAGCAACACCGGCCCACCTCAATACCATGCTTCCTTCTTTTCTAGGCCAAAGGCCCGCGCCTTCTTTCTTCTCTTTTGGCCGAAGGCCGAGCCTATCCGTGCTGTTATGATCATGCCTGGAACCGTTTCTACCCACTCGAGTTTCTCACCGCAAATCTTGCACACGATAACCAGAAAAGTCGAGAGGAGCGATCTGTCGGCTCTACGCAACCAGACGACTGAACCCTCTCCCTCTCCCTGAACGTACGGCTTGCACAACATCAAGACTCGGGTTTGTTTCTCCTTCGACCACTGCGGAGCAACCAGTACCGGCTCTGTACAAATCCATCGCGGGCTTCTTTGGATTTGTCGTCCTCCTGAACAAAGCGTCTTCTTCCTCGTGCATTTGAGCGTGGCGGAGCGGATCAAGTCGGGCCTCGCCTCCTCCGTACTAGCGTTAATCTGGACTGGTAAGTCCTTGCCTTCCTCTCCTCCTCGTTTCTGTCTTCCCTGGACAACCTGCTTCTTTACACCTTCCCTGTGTGAAACTACAGTCGAACAACAGTGTTAGGTCATCGATTGATCGTGGTTTTGGACTGTAGAGGAATTGAACTATTGGTGGTGGAAAAACGAACCGCCTTCTTCCTTGCTAGAAACCGAGGTAAGTCGTGATCTTTCCTCTCTTGATCTGTGTAGTGTAGTTATGAAATAATAGTTCTAGCATAGGTTTAGTAGGAATCTGGGCAGTAGGTGAGTCTAGTTGTCAGTTTCTTTGTTGTTTAAAGATCCATGCTTGGTTTAGGATTTCATCTCTAGTGTGAGTTGAATACAGGATCTGTTATACTCAGTTTTGTATTTTATGCTGTGGAGAGAACTCGAACTCAGGATCTCAAAATAGGTTAGTTTAGCTTGTCCAAAAAACTGTGTTGAATAGCCGATTTTAGAACCAAGTTTCAATATGTTAGGATGATAATCCACCGTTGATATTTTGATATGTTATAGTTGGATATACCTAGTTTATCGTATTAAAATTTGGGAAAGATTCAACGGTCGGATCTGGAGTTATAAGCCTCCAAAGTTGACTCGAAATCTAGTTTTGAGAGTTAGGTGTGTTTGAAGATACCTTTGGGAATTTGTTTAGAATTTTTGGAGTGTTGTTTATGGATCTAGTTTATTCCAGTCTAGAGTGGGTATAACCGAGAGTATGGGAATATTTTCTTTTGAATTTTCAGAGTTTAGTACGAGGTATTTCCGATAGGCCAAAGTGGGGTACTCGGTATAGTTTTGGAAAAGCGAGTTTGGACCTAGAAGGTAAGTTTGAGCAAACCCTCAAACTTGCTTTAGAGTTTTGAGGTTTAGTAAGTGTTGTCAGGATATAGAAAAGACTTGGAACCAGTTTGGGCACTCTTCGGATTTTCCGAAAAGTGAGGGGCATTTTGGTAATTTCCACTAAAGTTAGGTTTTCTCGTTCTTTTGAATCTGAGAGCTTCTCATTAGTATAGAAGTCTTCTAGAAATCTTGTAAGACTTAGAATGATGATTCTAAGTCGATCTTTCTTGATCAAGTAGTTGATAGTGTTAATTGAGTTGACGATAACGGTGATGGTTGATTGGCTGGTAGACGTGTTGTTCAGGTAAGTCTTATGGACTTGCTTAGCTAATGATGCTATATGAGTGTATGCTATGTGGTGGTGTGTGTTTATTGTTTTAATGGAAATTGATTATAATGACGATATAATTTAATTAGACCCAAGTGTATGATAATGGGTCATGGCATCGCTGCCCAGCATTGTAAGATGTTGGGAGGTTCTCTGCGACCAGTCCATACGGTATACGGTAGATATGCATTGGAACCATTCCGGTTGGTTTACGGGGACAGAGGCGAGGTCGATGGGATTCTCGTGCCACAAATGAAGTTGAACTAATAAAAGTGAATCACTTAATGAAAAGATAAGAATTGGTTTATGTGTGTTTTATGTGATGTGTTTATTATCCTTGATGTGTGTTTGTGCTACATAGATATGTTGATATAGTGATTGTTAGTTAACGGTGAAAACCGATGTTGTAGACCTTGCAGGTTAGCCGTTGTTGAGGGAGCCGGAGAGTATGGTCAGGCGGGGTTTTCATATTTGTTCTTTTGAGTTTCATTTGGGAGGTGTTGGGGATATTTCCTTTCTTTTCTTAGTTATTTGTTTCTTTTGGACGGCTGATGATGTTCTCCCTTTTTGAGTCATGCATAATAAAATATCTTTTAGTTTTATTGGTTTCTTTCTGTGCCTTGTTATAAGATTCTAGTTACGTTGTTGTTCAGCTAAGGTCGGGACCCATTGTGAGGTCCTAACCAGTAGCATTCCGAGTTCTCAGAATTCGGGGTGTTACAAATATCTCGACTCTGCAAAATTCAGGCTTCTAATCGGTATATATAATATCATGAACATTGATAGTTTATAAAGAAGGCAACCATCTAAAATAGCCTAAGGCATAGACAATTCACGACCGTGATTTCCAACTCACGTAGCTCTCAATCTAGGTTCTCAATATCATGGAAAAACCTATGAAGCTCAAAGATAGCTGAATAATCAGTATCGGCATCATCGGAAGAATAGTTTGGAAGTCCCTATTTCAAACAAATTACCTACTATTAATGTTTATCTAAGAAAACTAATATTTATGAGATACTAATAACTAATATTTCGTATACTAAAATGACTACTTCAAATTTCCAAATAATACTAGAATAACAAACTTGTAACATTTATTAACAAAATAAAAAATATAGAATCACAAACTTACTTGGATGTGAGAAATAAACTCAGTGGGATTGTTGTATTTGTTATACATGGTCGAATGGAAATATAATTTCGTCTTCATAAGCCGCCATCTTCACTAACGTTAATCGGAACTTTGAGAAGTAAGATGCGAAACAAATGGGATAATTACATTTAAACTTATGGCGGTATTTATAACCACCGGATTCCCAACGGATAGTATTATAGTTGTTGGCCAACGTTCAAAACCAACTGCTTTTTTGTGATATTCAACGCAATCGGTGTGCGTTGGTGTTGTTGTGCGTCATTTTTCTCGTTGTGTATATAGGATTCCTCTATTATATATTACAATTATATTTTATTATATTATTTGTGTGTTGTACATTTTAAATATATACAAAGTAGAGAATAGTTTTTCAATATAAATATTTTTTCAAAAGATAATAATAAAAATAGTCTAGATATAGCCACGAGTCCAATAAATGTCGTCATAAAATACTGTCTGAATATCATATTTTGTTGACAATCGCTGGGTATTATTATTTATGCAATTTTTATTATTATCTTTTGAAAATTTTGACCATGCATTATATCATTTATGCATTTTTTGAAGACTATTTAATCAATTTCACAATAAGTCGTTTGGGAAATTGTGACATATATTTACATATTTGTCCTTTTTAACGATTAGCAGTAGAATTATTAGGGACATGGACACAAATTTACAAAGTGCATAGTGCACTGCATTCTGACAGCTCCATCTTTTGTTATAAGAGTTGATTAAAAAAAAGAATACTAACTTCGGCGCATTATGCCACTTAGTCCATTTTTCCAATAATATCTTCTCCAACTTTGTCGCAATTTATTCTGAACTTCAACATCACCATTAAAGCGTTGCATTGTGTACTTGGTAATTTTTTATTCGCGTTCTTAAAAATTTCTGACAAATTGATAACAAAAATTAAATTTTCATGTCATATATTTTCATAAGAATTTTTTTTCCCGAGTATTAATATGAAATATCACCCAGGAATAAAATAATAATCCAAACTTTTAAAATTAGTAATCGTACAAAAAATATTGTATAATAAAGTTTCCGGGAAAAAATCATTTTTTTCCGATTTTTTTCATAAGTTTTTTTTTCTGAAAATAAAATCCCTAGAAAAAATCCAGAATAAGTTTCGAATTTTATCATAACTTTTTTTGAAAATATTTTTCAGACATTTTCAAAATTAGAACATATATCGACTCTTGGTCAGTTAATAGTTTTTTTTTTGTCATTTCCGTTTTTATAAGTATATTTAAAAAAAAGTATTGGGAACTGTGATTATGTGAAGCAGAGAGTATATTCCGAATTTCCGATACCACGACATTTAATGTCGAAGATCTGTGGAATGATGACTGGAACATGACTATGACTCATTAACCATAACAAAGCCAAGTAGCCACCTGCTAAACAAATTTGTATACTTGGCTCATCATTGCAAGTTTTCCTTAATTGATAGTAAAAACAATTAAGAAAGGATAGCAAATTAAAATGAATTGTTTGATTCTATTCTCTGTTGAAGATTTACACTATACAGCAATACAACTATGCCTATACTTAAGGAAACTGATTACACATACTTAGAGAAAAATACAGCACAACATGGGAAGTCATTTGAAGAACCATATTCTAAGTTCCCTTAGTCCTTACAATATACTGCAATTAGGCTGAGAGAGCCGCAAATCAATCAAACTTTCCCCGGAAGATTCAAAGCATTTGTTCGCCATGGTTGGAGCTTGCTTCGAGCGTTGCTTCTGTGCAGTTGATCTCACTAAGAGAAGACGAGCTGCTTCAGCCAAAGTGTGTTGCTCCTCTTCTTCCAAGGCCTTCAAACAGAAGTCTGAAAATATGCAAGAAAAGAAAACCAATTCCTGGGTAACATGAGACGAGCCGAGCTTAGATGTATGTAAGATCACATCAAGGAACGGTGATTTCCTTCTTATAAACATTCTTTGTGCGTATTATTTTGAATTAGTTACAAGCTTCTACATTCAGGGCGTATGATCTACTAGGACCATGCATGGGAAGAACACGAGAAGAAAGCCCCCCAAGATAACACAATAAACAAAGGGAAGGGAGGACCTGAACTCCCTTGCAGCAGTACTCAAGATGAGATGTGTAATTGTGTACTATATCAAAATTCAAAACAACAAATATTACTCAGGTGTGTGTATATATATATATATATATATATATATATATATATAGAGAGAGAGAGAGAGAGAGAGAGAGAGGGTCATGTTCGGATGAGAACGGAATCAACGGATGCTCCCATGACTTGGTATCTTTTGTAAGGTTCTAGTTAGCATTTAGCAACCGGGTTGGACCGGTATTTGTTGCGAGATGGGTATTTTCCAATAATTAGGATAAAGGATGAGAAAGTACAAAAACAGTATGAGTGATGTGTGACATGATTGTGGTCCTTTGTGGATACAATGAAGTCTCTCACTAGATCTGGATTTTTCCACTGTGACATGGACGTTCTTCTAACTACAGCTACGTAAGGGCAATATCAAGATTCAAGCATAAATGGCTTCCTATGACAAAGCTAATCTATATATCTATATATATACTTACGAAAGTAGAGGACATTCTTCTAACAAGGGATGTTGTGAATCGAGTATTTAAGCAAAATCTCCATATAATACTAAATTGTCATCATCTAAATTTTAAATTTTAAAACTTTAAAATTAAAAACAAAATCATTAACAACATCAACAATAATAACCCAAAATAAAGAATAAAATCATTAATTATCTTAACAGAAATAATCAAAAATTAGAACAAAATGATAAATATTCAAACATTATTCAAAATTAAACAAAATAATTAATAATCTCAACGGCCCCTTTTTCTAAACAGCTAGGTAAATCTACTTAACTTAAATAGCTAATTTAAGATTATAGTTAAGTTAAAGATGAACTTACAATTTTTTTTAAATGAATCAAGATTATAAATTTAACTAGATAATTTAAGTTGAAATAAAATTTTAATCTTATATGTATGTTAAATTTATTTATAAATATTGCATTAAAAATACATATTTGATATAAGGGGTGTGATTAGATTACATTTATTGACATAAATTTATTATAAAATTTTAATTTTGTAAATAGGCTAAAATTTAACATAAATATCAATTTTAAGTATATATTTGATTGAAAAAAAAAAGAAAAGAGAGAACAAGCTTGATTACATAAATACATTAAGACAATTTATTTAAAAAATCATAATCCTACATAGGCGTGGGCACAAGATGAGACGGAAGTGAGGTCATCTCAGTCCCGTCCCGGATATTTTACATGGACGGGATCAGGACGGGCCTTGTATTTTTAAGATTGAATCCCACTGGGCCCTATCCTGGTTGGAATCAGGAGGGACCCAATCCCGCTTGCCCATTAATATTGTTTGTTGTGTTTAAATTTAACACTTTTTATCCACAAAATTTTCAGTATATATCAAGCAAAGTTATAACCACGTGGTTTGGATGAAGTGAAGTCACTGAGGTCAACCAAAAAAATTACAAACCCTAAATCTGAATTTGGTTCATTTCTCAATTTTGACCAACATTATTTTATTTTTTTAATATATAAGCATAACTATATAACTATATAAGTATAACACTAATGTTTAGGTATTTTATTTATATATTTATTATTTTAAATTATAAATTTTATTATATACGGGACGGGACGGGTCTAGTGGAATCAAGAAGTTAAAGGCCCGTATCCCGTCCCGGAGAGTTTTTAATGGGACAGATTCAAGACGAGATTTTCTTAATTTTGGATGAAATCCCGCCGGGATTGGGACGGGATCGAGATGGGACCAAAATGGAACGGAACCGGGATTGGATGTATGTAGTATTATTTTAAACATTTTAATCAATTTCAAGACTATTTAAATATGTTTGTTACAACACCATTACATGTAATAACGTACATTTATCATTATGTATTATAACATGTATACACATTATTTCATAGATAATATTAAACTCATGTTATGCGTATATTTAAAATATGATATATGTATATATAAAACCCGTGCCGTACTAGTAACATGAAAATAAGAACAAAATAGACAGCAAGTATAGCAATATTCAGAGGATGCAAAATGATAAAGGAACTAAAAGGATTTTCATTACCTGACAATCTGGAATTTCAACTGAAATTATCTACTTCGGCACAAGGGCAAGACCGTAGGTGATCTGTTTGATCAGTTCCTCCAGCAGAACAAAACTGTAGGGCAAATTTAAACCTACACAATCAATAGTGTCAAGAAACACGAGGGAATGAAACTTGTAAAGCGAATGAGCAGTTACCTCACCTGATACTGACACCTCACTCATATCCCTTGAATCGATTCAGCGAATCAGCAAAACTTTCATATACAACTGCAGGAGTGAACATCCACAGCATTAGAGCATGCAATGTGCCTGTACCTTGAAAAGATGACATAACAGAAATGTAATGCTCAGATAGTCAATCTAGAAGAACAGACTTTCCTGAGTGCCTTCAGCTGAAAGTAAGGTACTAAAAGAATTAACTAATAGTAGGTTTGCTTAGGTTTTCAGAGGTCTTTCAGCTTAGCATCATAGTGTATCTTTTCACACGTTACTGATGAACGATAAGAAGATGAATATAAGGGTTTTAGATTTGCAGAATGCACCTTGTACATGATAACAGACTTTTAACAGTGTATCATAGAAGGTCAATGAGTTTCAGAATCCAATGAGTGTTCTCTCCTATGGGGAGTTCATGGCTTCAATTATCTCCCCCGATGTGAACAAAAAGCATAACAAATTATGTTACATGGAAAATAAGTAGGGTACAGTACAAGACCTGCAGCTATCTTGCCATTTAGGCTCTCTACTGATTCTCAAGTCAAACATGCCAAAAAATTAGTTAAATATGGGAGGATATTATCTGATATTGTTTGATATTGGATATGATCTTACCATATATCAATCATATAGGCTACACCAGCACACTTCAATGGCTGCTAGAACCTTCTTACTTTGACAACATTCTTGAATAACTTGTTCCCAAGTGGAGGCCTTTGGTGGCAGATACTTCTGTAGCATGAAATGCAAAATTTTTGAAGCAGCTAACCCTCTCTGTTGTTTGCATAATCGTTGAACGAGCTCATCCAAAAATTGTCTACCGTCTTGAGGTGGGTCTAGCTTCTCTCTTAAAGTCTTCAAGAAGATATGACAGGTATGTAAGTCAGGATCACAACCCCTACCCAACATTTGATTTAGAAGATCTATTGCTGATGAGATTCTATTACTATCACATAACCCTTTCAAAAGTATGTTATATGTCACTACATCAGGCTGGGATTTAGTCCCTTCACTCAGCATCTGATAAAAATATTTCAAACCTTCGTCCACCAATCCCGCCTTGCAAAAACCATGAATCAATGAACTATATGCAACAATATCAGGTTTATGTCCTCTATCTACCATTTGTGTCCAAATAATCATAGCATCCTCAAGCTTTCCAGCTTTGGATAAACCATCAATTAATACAGTATATAAGACTATGGAATGCATACTAGTATTATTCGTCAGCTCTTCCCATAGGAGAAGAGCTTTATGGATATAACCTGCCATGAAGTAACCTTTCAACATGGAACTATAAGTATAAGAATTAGGGGTGATACCCCGATCAATCATATTGGACAAAATGTCAGTAGCATCTTCAACTCTTCCTTCCTGACACAGCCCATCGATAAGAGCAGTATATATTACAGTGTTCGGCTTCAATCTTTTTTCTATCATTTCCTTCCATAGCCTCATTGCTTCTTCAGGTCTACCTTCCTTGAAAAATCCATTTATAAGAGATGAATAAACAAATTCATTTGGTGGATACCCTCTTTCTTCCATGGAAATCAACAAACGAGCACCATCAACTGCTCTCTTTTGCTTAACAAGACCATTAATGATCGTCCCATAAGTGATGTCATTAGGCAAGAATTTATCGGACAGCATCTTTTCCAAAAGACTGACTGCCTTGTCTATCTTACCCTTGCGGCATAAACCATCAATAAGTATGTTATACGTAGCTATAGTAGGTCTACAATCTTTGAAATTCATGTTTTCCACAAGCTTAGCTGCACGACTCAGGTCACCCTTCTTACACAAACCGCTGATAAGCACATTGAAAGTAACCGTATTAGGAAAACACCCCTCAATCTGCATCTCATCCAACAATGACATCGCTTCCTCAATCCTACCCTCCTTGCACAACCCATCCATCAAAGTGCCGTACGTATACTTATCAGGGCTGCAATTTTTCAACGGCATATCTCTAAACAGCTCGATTGCCTTATCAGCCAACCTCAATCTGCACGTCGCTTTGATAATCAAGTTAAATGTCAACAGATTCGGGGTTATATTCAACTTGTCAACAACTAACGAACAGAACTCCAATGCTTGACGAAACTGGCAGTCTTGCACAAGTACATTGATCACAGAGTTAAATGATCGAACAGTTGGCGTGCAATGAAACTCACCTGCCATCCTATCAAACAAACCCACGGCTAGTTCAGGCAGATGCGCCTTCCCATAAGCTTTGAACACGAAAATGAAGTTTTCTTCCCTAAACACTCGCTTCTGACGTTTCATGCGATCGAATATCATATCAATCGACCCAAAATCACAAGAACCAGCACACTTCTCAATCATGGTGTAGAAAGAGGAGTCGCCCTGTTTGTAAGAACCCAAATTAGGCCCTTTTCTGAAGAATTCATCACTAATCAATGGTTCAGGATTCGTTTCGACTTCAGGTTCATAGGCCTTGTTTTGTGTAACGGTTGACGCTGAACGCGGCGGTGAAGGGAAAAATGATGAAATTGGAGAAGATAAGTTGATTAACTTACATGGGATGGGAGAGAGCTTCTTCGAGAAGGAATCTCTGAAGAGCATCTTGAAAAATGCTCCACCAGCAGAAGGCGGCGCTGCTGAGTGTATGACTGAAACTGAAACTGACCTGACCCCCCAGCAACGAGGGAGAGTGTATTTCGGGTTGAGCCGCCCGGCGGCTCTCACCAATCAATCCATAATCTGATCGAACTCATCATCTCCCAAGTCCCAAATCGCCTCAACCATAAACCCTCAAAATCGACGGGCAGGCAGGCAGCCCAGCCCCCAAGCTGCCGAGGAGTATGTTAGAGCACTATCATCATCAGTAAAAATAAAATAAAATAAAATTTTACTCCCTACCCTCTTTCTTTCATCGTCTCTATTTCCCATCATCTTTTTTCACAAAAAAAATTTTCGTCCCACCAACACTAAATTATAAAAATTTTCTCTCCTACTTTTATAACATATACTGTCACATTCTCTCTCCTATATTTTTCCAAATTTTAATTTACTACTTAATAAATAATAACTAATCAAATAATAATCATTAAGATATTACCAAACTCTTAATTATTATTGTTATTTTAAATTAATGGAATAATAATAATTAAATTAATACGATTATAAATTAGTAAAAAAATTAATTAAATAACATAATTATCAATAATTATGAGATAAAATAACGGTACATGATGCATGAAGATTAAAGCGTCTTAAAAAACTAAATGAGAATACAACACTGGTAAATAAATTACGAAACATAATCATGAAATCATAGAGATGCCGATAATTTTTTTTAAGGATTCACTTCACCAAACTTTTGCCAAATATGCTCTATCAAGTCATCTTGAAGGGACTGATGAGTTCGTCTATTACGCATAGCGTCCCTTGTCTCCAAGTATTTGTTAATGTCGATCGGACGTCCAGTTTGAAACTGGAAAGCTTCATCATTGTTGACGGTAGCACTTGTACTCGCTTCACCTCTACGACGCGAACATTGATTAGGGCGATCTGTTTCGTAATATCTTCTTATTACTTCAGCATTCTTGTAAGTGTCTCGTTCATCCTCCACTATCATGTTATGAATAATAATACAAGCCTTCATAATGTCGGCCAACATATCTTCATCATAAGCAAGAGCTGGTTGTCGTACAATTGCAAACCTTGCCTGCAGAACTCCAAATGCACGTTCAACATCCTTACGTGCACCAGCTTGACAATCAACAAAAAGACTTTGCTTAGGAGTTTGAGGATGGGTAAATCCTTGCACGAAAGTAGCCCAACTAGGGTAGATGCCATCAACTAGGTAGTATGCCATGTTATATTCATGACCATTGACCATAAACTTCACAGAAGGTGCCCGACCTTGCAAAACATCACTAAATACTGGTGAACGGTAAAGTACATTAAGGTCATTACACGAACCTGGAATACCGAAAAAAGAATGCCAAATCCATAGATCTTCATCCGCTACAGCTTCTAGAATGAGGGTTGCATTCTTGTTTCGTCCGCAATATTGACATTTCCATGCATTAGGGCAATTCTTCCACTCCCAATGCATACAATCAATACTGCCGATCATGCCTGAGAATCCTCGTTGTTCATTCTTGTAGAGGATCTTACGTAGGTCTTCGTCTGTTGGGCTTCGTAAATACTCATCTTCAAATTCCTTGATTACTCCTTCACAGAAATTTTGTAGACATTTTCGTGTAGTTGTTTGACCCATCCTCAGGTATTCATCAACGGCATCGGGAGCCACACCATATGCTAACATTCTCATTGTTGCAGTGAATTTTTGGAGCCCAAATAACCCCAACTTTCCAACTGCATTTCGTCTTTGTTGGACAAACTCGTCATTTTCCACCACCTTATTCACAATCTTGCAAAACAAAGGCCTCTTCATTCGAAACCTCCGCCGAAATTGATTCTCATTGTATACTGCAGGATCCGCAAAGTAGTCTCTAAACAATTGGTTATGCCCTTCTTCACGATTTCTATCCATTTGGACCACAACTTCAACGTCTTCATTATTGAGTTGTGTTTGAGGTGGTTGTGATGGTGGAAACAATATAGATGGTAATTGATTATTGACAAAATTGTCAATAATTTTGGGAATTTCTTCATCAGATAGTGATGAAGAACTTGAGCTTGAAGAGCTTCTTTGAAACAACATTATCGATTTGTGTTTGAGGTGGTGGTTGTGGAAATAATATAGATGTTTTGAGTTGGAATTGAAAAACAATAAGATAGTGCTCTTATATAGATTGAATGGAGCAAAATAAACATCCAAACGTGGGCCCAAATGTCATTACTTGTCAATAGATGACTATGACAATACAAAACCTTTCTTGTCATTGGGTGACTATGACACTACAAGACCATTCTTGTCATTAGGTGACTATGACAATACAAGACCATTCTTGATAATAGGTGACTATTGATGTGATAATTCACTGACGCATAAATATAACATAGATGTGATCAATCACTGACGCATATTTCACTGTGATAAGGTGACTATGACATTTCAATGATATAAGAGAATATTTTTCAATTAACATAGATTAAATATTACACATAACCATGATATTGAGAAAAAGACTTTAAATTACAAGAAACTTAAACGAAGACTAATACTTAGACATTAAATAAAACTAAAGTACATAATTAAAATTACTCCTTCGACTTCGCTAGTTTGTCTTTCAACTTGTCTAAGAGTAGTTAGATGTAATCGTCAAGATCCATGAGTAATTTCTCCTTCAACTTGTCTTCTCTTGGGGTCAGCGATGCCTTAGACAACAACACTTGTAGCATATCAAATTTCCGACTCTGATTCTCAGCCTTCATTTGGTTTTCTCGAATTTGAACATTTCTCTCCTCTAATTCCAATTGTCTCTGCCTTCTCATTTCCTTCTGCCTTTCAAACTAAAATTTCTCTTGTTTTAGAGTCATCTCATAACCTCGTTGATCATTATAAGCCCTAATCTGCTCACCCATATTTGATAAATCTTCATTTGCAATACCTTTTTCCTTTCTTCTGGCCTTGGCTTTCTTCACACCATCTGGACGACTTATACCTGCTGATACGAAGCTACCACTAGCATCGTCTCTACTTCTCTTGCCACTACCGTTGTTATTTTCAAGTTCAGTTTCCGCCTTGTGTTCAACATCAACTTTCCTCCTTTCTTCTTTATTCAAACCCCACCTCATGAACTTCCTCCACTTTGGATACTTGTTCACCATCTCCCAAGCACTTTGATATTTGAAATTCCTTGGTGCACCTTGACAAGACCTTCGAAATAATTGATGGGCATTTTTTGTAACATCATCTTCATTGTACCCACTTCCCGTTATTTGACCAGCTTTTTCCAAAGCACCGGCCCAAATGAGTAAATCAGTAGCCATTCTTTTCCAATGAGTCTCCAACATGTTCTTGTTCCGCTCCGGAATCTCATGTGGTCGATATTGACGAGCCGCTTCATATGATTGATGTATATCTCTCCAAAGATCAGCAAATTTCTTATTTTTGCCAATGATGGAGTCTGTGCAGTTGGTAAAGTAGGCTTCAATTAGAGCTTCTTCTTCTTTGACAGACCAATCACGGTTGTTTGTTGCAGCCGGAATTGATTGATTTCGATTGATTGGCAATTGAGGTGGCAATACTGATTCCGGAGGGAAATGTTGTGTCTCCGGAACAATATCTTCTTCATCACTGATCATTTGGGTGTTGCTTCCTTGAAAAACTGGTGGAGAGTGCTCGTAATTTTGAGAGTTGGGGAACAAAATTTGGTAAGTGGGTGGAGTCATTTCTTGTGGAGGTTGTTGTTGTGGAGGAAAATTTCTTCCTAAACTTGCAAGAAATTGAGAAAAATGAGGATGATTGATGAAAGAAGGATCGAATTCGTTGAAATTCATGGACGAGTGATGAGGATTATTAGGATCCATTTTTCCAGAAATTGAACACAAGAACACAATTTTTTTATGAATTTGAAGAGACAAATAAGGGAAATGAGAATTTTTGAAGTGTGTCAAAATGGGTGTCGATTTATAGAGGGAAAAAAATATGAACGTTGATATAATTTTTTTTAAAATATCTTTTTTTTATAAATATAACCGTTTTAGTGTAACGGTTATATTAAGTTAAAAAAATAAATATAAAATTCACAGCTGAAAAAAAAATCAGAAAGTAACCGTTGTGTTTTGTTTAGGTGAAGAAAGTGGTGGGCTCCATCTGCAAACCTGTAAAAAGCAAGGTAAGAATAAATTTTGATTCTTAAGTTTTTTACAAAGTTTCTAGATTTTTTTTCCATAAAATTCACTGATGGGAGAACTTTTAGGTGTAAAAAAAAAATTACATATAAAAAAAAAAATCACTGTTGTATGTGCTCTTAAGGTTTTAGGGTCTTAAAAAAATGTAGGTGGTAAATTAAGAAACAAGTAAAACAACTGAATGATCTGTTTAGTTGTGAGGAGTTTTTTTTTTAAATGTGAGTGGATCCCAATATTTAGAAACTATGTTTAGTTGTGTATTTAAATTTTAGGTTCGAGTTTTTTTTTAATATTTTTTAGGATTTTTGAAAAGGGAGTTTGTGAAATATGAAAAAATAAAGATTTGAGAGGATTTGAAAATTAGATCTAAAATAATTCTTTGTTTGTCCTCCTCTTTTGTCGTTATCCTTTTTCCTCTTCTCCTTTCTTCCTCTCTGTGAAGATGCTTCCCTGGATTTGCTAGGGTTTCAAGGTTGCGGCTGGTCTTCTCCAACGACCTACATCTCGCCAACGTGGGTTTGGACTTTGTCAATCGGGACTGCGATAGTGGTGGTGGCGCACAACAAACTCCGGCAAGACTGCGTTGGTGCCTTGGTGGTGGTGTTGTGGATCTGGGCTTCTCGATTTGAATTTGTTCTCTTTCTCTTTCTCTTTCTTTTCCCCCAATTTGAATTTGCAAGCTTTCTTCCTTTTTCTACATAGAAACAGTTTGGCAAACAAGGATATGGAAGAATTGAATACGTAGGTGAATAATTGGCTGATATTGGACTTGAGGAACAAGATGAACAGAAACATGAAAAAAAAATGAAAAGAAAAAAAAATAAAATTGTGGGCTATTTCCGTCTTTTACGTAAATGAATCCCGCTAAGGGGCTGTTTGGTATCGGATGGGGATTTTTTTTAAGATTGTTGGGGATGGGGATTGTTGGGATTGTAGGAGATTGTTGTATATTGAGATTGTTGTAGATTGTTGGGCTTGTTAGTTTTGGGTGTTTGGTATGAGTTTATTAGGATAGATTGTTAATTAATATTTTACAATTATACCCACTAAATAACACATTCAATATTACACTTCACGCACAAATCATAATGTTGTGAATGTGTGTACAAGCTGACTGGTTCAGAATGCTGTGAATGCGTGTACAAGCTGTGAATCTTCTCGAATTTGGACCTGGACGGATTCATAATGACTGGTTCAGAATGCTGTGAATGCATAAATGTGTGTAAAAGACATTCACCCCCATGTATGCTTTTTTAACGCCAAACTGTATTGCAGCTCACATACAAAATTGGCATGTCAGTTTGTTTTCAAACAAATATATATTTACTCAGGCGTCCCTCTATATATTTAGACATATTTACATCAACGACTGACTATATACTATTGGACATGAAGTAACTTGATACACAAGGCCAAGCTAGACAATATACAGATAGATGGTTAGGATGTAACAGGAGGTTCGTTCACTGTGAGATGACCTTATTGACCTAAGATAAGGGTAGAAAATATGGCTTGCTCAAAATTAGAGAGGATGTATATTGATAAAAAAAAAGGGTAAACTGCTACACAATTCAATCTTAGGAAAAAAAATGGTTTTCTAACTACACTGGACTTAAAGACCTTGTATATTTTGTGCAGAAATCCAGAAAATCATGTTGTATTTGGTACAAAACAGGTTAAATAGATGAATGTACTGCTCTTATTATTAATAGGTGCAAGGGCATAGTTTCATTTAAGGGAATAATTTCGACAAAGGAGGAGTTGGGCAGTAAAGATAGGAAGAAGTAGAGGGAGTTCTTGGAAATGTAATTATATGCTTAATTGCTTAGCCCTTTGTACGGTGATGATTATTGGCTTTTAGATTAGAATCTTGGTTTGGCTAGAAGTGTTAATTGTCTACCTACATCTTGGACATTTCTGCTCCAGCCTTGAATCAACTTGATCCTTCTACTCCTTTGTTCTCACACGTGTAACATTAACATAACTACAGAAAGGTCACAATGCACGTGGGACTTAATAAACTTGAATAAGGCATACATTAGTCAAGCCTTGAATCAACTTGAATAAGCCTCACAACATAATGAACTTGAATAAGGCATACACTAGTAAGGCCATCCAAAATTTTGAACCAGTCACTGAGAAGCCTCAAAGTTGTTTGGACAAGAAAAATTCTAAAGCTGTTTGTCCTGTGTGCAGTGACTAGTTCAGAATGCTGTGAGGCTTCTCAGTTTACATGTATGCCAGTCTTCTAATAATGGAATTATTTCTTTTAGTGACTTCTGTCTTCTTTGGATGCGCAAAATTATTGTGGGAATGAAATCAAGTATCAAATGGGGGATTTTCAATGTTTATAGTGTGATTTGCAGGAAATGCATGTCTAATGATCAATAACTGAACTTGATTGGTTATTATTGCATCAATCTTTAAATTTTAAATATAACTGAACTTGACTGGTTTCTTCCTTCTACCGACCGGACTGGAACCAGATGGGGGAGGTGAATCCATTGCTCTTGTGATAGACCCAGAGATGGGTGAATGAAGGATGAGTAGAAGAGAGAGCGAGAGAACGAGAGAACCAGGGAACGAGGGGAACGAAGGGGAGCGATGAATGAGCTGCTGAGGAGATACGTTTTTTGATAGATCGAGAGAGGGCATGAATGGTATAATAATTAAAGAATCCCCTACAATCTCCCACAATCTTGATTTTTCGAGATTCTTTTTAGGAGATTTTGGGGCAAAAACAATCTAAAAGAATCTCGTAGAAGAATACAATCTTCTATCTCCATCCCATACCAAACAACATAAAAAAACGTATCTCCTACAATCCCGTGAAAAACAATCTAAAACCCTAGCAAATCCAAGACTGAAGCGATAAGAAACAGCCCCTTAGCGGAAGTTTATGCTCCAAAGAGGACATCTAAACACGGCCTAACACTGAGGCCTTTTAGATTGTAGTATGCTCCAAAGAGGACATCTAAACACAACCCCGTAGTTGTAGTATGCACGGAGACAGGTCGATGTGGAGCAAAAACTATCCTTCAAGCGGAAGTTTATGCTCCAAAGAGGACATCTAAAAGGCTATAACTTTAGGATTCACCGCCATTGAAATCGAGGAAGATAATTTTGAACTCATTAACTCAAATTACTCAATTAATCATATTTGAAAATTGTCATGGGAAGCGGACATGATTATTCTATTTTTTATTTCAAGGTGTTACGTGTACACAAGTTATAGTCCAACACGTCTTTAGAGAAATCAATGTCGTCTCATATAAGCTCGCATATCTTGGTCATTGCTCAGATATAGAGGTGGATCTAAGGGTTGGTTCGACTAGGCCGTCGCTCACCCCTTCTCAAAAAAAAACAAATTTATCACTGTTTATTTTCTAACATAAAAAAGAATTAAAAAGAATTTTATTTTTTATGGCCCATTATACAAAATATAGGGTCGGTAGTCCATCCATCATTTTTCAAGACTGAAGCGGCTCTTTAATCATAAAAAAAAAACAAAGTTACTATTCGCACGGACGAAAAAATTACTAATGCGACTACGGAAGCGGATTCTGCATCCGTCCCAATAATCTCAATGCAAATTTGGGCGGATGCGGAATGCACTTCCGGCCCCAAATTTTTTTTTCTCCAAAAAAAAAATCGAATCCGTCCAAATCTTGGCGTATTCGAAATCCGCTTCTATCTTGTACCGTTATCAGTTTTCGTTTTGTCCCATTAATGTATCAACTGTATTAAATTTAGTTTATTTGATCAGTTATAAGAAAATGTTAACTTTTGTTATTTTTTCCTTTTGAAATCATTTCGAATAATAAAGTAAATTCATTTAGCGCTGATAATTGCGGGCCGCTCGAGAAGCAGTGGAGTGACCCGTTTTGTAGATCCGGCAGTGGAAACCCGGATCCGGGAATAAATAGACATTAACCCGATCCCCACATCTCTGCCAAAGCCTCCACACCTCCGTTCCGTAAGGGCCATAACAACAGTACGCACAATAAAAGCTATATAGAAGCTTTGAAGACAAAGCCGCTTCGCTTGACGAAGACGAAAGGTTACACAGGGAATCGGTAGAAATAGCGCTCTGTTGCGAGATTTGAATTGAGAAGGGAAATCTTTGATTGTGAATACTTGATTTTTCGTCGGTTGGTTTTTGAATTTATGGAGGCGGCAATGGACGCTTCCCAGTCGAATTCCGGTTCGAATCCGCCAGAACAACCACCGCCAACGGCGGGGGAACAGCCGCAAGAAGCGGAGATACGAGGTGGCGGAGAAACGGTGGAGGATGACGTGTTGATTGCGAAAGCTCAGAAGCTAATGAACATGATCACTTCTTCCCAAGAGAACCCTAACCCCAAGGCTCTTCATGCCCTAGCTTCTATCCTCGAAAACCAAGAGGCTAGGTTTGTCTTCCTCTTCTCTTTTCTTATTCGAATTGAATGCTGTTTTCTTATCTCTGGTGAGTGTTGTTCAATTACCCTGTTCTGTTGCTGATTATGTTACCTTATGCTATTGAATTGTTTTAAAGATTTTGAATAATTTTTGCGCCTTTATGAATCAATGCCGGGGATTGAAACTTGATAATTTATACTCTCAATTCATGGCGTGTATGAGTTTCTTGGTTAAGCGTTTAGCACAAGTTTCAGAAAGTTGGACTAGCTTCCCTGGATAACTGTTCTTTTATACCAACTTAATTGGTGAACCACACTGAGATATGAAAAATACATCACGGGGTTGTTGCATAAAGAGCTAGACGTAGTGGAGGACTGGAGTTATTATCTTTCATGGAAACACTTGGATTGCAGCTGGACGTGTGTACTTGACAGCATGCTACTAGTTTGTTTAGAAGTCTTTGCCTCGGGTTTCAACCTTTTTGACTATTGATGAGTCGGGTGTTTGTCTTTAAGGCAAATGGAATGTGTTTGCTTCTAATTTTAATGTCATTATCGATGGTTTGGTTTGCGATGGAGTAAAGAGTTAATTCAAACCAGAAAGCCAATTCTTACATTAATCCTCCTGTCGGAAGAGAAGAGACTTTTGCATGACTAACAAAGGCTAAGGCCTTTTGATAGCAGGTTCGCCTATTAAGATGTGTTTGGATCTGTCTTTCATCGTTACCTTAGTTCAGACTGAGCTTCCCCAATTCATTCAGGTCTGTTAACACCAGATGTTTCACAATGGTCTCTACTATGTACAGAAATGGCGAGTGTATATCTAGGTGCTGGAGATTAGATAATCTATTCTATTTAATGTTATTGCAGTGTAGTATTAGCGGGAACTAATTTAGTATGGTGTGGGGAAGTATGATTACTTGAGAAGGGAATAAACCAAAATAGCCAGAGAAGATCTAAATAGGATAACATTGTCCAGGGAAAAGAAAGTTACTTTTTAGATTGTTTCCCCTATTTCCTCAGCGTTTTTTATTCATTAAAATTTTGATTGTTGCATTTGAACAGAAAGGCAAGTGGGGTTGTAATCATGCCCTCATGTAGCCTATATGCCAGCCTTGGCATTCTAGACTATCTGGAATGGTCAATTGCTGCAGTTTGTTCTGTTAATAGTGTATGTGATTTGATTTCCGTGCTTTTTTTGCCAATTTTTCGCCAATACCAAACCCTAATAAGCTTAACCTTGTTCTATGGGTTTACATAAAGGTAAGATAAATTGCTTTTACTCGAGTAGATTCAAGGTACACAGAATGTTATACTTTATATTTTGGGTGACTTCTTTTGTAGAGGTTTGTATTTTAATTATGCCACTATATTCTAGCATTACCATCCGAAACCTATTTGCTCAATGTTTGGGCATATTTCTAATCGAAAAAATGGGGTTGTTCATAGCCAGACTGTCATCTTAATTTGCTTTTTGTGACCTAGTTTCACTTGTTCTTCGGTGCAGATATATGAAAGAGACTGGACATTCCTCTCCTAATAATGCAAATGCACGGTCTTCACATATTATTGGACGGCTAGTCAATATAATTCGGGTAAATCCTGTAGTATCATATCATGTGGAGCTTGTATTTTGAAGCTAGTTTACTAAATGTGTAAATGCAGGAATATTTGTGCTTATTCAGTTTTTCTATTTTTATACTCTGTAAACAGGAGAACGACGATTTCTATGAATTGATATCATCAACATATCTTTCAGAATCTAGATACTCCATGGCTGTCCAGGCAGCAGCTTCTAGGCTTCTTCTCAGCTTTTCACCAACTTGGATGGTAATATAAATCGATATTTTACCCTTCTGTACTTGGTAATATTCTTATGTGGCAACTGGGCTAGGTTTATCTTCGTTAAGTGGCATTAATTTTGCAGTACCCCTATATTTTTGAAGAAGATGTCTTGGAGAATATAAAGGGATGGGTGATGGATAACTCTACCAGCACATCTGCTGACCAATGGAATTCAGAATCGGGGCTGAATAAATCTTCTGATTTTGAGATGCGTAAAACATATTCCACTGGTCTTCTTGCTGTTTGTCTTACTGGGTATGATGAAATACCTTGACGCGTAACTGTTTCACTTTCTTTTGATATTAGTCTTATTCTTGAGTCTGAGTTTCTGAATTAATGGTTGCAGCGCAGGTCAATTACTTGAAGATGTCTTAACATCGGGCTTGTCAACCAAGCTTATGCATTACCTTCGTGTAAGGGTTTTGCGGGAAACAAGTGCCAGCCAACATAGTCATACAACAGAGAGCAGGAGCTTGAACACATCTGGTAGAGGTAGAGATGATGTCCGAGCTCGAGGGAACCATTCTATAGATGCAATTCCCTTTGGTGATTCAAGGACACTGGAAAATGGAGCTTTGCTTGATGCAAGAGGTGGGAGAAATGATGATAGTAGTGCAGGTCGATTGGCTCATGGAGAAGAAGGTTTGACTAAGGGTAAACATCATCATGATTTGTTGCAATGTATAAATTATGGTAAGTTGAAAACTGATGTCCAAAATTGTGCAGGAAGACCCAGTGGTAATGAAGACGTTGATGATAGCGGTAGAGATGAGTCCTTGAGGCGTAGGGTAACCCGTGGGTTGCCAAAATCTAGGGATAAAACTAGATTTTATGAAGGTGTTCAAGAGAATGAGCAACACATGGTCTCCCCTGGGCCTGGAAGCCGGTTAGGACAATCACATAGTACTCTGGATAGGAGTCTGCTAAAAATCGTAGATGGTACAAAGGCAACAATTGGGACGGTGTCTGACGAATGTGCAACAGATATTGGGTCCTGTAAAGTCGGCACACGAGACATATCTGATCTGGTAAATTCCGCTGTAAGAGCTGCTGAAGCTGAAGCACGGGCAGCCAATGCACCTATTGAAGCTGTCAAAGCTGCTAGAGATGCTGCTGCTGAGCTGGTCAAGAGTGCTGCCTGGGATGTAATCCACTGCCTTCTTCCTGAAAATTAGTTTCTTATCCAATGACCCTTAGCCTGGCAATAAAACTTTTAGATGGGTATTTTTGGATTTGTTGATCTTTTCTGTATCTCATGTTCTTACTTGTTATCAGGAATTCAAAGCAACCAATGATGAAGATTCTGCGGTTTTGGCTGCTTCTAGTGCGGCATCAACAGTAATAGATGCTGCTTCTGCAGTAGAAGTTTCCAGGTTGGATGAGTAACTGATTTCCTATGAGCTTTCTCACTTCTATGTTTCTTTTTTATTTTTATTTTTTTTTGAGTTATTTTTTCCCCCCTGTTTTGATCCAAAATTGCTTTTTTGGTTTTTGACTTGTTGCACAGGAACTCGAATGCTGATGAGGTTGATACAACAAAATCTAGTACCGGTGGAGATACAGAGGCGGTTGAGGATTTTGTTGATGTCATGATCCCAGATTCCGAGTCACTGGCACAACAGCGAGAGAAGTTTTGTATTCAATGTCTTGTGATTTTAGGAGAGTATATTGAGGTTCTTGGATCTGTGATGCAAGAGAAGGGAGTAGACGTCTGTCTTGTATTATTACAAAGATATTCCAAACTAACGGATGAAATAGAGGCTGCCATCCTCTTGCCTGATGTGCTTAAATTAATTTGTGCGTTGGCTGCTCACAAAAAGTTTGCAGCATTGTTTGTAGACCGTGGTGGCATGCAGAAGCTGCTTGCTGTACCGAAAGTTCCTTATACCTTCTTTGGTCTTTCATCTTGCTTATTTACTATTGGGTCCCTTCAGGTAATATAACAGATCCTTGTCTGAGTTTTGTATCTATAGTACCTTCGGATTTTAGTTTATAAATCTTTCTATTTATTTCTCTTTCAGGGGGTTATGGAGCATGTATGTACCCTCCCTTCAAATATTGTCCATGAGATTGTTGAGTTGGGCCTCCAGCTTCTTGAATGCTCACAAGATCATGCCCGGAAAAATGCAGCTCTATTTTTTGCAGCCGTGTTTGCTTTTAGAGCAATTCTTGATGCTTTTGATTCTCTGGATGGATTGCAAAAGCTACTTGGCCACCTACAGGAGGCTGCTTCTGTAAGATCAGGAGTTAACACTGGGGCTTTAGGACCTTCTAGTTCAGGATCACTTAGAAATGATCGATCCAATGGTGAAGTACTAACATCATCTGAAAAGCAGATAGCCTATCACACAAGTGTTGCTTTGCGGCAGTACTTCAGAGCCCAGCTTCTTTTGCTTGTGGATTCTCTTCGCCCAAATAAAAGCAGTCGCAGTGCTGCTCGGAATATTCCAAGTGTAAAGGCTGCTTATAAGCCCCTTGACATCAGTAATGAGGCCATGGATGCAGTTATTCTCCAAATACAGAAGGATCGAAAGCTTGGTCCTTCATTTGCTAGAGCTAGATGGTCTGCTGTAGATAAGTTTCTTGCCTGTAATGGGCATGTGACAATGCTGGAGTTGTGTCAGGTACCTAATCTGTTATATCTGTAAGAACATCTGTCGCATAGAAATGTAAAATAAAGGAGTACCAAAGAAGGAATCGAGATGGGAGTTAGGGACTGAACTTGGAGATAAAGAGTAGAAATTCTGTGCAAGAGAATTGCGTAACTTGAGATAATTTTAAAGAACTTCTGGCTATCAATTACAATGACAGAGTCATGTATAAATACAGCAGGAAATCCAAAAGACAAATGTAACCCCGGAATAATAGCCTAGATATCAAATCTAATACCTATAGCCTGTAGGCTATAGCACATAATCTGAAAAGCACAGCAGAATACTAATGCCTTAAAGTCGACTTACACAACCTAAAAAACAAAAATAAGTTCAGAATAGCAAATACGAGTATGCAACACTCCTCATCAAGCTGGGTTTGTTATACATCTTCCATTCCCAGGTTGGAAGAAATCTAGTGAAATTCAACAGGAATAAAATACACTTATATGTTATTTTCTTTTTCTTTTTTTTTTCCCGCCTATTCTGATTCCTGACCAATGATGTATTATTGATGACTGCTTGTGTAGGCTCCACCTGTTGAACGTTATTTGCACGACTTGCTTCAGTATGCATTGGGTGTCCTCCAGATTGTCACGTTGGTTCCCTACAGTCGCAAGTTGGTTGTAACTGCTACATTAAGTAACAATCGTGTTGGTATAGCTGTCATCTTGGATGCAGCTAGTGGTCCTGGCTATGCTGATCCTGAGGTAAGATTTTATATTCCTGTGAGTACTGCAGCACTTGTTGAAACAAAATGAAGTTGAGTTGATTGTTACGTGAATTTTTCAGATTGTTCAGCAAGCGTTAAATCTGTTGGTCAATCTTGTGTGCCCTCCGCCTTCCATCAGCAATAAGCCATCTCAGCTTACTCAAGGTAACAACAACTCTAGTGGTCCTGGTACAGAGAGTGCTATATCTATGCCAAGCCAAAGTGAACCACGGGAGCGCAATGCTGAAGCTATACAAACGCCAGTTTCAGCTGTTGCGTCTGGTTTGGTTGGTGATAGGAGAATATCATTGGGTGTTGGAGCGGGATTGGCTGGCCTTGCTGCCCAGTTAGAACAAGGATACAGACAAGCTAGAGATGCTGTCCGGTCTAATAGTGGTATTAAGATTCTTTTACAGCTAATCCAAACACGCATAGTTACTCCCCCTGCTATGCTTGATTGTCTTCGTGCACTTGCTTGCCGCGTGCTGCTTGGTTTAGCCAGGGATGAAGCAATTGCACATATATTGACCAAACTTCAGGTATGTCCTGTTTCATAGAAATCTTTCATTATGTTCTTTATCAAAATAAATATATTAGTGGGCTGTTGACCATGGAAAAGCCATGTAAAATGTAAAGGATTGATCTTTGCTCTCACGATTAAAGTCAAATAAATAATAGTTTGGTTATTGTCAGGGCCAGCGGAAGTTCAACTGTACGTAGTATATACTTAGTACTGAAGCTACAGAGGTTCCCTGTCATTTTTTTTTACTTTTTAACTTCTCATATGCATCAAAACACTTAACACTTTTTGTACATAATGTATAGCCCTGTTATTGAGATGATGATATTAGTTTACCAAGAATAATATTTTGACTAGAAACTTGTGTTGCATCCATTAGAGCGGTGTATCCCAAGGGTAAACACGTAGCTGGGGAATTTTCAATACACTTTGAGTTCATGTATAATAATTTAGCATTGTGAGTAGTGAGGTGAATATGAATAAGCCTTTGACAGTTGTCCTGAAATGCTGAATTTGTTTGTTTATTTATAAATCTGAAACAAATTGGGTCCAATCCAGCGGGAGGTTCCATTGATGTATCTACGTTTTTTTTATTTAGCTTTCTTTGTGCATTTTTTGGATTAACTCAGGAGTACGAACTACATAATAATGCTGCAGAATTGTCGTTTTGTAAAAATTTACTCTGGGATAAAATGATACATCATCACTGCATGAAACAATTTGTAGAATCTGGTACCCCTTGAAGTATTGCAGCAGAGTTTGGTGTTTTTTCAATTTGAATGATCAATGTAATAATCACGTTCAAATTGAATATTCAATTAGAAATTTAATGTTATAATGGTTGATTTCTCTCTAGGTTGGAAAAAAACTATCAGAGCTTATTCGAGATTTAAGCAGTCAGACATCTGGAACAGAGCAAAGCAGATGGCAAACAGAACTGACCCAAGTTTCCCTTGAGCTAATTGCGGTGAGAAATGCTGCTTTTGATTTTTTGTTACAAACATGTTCTTGGGTCTAAGATAGATGCAAACTACTACACTATTTATTTGGTACACTTGAACATAAGTTTGGGGGTACTATGTTTACAAGGTTTGGCAGTATAGGGACATTTTTTTCACACTTAAAAAGTTTAAGGTGGAGGGGTGTTCACACTCCCTTAATGTTCAGGAGATTTAAATTAATAATCCCAATTTCATTTTGATTTCGAATTGGTTGAAACAAATTTTTGTTAATGTTTCTACTTATTTATGGATACATATTCTAATTTTCTGTAACGTAATTTCCTTTATAGATTGTCACTAATTCAGGGCGTGCAAGCACCTTGGCAGCTACTGATGCTGCAACCCCCACACTGAAACGTATAGAGAGAGCTGCTATTGCTGCAGCTACTCCTATCTCATATCATTCAAGGTATATCCATTGAGTTTGTCGCCTTCACGTTATTTGCCTATTGTTTACTATACATACCTATATCACTAGTTTGTAATTTTGTCTTGGTGTTTTCAGGGAACTTCTATTATTAATACATGAACATCTTCAAGCATGTGGTTTAGGCACAAGTGCAACGGCATTGCTGAAGGAGGCTCAGTTGACACCTTTGCCATCCATGGCAGCCCCATCATCTTTGGCCCACCATGTTTCTGCTCAAGAGCCACCATCTTCCCAGATTCAATGGCCAGCTGGTCGGATTTCTGGTGGATTCCGTAGCAGTAGACTCAAATCCATTGCAGGACCGCATGATGATCAGCAGAGTAAATGTGTTTCAGATGATTCTGTGAAGAAAAAACCTTTAGTTTTCAGTGCATCAAGAAGTCAGAATCAATCCAATGATCTTCAGACGCCAATTTTCAAGAAATCACATTCAATGAAGTATTCTGGATCCGTTAGTATAGGTGAAAAACTTATGGCATCTGGAAAGTCTGTTGTAGATGCAGAAACCCAGACTAAAACTCCAATTGTGCTGCCAATGAAGAGGAAATTGACAGAGGGGAAGGAGATCTATTCTGCCTCTGTTAAACGGCTGAACACTGGGGACTCGGGACTAAAGTCTCCTACTTTCCAGACTCCCAACAACGGACGTAGAAATAATTTATTCGACTCAGCGGGTTTTTTAACCCCTATATCTGGTTTGAAAGATCCATGTGAAACACCACAACAGTGTGAAACCCCTCAGCCCGGGCTTTCAACTGATATTCCAGCTGGTGGGGCTGAACGTCTATCCTTAGATTCCATAGTTGTTCAGTACCTGAAGCATCAACATCGTCAGTGTCCTGCTCCAATCACCACCCTTCCCCCACTTTCTTTATTACACCCGCACATGTGTCCTGAACCAAGACGTAGCCTGGATACTCCATCAAATGTAACAGCTCGGCTAAGCACTCGGGAGTACAGAATGATGTACGGTGGTACCCATGGAAACAGAAGGGACCGTCAGTTTGTCTATAGCAGGTTCAGACCGATGAGGAGTTGCCGGGATGATGCTAGTTCCCTTTTGACAAGTATGAGTTTCCTTAGAGACTCACAGCTTGCTGCAGGTTTTCATAATGGAGAAGTGAAAATATTTGATACTTATAATAATACTGTACTGGAAACCTGTGTTGGTCATCAATCTCATGTGACTATGGTGGACTCGTACTTGGGTGATGATACTCAACTCGTCCTTACTTCAAGCTCCTTCGACGTCAAGCTGTGGGATGCTTCCTCAATTTCTGGTGGGCCCCTCCATTGGTTTGAAGATTGTAGGACTGCAAGGTTTGGTCATTCTGGGACCGTGCTTGCAGCTCTATCTACTGATGTATCTGATCGAGATATACTCTTGTATGATGTCCGAACTTACCAATTGGATCGGAAGCTAAAAGACACCTCTTCGGTTCCTTCTGGTCGTGGTCAAGCTTACTCACTCGTACACTTCAGCCCTTCAGATACTATGCTTCTCTGGAACGGGGTCCTCTGGGACCGTAGGGATGATAAACCCGTTTACAGATTCGACCAATTTACAGACTATGGTGGCGGCGGCTTCCACCCTGCTGGAAACGAGGTAAACAAAACTGCAAATTTACAGATTATATAGTTGCATTGTGATACACGAATTCCAAACTGACCTTGAATGAACAGGTGATTATAAATTCTGAAGTATGGGATCTCCGGAAGTTCAGGCTTCTTCGAAGCGTGCCATCTCTGGACCAAACTGCAATCACATTCAACTGTCAAGGAGATGTTATCTATGCAATATTGAGGAGAAACCTCGACGATGCCATGTCAGCTGTCCACACTCGTCGCGCCAAGCACCCACTCTTTGCTGCTTTCCGTACCCTAGACGCCATAAACTACACCGACATAGCCACAACCTCAGTCGATCGCTGTGTGCTCGACTTTGCAACGGAACCCACAGATTCAATCGTTGGAATCGTCACTCTCGATGATCCTGCTGAGATGTATTCATCAGCCAGGATCTACGAGATAGGTCGAAGGAGGCCCACAGATGATGACTCTGATCCTGATGATGCCGAGGAGAGTGAGGAGGAAGACGACGAGGATGACGATGATGATGTAGACGAAGACCAGATATTGGGTCCTATCCTAGAAGGTGATGGAGACAGTGAGAATGATGGTGACATGAGTGATGATGACGATGATGATGATGGTGGTAGTGGCGATGATGACATTGACGACGAAGATGTGGATTTCTTTGTGAACGAAGCCGGCTTGAACGGAGGCGGTGGGATGATAGAGATTATGACTGACGGAGAAGACGACGATGACAGTGAAGATGATTTGTTAGATTCTTACAGTAGTGAAGATGAGGATTACATGGGAAATGATTTCTTGTGAAGAGCAATCTTCATTTCTGAGCATTTATGTTATAGGGTTAGATTATATAATTGTTGTGTTTCTGTTTGGAAATTTACAGTGCATGGAATATAACATCTAACTCAATTTTTGCTGGTGTATATTTTTTTGGTTCTTTTTACTGTTTTTCTCTATGGATTTTACGAGGATGTTTCAAGCTTCATCCTCTATAAAACTAATTTTTAATTCCCCCGATTTTAATAATGACTTGAGCTCCGTTCGTTGCTCATATTTTTTTTAACCTAATAAACCCATAAACATCGATTAACACCTTAAGCTTACACTAGTGGTTGACATAAAATGACAAATTTTAAATTTTTAAAACTTTAAACTCAATAAATCCATAAACCCCGTACCACCGTACAGGCCCTTGCCCTTAATTATTTACTGGTGATAAGGGCCCTAGTTGTTTAGTAGTGATAATGAGGAAATTTAAGGATGCTCAAACTTGCTTATAAGTAGGGACAATAATGAGTTGGGTGATGATCGGATGTTAACTTGCTCATAAGTAGGGACGACAATGAGTCGGGTGATGACCGAATGTACTACTTTCATCACCTACTCATTAACCCTATCGGGTGTATCCACCCATCATCCGTCGGGTAATCTGGCGGATTGGATTAAACTGAGGGTGTCTATAATTGATTATTATAGTTAACTTACGTTGCATTTTCATCCTGTTTTTTCATAATATTACACAAAACCATATTTTAAAAACACTAACAATAATAAAACTTTAATAAATTTGCGATTTTAGAATAAAATGCGTAAAAATCTAGATATGTTGGGTGTATCGGGTCGGGTGATGGGTCATGGGTTGCAAACCTAAACCGCCGGTTTAGGTTTGCGAAGCGCCGGTTTAGGTTTGGCCCAAGACCAAACCTAAACCCAAACCTTGTGAAGGAAAACCGGCGGTTTAGGTTGAACCTAAATCCCCGGTTTTGTAAAAAAAAAAAGCGAACAGAAATTAAAAAAAAAAAAAGAAGTATAAAACAAACCGGAATTGAAAAAAAAATTAAAAAAGGGCTTGAACCGGTTTGCCGGTTTAGGTTTTTCTTTACCAAACCTAAACATAAACTATAAACCCCCGAAACCTAAACGCCGGTTCGGCCAAACCGACGGTTCAACGGTTTGCCCCAAACCGGACCCATTAGGACACTCACCTATCACCATTTTTTTTTTGGTTTTCACTTTTCACATTTTTTTTAGATTGGATATACGAGTACCAACGGTTTAGATTTTCCAAAGAATGGTGGCATCTGATCAGGATGGTTAGATTTTTGAATTTTAGAAAATCTAAACCATCTTGATTAGATGCCACCATTCTTTCAGTTGATTAGTGTAATTATGGATTCGGTTATTGGCTTTCTTTTGACAATAATACATTCACTTATTATGGTTATAGGAAAGATGTGTTGGTATTTTCAAACAGTTCTACGATTCAAAAAAATCTAACTTGGATCTACTCTTTAGGGAGCTACAACATCAATGACAAGTTTAGATCCAAAACGATTGAATTAGTTTTAGAAAATTATTGGGTAACTAGTTGTAGCTTAGTATTACTCATATTTTGTGAATGACCAAGTATTAGATTTGATTGTTTTTATGCCTTTGGTCTTTTGTAGGCTCCTACTTTAATGTTGTTCAACACATCAGAAGTGAATGGTTCTATGAACACAAACATTTAACAAAATGGACCTATGAAATTTCCTTTTAAAACTCTAGCCAACTGTTGATACGGTTATTGTAGTGTGTGTTCATGACACATGTTATTGAGTTTTACCGATGAGATAGCATTGATCATAAAATGTCCAGAAGAGACTTGACATTTGTCCAACTAAGATCATTTTTTTCTATGAAGTTGTAGATAATGTTGGGATATATGGAAAACCTTTTTCATAACGTTGCAAATCATAACACTTTGTTTTTTGTCAGTTAAAAATTTTAGTTTGCTCATTTTGCTAGTTTGTGGTAACATTTGATATTTCTATCTTCTTATGCATTTGAACATATATTGTCTGATAGTGATTCATAATAAGTGCATGTATTGGCATGGATGAGGTGGTCAAGGCTGTTGAAGAGGTTAAGAAAGAATGGGGTGACATAAGGCGATAAAATAGTATGGAAAATCAAGAAGTGTCGATGGAGAGAAGAACTCTCTTCCAAGATTGAATGATTTGGCTCAGGATGGATTATCAATGTTGGATGCTTTGCAGTTTAAGCTGGATGTGTTGGCACCACAACTTCCAACCTATGATGAGGTCGAGTCCGCCCAATCCTTGCTTGAGAGTTGGAAGCAACAGTCTCATAGGTGAGTTGACCCCCTCCCCTTCTTTTAAATGTAATTACGCTGTGACGATGAGATTGTTGTAGACTTGTAATACATTATTCTTTGTTATATAGTATACGGCTTGCTTTGAGGAGGGCAAATTTGCAAGCCAAGGCAAACTTAATTAAGATTGCTCAAGAAGAGGTAATACAGTTGCTTATTCTACCTATATCAAGTTGCCCCTGAAATTTATGCCATTCAAAGATTTTCTAGGATGCTTTCTCCTTTTTTTTTATTGTCTGATTTGTTTCTCTAGGAAAACTTGTGAAGGCTATGTATATCTTACACATTACGCTAGTAATATACCCATTTACAAAAATAATATTCAATTTGATACGTTGCTCTTCTTTTTATGTGGTTGCTTTTAACCTGTCCTGATAACAAAGCATACTAAGAGCATTCACAATGCTAATACTTTAATTTATATTTTTTTTTAAAAAAAGTTAAACTAATAAATTCTGTAAGTGTCATACAAATTCAGAGAGTTGGACTCCAATTTAACATAATTTAAATTTAAAATAGGGACTCTTTTCTAATCAAATGAGAACTCTAACCTGACAAATTCTGAATTTTACTGTACTGATTTTAATTACTTTTATTTATTAGTTGAATAAGAAATCCATAAAACCTCTACTGTGGATGCTCTAAGGCAACTAGTCTATTTTCCTTACTTGCTATTAACACTTTTTCATTTTTGCTAAATTTTAATTTGCAAGATAGGTCAGTATACTTTGGTTAATAGTTTTTTTTTTCTCGTAGAGGGAACTGCTCCTGGGCGGTGAAAGTGAGTCCACGGCTCGCCGACGTAATCTGCAGTATGTTATTTGCCTTATCGTTCTCTGAGACGTGTGGACTTGAATGTTTTGGGAGAATGTGTTTCTTTTAAGCATTACGATGTTCTTCATTTACACTTCATTTTGTATCTTTCTTGTGAAGGACAAAGGCTGGAATGACATCTGTTGCAGAAAGTATTACCGAGAGCCTCAAACGCACTCGGCAAGTGATGGTCCAGGTTTGTGTTCGGTTATGCTTCATTCTAGAGGCAATTTTATAACGAAAATCCTTGAATGTGTTCACTAGTTTTTCTTTGATATGTATGACTCTATTTCTATAGGAGGTGGAGAGGAGTGCAAGCACCTTGACGATAGTTGGTACGTCAAACACTTTTGCCTTTACAATAGTAAAGCCAATGTGACGTGTAAATTCTCTTCAGCAATGAGCAAACTAACATGATCTCAATGGTTACTTTTTTTTTTCTATCGGAAGTCTCAATGGTTACATACAATAAGGGCCTGTTTGGATGTATAGTGCAAATTGTATATATTTCAGCTAAGTGTTGTTTGAATGCGTTGCATTCTAGTAAAGTATTGACAAACACCTCTTACAAATCATACATGTACTTATTTATACTACATTTTACCCTAAATCAACTTACATGTAAAGTTAGAATTTACTGTTTAAAAAAATTGCACACACTTATATCGAGCCAACTTACAACGATTAACTCGCTTATTCATCTACGTGTCCTACCTAGTTAAATTATATGTATGAACAGTTTATTGAAACTCAACCCTACACCATATGCGAATATTAAAAATAAAATAATTGACCATATACAACATTAAACTAGTTTGTAAGAAAGGGGACATGCTTATTAAGATTATATTAGTTGAGATAAATTTATAGTAAAGTTATTTAATTTTACATGTAAGTTGATTTTTTAAATACAATGGTAAAAATATATAATATTATTTACACCCGATCAAATATGATGCATATTAAATTCTAACTTCCGATGTAACAAAAGCTCTCTACTTTTTAGAGATATGGGAAACCCTAACATTTCTTTGCCTTACCAAAAACAAGATTTCATCGCCGCCAAGGTGCCAACAACAAAAGTACAAAATCCAAACAAATCATCAACAAATTTTAATCTTCCAATGACTTACCATCGTCACCAAAATTCAAGAGATATCTTCACCATAAAAGGAAGGAAAAATTCAAATGTCTCAGTCTCAGCTTCAGTATCAGAACTGCCATTCCAGTTCTTCCTCCGGTATCATCCCTCGGCTTTTCCCCCTCTTCGTTTGAAGTCGGTGAATGCCATAGGATTTCCCATCAGTGTTGTGGATCTTGTCAATCTACCATCGTTGTTACCATTTCTATTCTCTCTTCCGTCAATTTGAATGTCTGAGAATGCTTTGTGATGTTTGACCTCGTCGTTTTACAATAAAGGAAAAAAATTCATTTTCTAGTGATAATTTGGATTCAAAACCTCCATGGTTTACAAGCGAGGAAACCCCTCTTTCTTTTGTAACAAGGGTAATTGTGAAGTTTTGTTTGTAAAGATGATAAAATCCCACGATCTAGAAAAAGAAACATTATTGTAAAGAAAGGGGAACTCCTTTTTCGACTTTGTATTCATTGCCTTGACTATTCGTCGATCTTGCACCGCTTTTTACCAGTTCGTCGATCTTGCACCGTTTGCCCATCAACTAGTTTCCATATGATTATGCAATATGTTTTAGTGGTTGCGTTTCTCCGTCAACCAAAAACCTAGATCTACAACAATTAAGGATGATGAGCTCATCCACTATTATTTTGTACTATAATTTAAGAAAACATTCTTTGTTGATGCTTGTGAAGTTATTGATGATCCTTGTATTTCTCTTTTTTTGTTTTCGTTTTCTTAAATCTCCAAACTCAAATCCATTTTAGACTAAAAATGAATCCCTTGATAGTTGCATAAGAACTAATTTTAACAAGAATCACAAATCGATCAGGAACAACTTAATCCTCTCTTTAAACGAGTAATGCTTTTTGCAGCAGCACCAAAATAGAAAATAGATGAAGCTTTTCTACGTTTTGCACCATTTTCTTTTGTTTCAAGAAATCTCGATGTTTACTCACAACACATTTTTCTAAGCGAATATCATCTTAGTTCGGTAGATGCGTTGAATTTCTCTTTTATGGAATCTGTTATATGGCTAATCTAACTTTGGGCTCACAACTTAAAAAAACAAACAAATTTGCTTACGCGATTAACAATAGGACCAAACTTATTCACTGTAAATGTCAAGTGTTTGTAGTGAAGTCTTTCGAGTTTTGAGCAAGTCTTGGTAGTTGTTCGAGTTGTTTGTTTTTGACGGTCTTGAATTTGTGATAAACTTTTAAAGGCTTTGCTTCAAGTCCAAGTTTGATGTGTCCGCAATTGTTCCCCAAACTTCTTTCCTATACAATTTCCTTCAACGCCGGATGTTGTACTCTCCGTTTTACTTCGACTAACTCGTTCTCCTTCCCCTTGAAGTTCTATTTGCTTTCGGATCTACTTGTTGTACTATTGTGTATATCTTTGTTTTTTCTTTTGTTCTTGTTCTTCCTTACGGTCCGTTTGCCGTTTTTTAGGTCTTTTATTCCATTGGACCGTCCGTCATTTAGTGTAACGAAGGGCTTTACTTTATAAAAAATAAATAAATATGATATATATTAATTGAAATAATTTTAGTAATTAATCATAAAAGATTAACTTTAGCTAATAAGTTGAAGTAGGAAATAAATATATGTTATATTTATAATAATATTTGAAATTAACCTACACTATTTATGAACAATCTATTGCGCAAATACAATATTTGTATGAATATAAAGAAATCTAAGTATCTAATGTAAAGTCCGGAAAATTTTAAAAATAAAAATATAAGCATGATCGAGAATTTTAGAAATAAATTAACTTTTTATTCTCTTTCCGTAAATTATTTTACGGAAAGGTTCGGGAATTTTTTTTTCCGACCGTAACGTCCGTTACGGAATTAATTTACGGGTTCGTTCCGATCCTTTAATTCCTTTTTCTTCCCCCTCTATTTTCCACCCCAGCCGGGCCCCACCTCCAGGCTGGCGCTCCCGGGCCCACGTCTCCAAGCTGGCAAAGCCAGCCGGCTGACTCCTCGTTCTTTCTTCTTTCCCACTCCTTCACGCCTTCTCTGTACTCTTGCCGCCAACCCTGCAGGAGCAAGCTCCCCCTAGCCTGCCTAGCCCTGCAGCAGCGGCCGACCCCTCAACTCTCACTCACCTCCCTCCATCTCCCTCGCTTTCACCCTCAGCACCCTCAGCAGCCCCGCTCCCTACTCCCTCGTCCTCCATCTCTTTCTTTCCCTCTGCCACACAACACGAGCATCCGCCCCCTGCACCCTCTTCTCTGGGTCAAGCCGCCGTGTCCGTGACCGGGAGACGCCGCCTCGAAGTCGCCGAGATCCGCCTGCACTAGCCCGCCGACGCTGGCCTTCTCCCTCGCCACCACAGGAGCCCACTGCAGCCTCCTCCTCCCCCTAGCACCCGCCGAGATCTTGTCCCTGCCGTCGCCATCGCCTTCCGGAGCTGAGGCCGCCGCCGCCTGACTGCAGCCGCCCGGGGAAGCCCACGGAGCCACCTCCCTCTCCGGCCGGAGCCCCGCGCCTGTGTCCCCCTCCCTGCCGCCCCGCGGGCTGTTCAACAACCTTTTAGGCTTAATTTTAGTCGGCCCCCTCACTTTAGGTATAATTGCTTTTTGGCCCCTCTGTTTTGTAGTAATTACAAAAAGTACCCATAATTCTGGAATTGTTGCAATCATACCCTCTGTTGGGTTTTTGTCGGAAAATGCCCCAAGGTTTTAATTACGGTTTTGACTCATATGACTTAGGAAATGTATATTTGCTCCGGATAATACGTTACCGAGTTTTAACCTCGGAATTTAGGGACGAATCTATTTTAGGTCGATATATAATAATTGATGATCAATTTAGCGTATGGGCTAAATTGCGTAGTATCATGATAGGTCGGAATTTGCATAACTTAGCGGAAATGCCAAGTAGCGGCTTTTGTGACCTTAAGAGAACGTGGGGAGCGGGATTAGACCTAGTTGGCTTTACGTCATTATCGACGGTATTTATGTTGGACTCTAGGATACGGTCCTATAATGCGAGTCAAATGATCATGCGTAGGTCATTTGTGTAGAAGTCCTAGGCCTCTCGAGTTGAGCGGGTTTTTATGATACCTTGTTGTGAACAGGTTGAGTACTTCTTCCCAATGAAAGCGTGAGCATTTTGTGAGATAGCATTTGGGACGAGGTAAGTCTCCGGACTTACTTAGCGCGTATTCTATGTATTAGCATGATGCGTGTTTGGTGGTGTGTGTTTACGTATTTGTCATAATCACTAAACCGGTAAAATAGGACCACCGACTTTTATAAATAATGTTGGCCCACGTGTATGATAACGGGCGGTGACATCATTTGCCCAACTCTTGCGAGAGTGGGAGGTTCTCGGCGACTAGCCGTGCGAGTGAGACGGAAGGATACATCCTTACCGTGCCTTGCCGGAAATAGGGACCGGGACGAGACCATTGGGGTCTCGTGTCACAACCGAAGTTGAATTAGAACGGGATACGAGTTAAGGTAAATTAAAGATAATAAACCGGACTTGCGGGATTTATGTTTTGTGATTCTTATGTGTGTTTGTGCCTTTTCCATTATTTTAATGCTTAGAATGCTAGCTAACGGTTTTAAACCTGTTATGTAGTTGACTTGCAAGTTAGGGACGCCGCCGAGTAAGGCGGAGGAGTGGACAGCCGGGGTCTCCGTACATCTTAGGACGGGGATGGGTTTTAGTCATGGTTTTTATGTTATCTTTATGGTTTGTGTCATATGTTAGATTTTTGTACCGTATTATGTTGTTTTGAGGACTCGGCTGAGTTTTCCAATTGTACTTTACTTTTCGTCCCGCATACATTAAAAACGTATTTCAGTTTTCCGCCTTTATTCTGTGCTATTGTTGAAAGGTCCAGTGAAATTGTTGTCAGGCTAAGGGTTGGGACCCATTGTGCGGTCTCGCCCGTAGCGCCCCGAGTCCCGCGGATTTGGGGTGTTACAAAAGTGGTATCAGAGCCAGGTTGACAACAATGGCACTCGCAATCTTTTAAAGGCCGAATGAGGTATAAAACAGAACCCACACGGGTTTTGACTTTTCGTTTTCAAAATCATATACATGAGTCGGGTTTGGGTTAGAATGTACGAGACCACCGCTCCTTCCGCAAACCTCGGCGACATAGATCTCTGGATTAGAATTAGGTACTTATATTATTTTAGTACATAGTTATATATATATATATATATATATATATATATATATATATATATGTGTGTGTATGACCTAAGGATGCTTGTGGATATTGTACGTACCTAGCTATGTATGTGACCTTAGGATGTTTGGGCTTGCATGCCTTGGATATGTATTATGATCATGTTACCTTTATGCTTTTAGAAGGTTATTATACCGGATTATAAGTAGTACCACGCATTTATAATTAAATAAAACGTCTTCCGAAACCAAATGGCACGCACGAGAGCCACCGCGTATGTAGGACCCGCTAGGGGTTTACCGCCACTTCCCCCTGCCGCCCTGAGAGGACGGGGACGAGTAGGAAGACCCCCCGGTACGAGAGGTAGAGGTCGGGGACGCATCCCCGTTGCAGACCCACCAGTTGTGGGTGCACCAGCAGCAGAAGCCCCAGTAGAGGAGGTCGCAGAGAGCGTCATTCCCGAGGCTAGGGATAGGACCGTGGTTAGGTCAGGAGTTCAGGGTTCTTCATCTATCAGGACCGGGGGAGCGTCCGTGGCAGCTACTGTTTTTGGAGATTACGTACGTCGGGTAGAGGAGGCATTTAGGACTGGAGCACCACCTCCCGCACCACCAGTGCCTGCACCTGCACCAACGAGATCAGCTGAGGTCACACAGAGGGTGACCCAGGTTCGGGCTGCACCGGAGATAGTTGCACCAGCAGTTGTTGCACCCGAGCCAGTTGTGGAGATTGTCAGGCCGAGAGACGAGCTGAGGTCTTCGAGACCTGATTCATGGTTGAAGGCTTTCAACCAGCAGCATGTACCCTACTTCGACGGGAAGGTAGGGTTAGAGGTGGAGCATTGGATTGGGCACGTAGAGTCAGCACTAGAGACGATCCGTTGCCCAGAGGATAGACAGGTCGAGATAGTCCAGACCTTGTTCCGTGAGCAGGCCCATTTCTGGTGGAGGACAGTTAGAGGCGGTGTGACTCGGATGGAGCAGCTACTGAGCCTTGTTAGGGAGACTTTTTGTCCAGCTTCCCTGAGGAGCGACAAAGTTCAGGATTTCCTCGAGGCAGGATTTGAGGATGTCCCCGTTATAGAGGCGATCAGACGATTCCGGGCGGAGTTGGCCTTGCTGGGACCTTCCGCACCTCTAGCGGACCAGCATGTCTACCTCTTTTCCCGGAGATTGAGGGAGTCCACCCGCGCTTACCTTGCGGGATTCCGTTGTACATCCCTGGCGGAGTACCAGGACAGAGCTTCGGCTTATGAGAGAGACCGCCCTGGACATAGGAGGGCGACACAGTCTGGAGGGCCGGACAAGAGACAGAGGACAGCCCCATATGGTTCAGGGACAGGAGTAGCAGGTCAGAGGCGTAGCCAGACCCAGGGACGTTCAGGTCCACAGACTCAGAGGCAGGCATCAGACAGGGTACGACAGTGCTATGGTTGTGGGGAGTATGGACACATAAAGAATGAGTGCAGGAGACCGCCAGTGGCTTGCTTCACTTGTGGCCAGATGGGCCACCGAGCAGCTTTTTGCCGTCAGGGCAAGTCCTAGTCTCAGCAGGGTTCTTCGCCTGCTGGCAGAGCAGAAGGCAGTAAGAGGCCGTCTCAGTATCAGTCTCAGGGCTCTCAGCAGAGGAGCCAGGGTCAGGGACAGGGTCAGACTCGCACACAGGGATCAGCTCAAGGACAGGGCCGAGGTAGGGGCCGAGGTGGAGGTACTCAGGAGACTCGAGGCACACAGGCCAGAGTATTTGAGCTGAGGAGCGCTATTGATCCCCCAGCACCAGCAGCCCTAGGTACTATTCAGATTCACGGTTTTTCGGTCCGAGTTTTATTTGATACGGGTGCCACACACTCGTTTATATCCGATGATTGTGTAGCTAGATTGTCCTTAGCTACGATAGAGGGGAGACCCTTTTCTATAGGGTTACCCGATGGAGGTAGGGTTAGGGGTACCCGAGAGGTACACGGTTGCCCCATTCGTCTGGGGAACCGAGACTGGTTAGCCGACTTCTTAGTCATGCACTTAGTGCATGAAGAAGTCATCTTGGGTATGGATTGGATTGACCACCATCATGCCGTTTTGGACATCAGCCGAAGGACCGTAACGATTTCCACAGAGATGGGGCAGGAGGTGATTTTCCGAGGTTGGGACCTCGGGAAGGCCGGTACAGTCATTAGCGCCGTTCAAGCCGCTAGACTTATCGGGCAGGGATGTGAGGCCTTCTGGTGTTATGCCATGAAGGAGAAGGAGACGAGACCATCACTGGAGGAGATCCCTGTGGCATGCGAGTTCGAGGACGTATTCGGGGAGCCACCTGGGCTTCCACCGCAGAGGAGCGTTGACTTCACCATTGAGTTGGAGCCCGGCACCCGGCCGATCTCCAAGGCTCCATACCGCATGGCGCCGATTGAGTTGCTGGAGCTGAAGAAGCAGCTCGAGGAGCTAGCTGATAGGGGTTTCATACGCCCGAGCGTTTCCCCTTGGGGTGCACCGGTCCTCTTCGTGAAGAAGAAGGACGGATCTTTGAGGCTTTGTATCGACTACCGGGAGTTGAACAAAGTCACCATCAAGAACAAGTACCCGTTACCGCGCATTGATGATTTGTTGGACCAGTTGCAGGGAGCTTCCGTATTTTCTCGTATCGACTTGAGGTCGGGATACCATCAGCTTAGGGTGAGAGATGAGGACATACCGAAGACGGCATTCAGGACGAGATACGGCCACTATGAGTTTGTCGTGATGCCATTCGGGCTCACGAATACACCTGCCGTCTTCATGGAGTTGATGAACGGCGTCTTCATCGACTTCTTGGACCAGTTCGTGGTGGTATTCATTGACGATATCTTAGTCTACTCCCGGAGTAGAGAGGAGCATGAGGGACACCTGAGGACGGTACTTCGAGTCCTCCAGGATAGAGAACTTTACGCTAAGCTCTCTAAGTGTGAGTTTTGGATGGCCGAGGTGGCATTTTTGGGACATACAGTTTCCGCCGAGGGTGTCATGGTCGACCCGGCGAAGATTGAGTCTATTTCCTCATGGCCGCCTCCTAGGACGGTCAAGGAGGTGCGTAGTTTCTTGGGCTTAGCGGGATACTACCGCCGTTTTGTCGAGGGTTTCTCCGTGATTGCGCGACCACTCACTTCCTTGCTGAGGAAGTCTACCAGGTTCGTCTGGTCCGAGCCTTGCCAGCGCAACTTTGAGGAGCTGAAGAGGAGGTTGACCTCCGCTCCTGTGTTAGCCCAGCCTGAGGGCATAGAGGACTTTGTAGTATATAGCGACGCCTCCAAGCTAGGCTTGGGGTGCGTCTTGATGCCGAGGGGTAGGGTTATTGCGTACGCTTCTCGGCAGCTGAAGCCGTACGAGGAGAACTACCCTACCCATGATCTTGAGCTAGCGGCAGTGATTCACGCCCTGAAGATCTGGCGACACTACTTGTACGGGACTACCTGCCAGATCTTCACCGACCATAAGAGTCTGAAGTATATATTCACTCAGCGGGAGTTGAATAACCGCCAGAGGAGATGGTTGGAGCTGATTAAGGACTTTGATTTACAGATTTTATATCATCCCGGGAAGGCGAACGTAGTCGCCGATGCTTTGAGTAGGAGGACACCTCGAGAGGAGGCGATAGCTCGGCTTACGGTTCAGCCCCAGCTGCAGAGGGATTTGATGGGCTTGGAATTGGATATCCGGTTCCCGGGTGCGGACTGCCGACTGACCGAGTTAGAGGTATTGCCGGACCTGTCCGGTGAGATCCTGCAGAAGCAGGAGAGCTGCCCCATTTTGATGAGGATCCGGGACAGGATGTCCCGAGGAGAGGCACCGCAGTTTGTCATAGGAGCAGATGGACTCTTGAGACGTCAGGGACGTATTTGTGTACCGTCGGATCCGGAGCTGAGAGAGCGGATCTTGCATGAGGCCCATTCCACACCTTACTCCGTGCACCCAGGCGCGAGTAAGATGTACCAGGACCTTAGGAGATCTTATTGGTGGGGCGGGCTCAAGCCCGATGTTGCTAGATATGTGGCCCGATGCGCGACCTGCCAGCAGGTCAAGATCGACCACCATAGACCCGGAGGAGAGCTACACCCACTGCCCGTTCCGCAGTGGAAGTGGGAGGACATCTCCATGGACTTCGTGACAGGTCTGAGACCGAGTAGGAGCTTTGACGCGATATGGGTGGTAGTAGACCGGCTGACGAAGACCGTACGTTTCATTCCTATACGGGAAACGTGGCCGGTGAGTCGTCTAGCCGAGGAGTTTACCCGCAGATTGTGAGACTACATGGAGTCCCGAGGACCATCATCTCGGACAGGGACGGGCGTTTTACCTCGAGGTTTTGGCAGCAGGTACACGCCGCCCTAGGTTCGAGTCTCCGTTTCACCACCGCATACCATCCCTAGACCGACGGCCAGTCTGAGCGGACTATTCAGACTTTGGAGGATATGCTTCGAGCGTGTGTACTAGACTGGGGACAGGTATGGCCAGATCACCTCCCGTTGGTCGAGTTTTCGTATAATAACAGCTGGCACGCATCGATCGGGATGGCACCTTACGAGGCATTGTATGGACGGAGATGCCGTACTCCCTTATGCTGGGACGAGCCGGGGAGTTCTAGCATAGTAGCTTCAGAACAAGTACAGGACGACATGGCGAGAGTTGCCTTGATCCGAGAGAGGATGTGGCCGCGCAGAGCCGACAGAGGTCGTATGCGGATAGGAGGCGTAGACCTCTCGAGTTCAGGGTAGGAGCTCAGGTCTGGTTGAGAGTGTCACCGACACGGGGCGTTAGACGATTCGGCATCAAGGGGAAGTTAAGCCCCCGATATGTCGGACCATTTGAGATCTTGGAGAGAGTCGGTGAGGTGGCATACCGGTTAGCATTGCCACCGCGGTTGGAGGGCATACACCCGGTCTTTCATGTCTCTCAGCTGAGAGAGTACATACATGACCCGAGCCACATAGTCAGTCACGAGGACCTAGTGGTCGAGCCGGACCACACTTTCGCGGAGCAACCGATAGCGGTCTTAGAGCGGAGTACGAGACGCCTTCGATCGAAGGAGATACCTATGTTGCGAGTACAGTGGTCGAGGAGAGGAGCCGATGAGGCTACCTGGGAGACGGAGGATAGTATCCGTGGGAACTATCCCGAGTTTTATGCAAGCCTGGCTACTTCGATAGGACCCTCGGGTTAGTCCCGAGATCTTTCTTGTTGCTTTATGGTTATGTGATTTTGCTTGATTGATGAATACCTTGCGAGGTCGTGATATGATTGCTATGCATAGACATGGTTAGGACCGATAGAGTTTCGCGTGTTTACGAGACGGGTTTATGGAGAGTGATGGGGTCTAGCAAGTTTCGGGACGAAACTTCTTTTTAGGAGTGTTAGTTGTAAAGTCCGGAAAATTTTAAAAATAAAAATATAAGCATGATCGAGAATTTTAGAAATAAATTAACTTTTTATTCTCTTTCCGTAAATTATTTTACGGAAAGGTTCGGGAATTTTTTTTTCCGACCGTAACGTCCGTTACGGAATTAATTTACGGGTTCGTTCCGATCCTTTAATTCCTTTTTCTTCCCCCTCTATTTTCCACCCCAGCCGGGCCCCACCTCCAGGCTGGCGCTCCCGGGCCCACGTCTCCAAGCTGGCAAAGCCAGCCGGCCGCCTCCTCGTTCTTTCTTCTTTCCCACTCCTTCACGCCTTCTCTAAACTCTTGCCGCCCAACCCTGCAGGAGCAAAGCTCCCCCTAGCCTGCCTAGCCCTGCAGCAGCGGCCGACCCCTCGACTCTCACTCACCTCCCTCCATCTCCCTCGCTTTCACCCTCAGCAGCCCCGCTCCCTACTCCCTCGTCCTCCATCTCTTTCTTTCCCTCTGCCACACAGCACGAGCATCCGCCCCCTGCACCCTCTTCTCTGGGTCAAGCCGCCGTGTCCGTGACCGGGAGACGCCGCCTCGAAGTCGCCGAGATCCGCCTGCACTAGCCCCGCCGACGCTGGCCTTCTCCCTCGCCACCACAGGAGCCCACTGCAGCCTCCTCCTCCCCCTAGCACCCGCCGAGATCTTGCCCCTGCCGTCGCCATCGCCTGCCGTAGCTGAGGCCGCCGCCGCCTGACTGCAGCCGCCCGGGGAAGCCCACGGAGCCACCTCCCTCTCCGGCCGGAGCCCCGCGCCTGTGTCCCCCTCCCTGCCGCCCCGCGGGCTGTTCAACAACCTTTTAGGCTTAATTACAGTCGGCCCCCTCACTTTAGGTATAATTGCTTTTTGGCCCCTCTGTTTGTAGTAATTACAGAAAGTACCCATAATTCTGGAATTGTTGCAATTATACCCTCTGTTGGGTTTTTGTCGGAAAATGCCCCAAGGTTTTAATTACGGTTTTGACTCATATGACTTAGGAAATGTATATTTGCTCCGGATAATACGTTACCGAGTTTTAACCTCGGAATTTAGGGACGAATCTATTTTAGGTCGATATATAATAATTGATGATCAATTTAGCGTATGGGCTAAATTGCGTAGTATCATGATAGGTCGGAATTTGCATAACTTAGCGGAAATGCCAAGTAGCGGCTTTTGTGACCTTAAGAGAACGTGGGGAGCGGGATTAGACCTAGTTGGCTTTACGTCATTATCGACGATATTTATGTTGGACTCTAGGATACGGTCCTATAATGCGAGTCAAATGATCCTGCGTAGGTCATTTGTGTAGAAGTCCTAGGCCTCTCGAGTTGAGCGGGTTTTTATGATACCTTGTTGTGAACAGGTTGAGTACTTCTTCCCAAGGAAAGCGTGAGCGTTTTGTGAGATAGCATTTGGGACGAGGTAAGTCTCCGGACTTACTTAGCGCGTATTTTATGTATTAGCATGATGCGTGTTTGGTGGTGTGTGTTTACGTATTTGTCATAATCACTAAACCGGTAAAATAGGACCACCGACTTTTATAAGTAATGTTGGCTCAAGTGTATGATAACGGGCGGTGACATCATCTGCCCAACTCTTGCGAGAGTGGGAGGTTCTCGGCGACTAGCCGTGCGGGTGAGACGGAAGGATACATCCTTACCGTGCCTTGCCGGAAATAGGGACCGGGGCGAGACCATTGGGGTCTCGTGTCACAACCGAAGTTGAATTAGAACGGGATACGAGTTAAGGTAAATTAAAGATAATAAACCGGACTTGCGGGATTTATGTTTTGTGATTCTTATGTGTGTTTGTGCCTTTCCCATTATTTTAATGCTTAGAATGCTAGCTAACGGTTTTAAACCGGTTATGTAGTTGACTTGCAGGTTAGGGACGCCGCCGAGTAAGGCGGATGAGTGGACAGCCGGGGTCTCCGTACATCTTAGGACGGGGATGAGTTTTAGTCATGGTTTTTATGTTATCTTTATGGTTTGTGTCATATGTTAGATTTTTGTACCGTATTATGTTGTTTTGAGGACTCGGCTGAGTTTTCCAATTGTACTTTACTTTTCGTCCCGCATACATTAAAAACGTATTTCAATTTTCCGCCTTTATTCTGTGCTATTGTTGAAAGGTCCAGTGAAATTGTTGTCAGGCTAAGGGTCGGGACCCATTGTGCGGTCTCGCCCGTAGCGCCCCGAGTCCCGCGAATTTGGGTGTTACATCTAACCTACCAATTAAGATCTCCTATATCATTCATACATGTATCCCAACCATGTAATTGGTTGAAGCTAAATAAAAAAAGTAATAGTGATATAGAAGATGTTAACCGCTCACTACACACGTTAAACCTTAAAGCAATTGCCGGAAGGCGGAAGGTATAGAACTAGATATATAAAGAAGCACCACCGCCTAAAACCCTAGCCCCTCATCTTCTTCCGTGCAAAAAGCGCAACCAAACTAAACTCTTGCTGCTTCTTGCTCGGCAGAGATGTCGCAATCCCTGGAGCTTCTTCTCATTCAATTCTTAATGCCTGATAACGATGCTCGCCGGCAAGCTGAAGATCAGATTAAGCGGCTCGCAAAGGATCCCCAGGTTATCCCGGCGTTGGTTCACCACCTTCGAACCGCCAAGACCCCCAATGTCCGCCAGCTTGCCGCCGTCTTGCTCCGTAAGAAGATCACTGGTCACTGGCCGAAGCTCTCGCCTCAGCTCCGACAGCTTGTTAAGCAGTCGCTCATTGAAAGCATTACTCTTGAGCACAGGTCTTTATTTTATTCTGTATTTATTGCAACTTCTGTTTTCGATCGATGGGATAGCCTGGCGAATTCTATTTTGATTGTGGTTTTGTCATGTTGCAGGCATTGTTTGATCGCATTGTTTTGTGTATTGTTGAATTTTGAATTTTGGTTATTACGAAAAGAGAAGCTGCGACTTGAATTTGTTTCCATTCACTTTTCCAAGATCAGCTAGGTTTATTTGTTTTGGATCATGGTTATTGTGTTGGGATCATGGTTACTTAGTTTATCAAAGTAGATATTCTATTGTTTGTTGATTCAGTTGTATGACTGAAGGGTCTGATTGGAGCAGAGTCAGTCAAAGTGTTTTTTTTTTTTACTCTACTCGATCTTAGCAATTGTCATTGTTCCTAGCATTTTATCTCTCTGTTGTGATTAGAGAGAGCTGACTGCTGATAAGTCCTCTATTAGCTGTGATAAGATGTTATTGTTTTAAAGAGGCAATAAACAAAATTGAACATATTTTGTTTTTCATTGCACATAAAACTTAAGAAAAGGTGAAAAATGTTCTTCTTAGAAAGACAAGACCGTTTCACGAAGGAATTCTAGCTTTTGAAACCCAAAATTTACTTCTGTCCCTACCATGATTTAATCGAATGCCAACCTACTGATCCCTCTTTATGATATTGAACTTGCAGCCCTCCTGTGCGACGTGCTAGTGCAAATGTAGTTAGTATCATTGCAAAGTATGCTGTTCCAGCGGGGGAATGGCCCGATTTGTTGCCATTTCTTTTTCAGTGCAGTCAAAACCCCCAAGAAGATCACAGAGAGGTAATTAGCAAACATTCCTTCTTGACTGCTCATCATCATCATCAGTAATTTTATCATGGTGGCAGATTTCCCAAAATATTCTTCTTGGGAATGTGGAACTATAATCTGTTTAGTTTTTCCTTGTAATTATTGGTTAATTAGCATACAACCTCCAGTGCTGGCAATCAAATTGATTACCCTTTTCTAAGATTAGGTTGTGATCAGTTACACCATAATTTAGATCTTTTTCTTTGCAACTTTTGTTGTATTATTGTAGATGATAGTAACACGTATGTACTTTTTTCTAATGGTTGTGAAAATGTGTTCATATATTCCGAATGTAGATATCACTATACACATGTGTAAACATATTAGTGTGATTGTGTGAAATGTGCACGAATGTCAATTCAACTATTCTACATGAAATCATAGACTTGTCTTGAGGTTTGTGCTTGGAGTTGGATGCTTTTGTGAGCCTTTTTCTTGTTTCTTTAAGATTCACTATTAACTATCCAGACTAAATTTTGTGTGGATTCTAGGTGGCCTTGATCTTGTTCAGCTCCTTGACTGAAACCATAGGGGAAACATTTCGACCTCATTTTCCTGACCTGCAGAAGCTTTTGCTGAAGTGTTTGCAAGACGAGTCTAGCAATCGTGTTAGAGTTGCTGCCCTGAAGTAATCACTTGTTTTTTGATAGTTTTATCTACAAAAATATTCTTTATTGATATGGTTGCTTATCCAATTATTGCTCCTTGTCAGGGCAGTCGGATCATTTCTGGAGTGCACTCTCGATGGAGCTGAAGTGGTGAGTCATGTTATAATTTCATTCATGCTCCAACTGCGGCCATGTGCCTCCTACAAGCTTTGTAAAAAACAGACTAAATTGAAATTATAAAATTCAATCAAACTGTTGTATTTTTTATAAAGGGCGGGTGGTTTTTACATATAGTGTACAATGTATTTTTATATAAATGCATTACAGTGATTATGATATTACTTAATTGCATAATGTGAATCAATCAATTTCTATAGACAACATATATTAGGACAAATATTGGTATTAGAATATATTGGTTAGTCACTTTAGATAAGTTAGGATAGTTGGTTCAGATTTGTTTTATTCTAATGTTATAAATACTTATAAATAATAATAGTCTAAGTGTGGTTCTCTATCAACCTTGTATCGGTTCGAGTACTCCTAAACATATTAGAATATAAGTTCTATAAATACTTCCATGAACCCTATAAGTGGTAATTGTTAACCAATACCCATCACAGAGAAAAGTATCAAAAGAGAATCTCTTTGAAGTTTTGAATAAATGATTGCTGATGTTATTTTAGTAAAAATATTGATATATATTCATTATTATTACAGGAAATTATCCTATAAAAAGATTGCTCACTGTATAAATTAAAATCAAATGTAACAGAGGGATGGGTGAGGCATTAATTCCAATCTGATGTAATATTTAAATAACTATCATACTATATCTATATTACCTTTTCTTTTTTTTTTAATCGATGTCATTCAAAGGTAAGCTACAAAATATCAGTGATCTCACCTGATACACTCACAAGAAACAATTGGAGAGATTTCCATTTTCATGATAGAAAATTGAGATTTTAACTTTTTCTTTTTTGTTTTGTCATAATAAGTAGTTCGCAGGTTTTTTAGTCTTCTACCGAAGTTGAGTTTATTAAATTGTGTGTTTAGACTTTATGTGAAGAACCAATTGTTTTTCAAGTGAAGACCGTCTATTTTTCATATATGATTTGACTTAATGTATTAATTTATTACGTGGTGATTTCTCATAACACTCTGATTGGAACACTCATGTGTATGCTTGATATAGCTATACTTAGATTGTTGGATCTAGCAAAAACTTGTCTCTGGCAAATTTTGCAGTCTACAGTGGGGTAAGGGTTCGGATTGATGTCATGTAAAAAAATTGTGGGATGAGATTTGATGATTTTTTTTAGAGTTATTATTTCAGAAATACTTGGTATGCTGAAATGTTCGCGCAAAATACGCCTACAAATGTTTGTATTGTTGTTTGTTTGTTATGCAGATCCAATTCCGTGACTTCATACCAAGCATTTTGAATGTATCGAGACAGTGTCTTGCCTCTGGCGAAGAAGATGTTGCCATCATTGCTTTTGAAATATTTGATGAGCTCATTGAGTCACCTGCACCTCTTCTTGGCGATTCAGTGAAAGCTATAGTGCAGTTCTCTCTTGAAGTTTGCTCTAACCAGAATTTGGAATCCAGCACTCGTCACCAGGTAACATGACAACCACATATGTTTTAGGTGGCTGCTAGCTCAAATGCTTGTCATGAAACTACTTCTGTCAGTTGTTTGAGCGTCTATTTCTGATTTTTTTTTAAAAAAAAATAGGTAGCTAATAGCTAATTGACCATTCAATGATCAGGCTATTCAAATAATTTCATGGCTGGCAAAGTACAAGCCTAAGTCCCTAAAAAAGCACAAACTGGTTGATCCTGTCCTCCATATTATGTGCCCTTTGCTCGCGGAATCAAGTGATAGAGATGATGATGATGATCTTGCACCAGATCGAGCTGCGGCAGAAGTTATAGACACTATGGCGTTGAACCTACCAAAGCAAGTCTTTGCTCCAGTGCTTCAATTTGCTTCTATAAGCAGTCAGAATGTTAATCTGAAGCATAGAGAAGCTGCAGTCACAGCTTTAGGTGTCATTTCAGAGGGTTGCTTCAATTTGATAAAGGAGAATTTGCAGCCCATTCTTCAAATTGTTTTGGGGTCTTTAAGAGATCCAGAGCAGGTAGTAAGAGGAGCTGCATCCTTTGCTTTGGGCCAATTTGCTGAGTATTTGCAGCCTGAGATAGTGTCCCATTATGAGAGTGTTCTTCCATGCATATTGGGCGCTCTTGAAGATGCTTCTGATGAAGTTAAGGCAAGTTGGAAGAAACAAACAAATTTGACTGAAAGAAGTGATTAATTATGATATGCGTTACTTTCAAATAATGATAATGAATGTAATATTTTTTTTCAGGAAAAGTCTTACTACGCTCTGGCTGCATTTTGTGAGAATATGGGGGAAGAGATCCTTCCTTTCCTAGATCCTTTAATGGCCAAGTTGCTGGCTGCACTACATAGTAGCACTAAGAAGCTGCAGGAAACTTGCATGGTAAACTGAAGCTTTTATTCGCTTTTTTGTTCTTTGTTCAAGTTTTATCTTAGTTCCTTATGATTTGCTAATTGCATCTACCTTCGTTTTCTCTAGTCTGCAATTGGCTCAGTTGCAGCAGCTTCTGAACAAGCTTTCCTGCCATATGCTGAAAGGGTACTTGAGCTGATGAAAAACTTTATGATTTGTACAAGTGATGAGGACCTAAGATTACGGGCTAGGGCTACTGAATTAGTTGGAATTGTTGCAATGTCTGTTGGAAGAGCCATGATGGAACCAGTTTTACCACCTTATATCGAAGCAGCTATCGCTGTAAGTAGAGATTGGGAGCTTTGATTTTCCGTCGGTAAACTTGACAAATCTTTGAACTGATAGATGCTTGCTTATGGGTTTTCAGGGTTTTGCATTGGAATATAGTGAACTTCGGGAGTATACCCATGGATTTTTCAGCAATGTGGCTGAAATATTGGATGATGGTTTCACACAGGTATTAAATAGACTATGATGTCTTTTTTTGTCATGCTGTCTTTTGACTCCTGTATAATGTCAAGGATGGGTGCACTTTGAGTAACCAATGACACCTTTATTTTCCTCTTGTTGATGAACTATAGTATCTCCCACACGTTGTACCTTTGGCATTCAGCTCTTGCAACCTTGATGATGGATCTGCAGTTGATATTGAGTCAGACGGTGAAGAAAATATGAATGGTTTTGGTGACGTTTCCTCAGATGATGAAGCTCATGATGAACCAAGAGTCCGTAATATCAGCATAAGAACAGGGGTACTAGATGAAAAGGCAGCTGCAACCCAGGTCCTTGGCTTATTTGCGCTGCACACAAAGTCTTCTTATGCACCGTATCCTTTTTTTCTTTGTTTCTTCTTATCGATGTTATGACTGTACTCAGCCAGCGACTTAATTTACTGCTGGGTGGGGGGGTGGGGGGGTGGAGGGGGAGCATTATTGGCAGTGGTTAATTATTGGTGTTGTCCCTTTTGCATCTGATTCTTCTTCATATTTGATTTTTTAAAAGTTTGACCTCTTTGACTCTTTCCATTAGCTATCTGGAAGAAACTCTGAAAATTTTAGTACGGCATTCAGGGTACTTTCATGAGGATGTTAGGCTTCAGACTATTACTTCTCTGAAACGTAAGTAACTCCAACCTGTTTGCCTGTTGTGTATATAGAGCGACCCTTTTATTATGTCCTACTGAATGCATTAAACAATGCTTGACATGTTGGTAGTTTGTTAGTAGTATAAATTATCATCAAACTCATCATAGGCTGCTATCTTATTTCCCCGAGGACTAAGTTCTTCATGCTGTTCAAAATTTAACTCGCTTCGGAAAATAAAATTTTTTGGTTGTTGAGTTTCTTCTCTAAGCTTTGCAATATGCATGTACTATAGCAATATGCTTTTTATGTTGGTGTCATGAACGGATGTATTCAACGTTTTCTAAAAAAAAAAAAAGTTGAATCAAGTCAGCATAACATCAACAATGTGTTCACTGTTCCAACAATTTGCTAAATAAAATGTTAACAGTTTGGCCAGGAATTAGAGCATTTTGTGTCACGTTTTTTTATCCTTCTGCTCTGTGTAATTGCTATTGGCCCTTACTACCTGTGTATCTTCTATTGACATTTGCTAATGATACTTGCTAAGATGTTCACTTATCATTCTTACTTAATAATAGTTTACTTGCTTTTCGGCAGATATTTTGACAGCAACCGAGGCAGTCTGCCAAGGCCATGCTGTAAGTGGAACTCTGGACTTGCATCATTTGACTTTATCATGCATAAAATGTCCAGTAGTTTCTTATAATTCAAGTGAAGCACATATTAGCTACATTGAAGCTATGTAAATTGATCAGAAATGACCTTTTTTCCTGCTACAGAAGTTAATACGTTCTTTGATCTTCCTGCAGGATCGTTCAGAAATGGCAAACAGGGTTCTTGGTTAGATTATATTCAATTTAAAATTGTTGTCTTCTTCTATCTATCATACAATCTGCAGACTTTACTCATCTTATCTTTGCCATTGATCTTCAGATACTGTAATGAACATTTATATCAAGACAATGGCTGAGGATGATGACAAGGAAGTTGTTGCACAAGCTTGCACAAGTGTGGCAGACATTGTCAGGGATTTTGGATACATGGCAATTGAATCCTGTAAAGCCCAATTTTGTTCAATTTATCTGATTAGTTAGCTATTTAGTATCAGGTTCACTAATGAGTCGGTACATTTTTTTATATAGATATGCCACGGCTTGTTGAGACAACACTGATGTTGCTTCGTGAAGAATCCGCCTGTCAACAAGTAGAATCAGACGGGGAAGCTGATGATGAATATTTGGAACATGATGAAGTCCTGATGGATGCAGTTTCTGATCTCCTTCCTGCTTTTGCGAAGGCCACGGGTCCCAATTTTGCACCCATTTTGGCAAAGCTTTTTGGACCTTTAATGAAATTTGCGGTGCTGTTTCTATCTAACTTTTTAGACTTTCTGAACCATAAGTTTCTATACTCCTAAATGAAATGGTCATTTCCTTCTACAGAAAGTTCCACGACCACCACAAGACCGCACAATGGTAGTTGCATGCCTTGCAGAAGTTGCTCAGTATATGGGTGCACCAATTGCAGGCTACGTTGATGTAATGTTCTTTTTAGACATTTTAACTGTTTCAATATTTGCGCTGCTCAGTTTTTAATCTCTAACATAAACTTTTATATGTTAGATGGTGATGCCCTTGGTAGTGAAAGAACTTGTATCATCAGATGCAACAAACAGGCGAAATGCTGCTTTCTGTGCTGGAGAATTCTGTAAAAATGGCGGAGACGCTGCATTAAAGTATCCTTTCTTCTTTTTTCCTTCATTATTTTCTTAAGATTCTTGATTTGCAGTGCATATACCAAATGACTTGAAATTATACTGAATGTATGCTTTCGGTGAACCAATCATTGGGATCACATCTATTGTAGATATTATGGTGATGTGCTGAGGGCATTATATCCGTTATTTGGCGAGTCTGAACCAGACGATGCTGTAAGAGATAACGCTGCTGGTGCTGTGGCAAGGATGATCATGGTTCATCCCGAGTCTATCCCATTAAATCAAGTGGGTTTCTTATCCCCTCTAGGCTCTAGTCATTTGTTAATATATCTCTGGGTGAGCAGCAGTGTTCTGGTTTTGACATTTCCTCTTCCCTGTTCAGGTTCTACCGGTTTTTGTCAGGGTTCTTCCTTTGAAAGAAGATCACGCTGAATCCATGGCTGTTTACAGCTGCATTTGTAGTCTCATTTTATCTTCCAACCCTCAGGTATCTTTTGCACACAGCTTCTCTCTGGCAATTTGCCTTTTAATTGCAAAATATGTACATGACATCTTTTGCTTTGTCAAAGGTTCTGTCAGTTTAAGGTCTGGTTGGATGTTCTGTTTATACTTCTGATACATACTAAACTTTTGTTACTGAAAACTGCACAGATATTGTCTTTGGTCCCAGACTTGGTGAAAGTGTTTGCAGAAGTTTTGCTATCTCCAGTTGAAACCTCGGAAGTAAAGTCTCTTATAGGTCAGGCTTTCTCACATCTGTTCTCCACATATGGACAACATATGCAGCCTGTCTTGAGCGCCCTTCCACCAGCACACGCCAACGCACTCGCTGCATTTGCTCAAAAGAGTTGATCTCACTTCAATTTTTTGTGTCTATACAACCGATGTTTTTGTACAACTTTTTCATAGGAGATTGCGCAAATCAGGGGGTGTCTTTTCTGTCAAACCAGGTATTGATTTGTCCTGTGCTATTTCCTTGAAGGCTTATACTTGACCTTTCTTCGCCTTCGCTTCACCTTGACAATCTTTCTACCAATCTGTGCAGGCTATCTGGTCTTCCCTTTGCTCCAAATTTGTGCACCATTTTTGTCTCTGGTGTGATTTTTTGCTTTTTGGGTTATTTTTATTTGATTTAATTATTTTGTTTCTCATTTTTTATGTTATCCCCACATCTTTTTGCAACTGTGTGCGATGTGTCATATAGTGATTATTATCATGTCATGATTTAAGGATGTATTTATTACAAGTTTGTGTACCGAAAATAAATCATATGGTGTGAGATTTGTTGATTTGGACAAAGAACTACTTGTTGATGCTGTGATGTTTGCTGATCACTAGACAACACACCTCTATTGTTGATGTTGTTTACATGTATTATCCCACGTCGATAATAAATAAGGTTGATGTCTTATTCCTACCAAAAAATATATGCCCGAGTAGCGGTGATGGTGTCTAGAGCGTGCGCTGACTACCAGGCGGGGTAAGCCAGGTTTAGTTTTCGTCGTTGATTATTTAGGCAATAATTTGTGTATGAGTTACTAATTTTAAAAATTTTGGTATATGCATGGTTGATAATTATTTTATTTTTGAATTATTTTTTTACTATGAATGATAATACTTAACAAAATATTAAAACTAATGATATTGATACTAATAATGAAAAATTACTTTACTTATGCTTCGAATTTAGATTATTTTATGTAATTTAACTAGTATAGGGTGGTTAATTGTTAAATGTTTAAAGATTAAGGGTGGTTTTATGCCAACAAAATTATAAGGGGTGGTTTGTTGCAAATATATGAGTATTAAGGGTGATTTTATGCTAAAAAATTTATAAAGGGTGGTTTCTTGTAAAAGAATAGTTATTAAAGGTGGTTTTGCGTAGTTTTCTCTAATATTTATTTTTAATAAAATTTAAAAATATTTTTACACGTGTAATTCAAAGTTAATATTTTTTAAACCAACAATAGCTTCAAATACATATAAAAATATTAAAACATAATCAACAATAAATTTGTCATACCCATGTGATTATAAGACTAAATTTATAAAATTCAAGATATTTCGTATGTATTGAGTTAGGTGATTAGTGTTTTATAAGACCTTTCAATCACCCCGTTTTTTGCGATTTTTATCAAATGCTGGTAAAATTGTCATCTTTACGTGGTAGTACACTATCAGTTTGTTGGGCTTTAACAAATTATTTTATGTCTTTACATCTCTTTAACTCATTCTATCCCATTTTAAGAAGCTCGTCACATCGTGTATAGCCTAATATAAGTTGTAATCATGGCACAATCAGGTAATGACATGCATGTTTCTTCTCTAAAGACAAAAAAAAAAACTCGTAGGCAAAATGTCAAGTGTATTGAGTTGACTAGTATAGCCTATGTATGTAGAACGCGTGTGCCTGGCTAAGCCAGAGGATGAAATGGTCCGGCTTCACCAAATGTTTCAGTTCATTGAATTCAGGATGTAATATACTCTATCAAGATAGATTCGGTATCAAAAATATTATGTCATTAGCTATAAAGATACCAAGAGAGTTCTATTGTCGATTAATCTATAGAGTCATGAATTACTATCCGAATGAGCTATACTTATATCTCGTATTTGATTTGATCTAAAATTAGAAAGAAAATAATTTTATCGAATAAATTATTACAATTCTCCTAAAAGATTCCGTTTTAAAAGTAAAATCACCGTTATATATTTTTATTATGTTTGATTATTTAATTTTAAAACAAATAAATTAAAAGGTGATTATTAGAAAACGTATTATAACAAGTGATTGTTTATAGAAGAAGTAGACGTAGTTATATATATCAGATTTTAAACTACGTATAAGGAAATGAGACCATCATCAACTTAAACATAAATATAAACCAATTGTCAATCTAAATATATATATATATATATATATATATATATATATATATATATATATATATATATATATATATATATATATATATATATATATATATATATATATAGGTTGACGAATGGTTTATATTTATATTTTAAGTTGATAGTTTGTCTCATTTCTCAAATACGTAGTTTAAAAATAACACATGTTTATATTGATAGCCATATATCATCAAATATGATATGATTTCTCATTACATAATTCATATATATATCTTATAAATCATTCATTTTTTAAAATAACACAAGTGTCAAAAATAACCTATTCTAATTCTTTACTCCAACTCAATTTCGGATTTCAACGAAATTCTTGTTGCCGTACTAAATGATAAATGTGAATGTTGTAAAAACCCGTATATTCCCCGTCTTTCGTCTTATCAATGGTACACACGAGACTGGTGTGTATATACATATACACACTTTTATAAATATATTTTTCATTCTTTTCTGTAAAACTATAATCAAGAACCTGGTTATATATATATATATGCAACTATGTAAGGATAAATTTGCAAAATACATGTACAAGTATGTAAAATAACAAATAACAAGCATTTTATAACAAAGATTATAGAGTAAAACCACGAAGTATTTTTATATGTAGGCAATATATATATATATATATATATTGCCTACATATAAAAATACTTCGTGGTTTTACTCTATAATCTTTGTTATAAAATGCTTGTTATTTTACATACTTGTACATGTATTTTGCAAATTTATCCTTACATAGTTGCATATATATATATATAACTATATAAGGATAAATTTGCAAAATACATGTACAAGTATGTAAAATAACAAGCATTTTATAACAAAGATTATAAAGTAAAACCACGAAGTATTTTTATATGTAGGCAATATATATATATATATATATATATATATATATATATATATATATATTATTTAGTAATGGTCCCTAGTTGATGTATTTGATGTTTTCGTATTACTAGCGAGAGGTCTAAGTATACATGTATTTGCGAGTTTCATATAGTCATAACAAATGTCTATTTAAATTAGAAAAAAAGAAAAAGTAAAGGGAAATTTAAAATATTAAATTCAACAAATGATATATATATATATATATATATATATATATATATATATATATATATTATAGATATTTTCCAAAACTCACCAATTTTCTTTTTTTTTTAAATGACACAAGTTTTTTTTTTATTAATTTCAAACTTTCACCACTAAAGTATTATAAGTTCAAATTTAGATTTATTCATAAAAGAAAAAGTGGAAATAATGATTCTGTTATGTTTTCTTATAACAAATGACCACCTTTTTACAACCAATAAAAAATGTGATTTTGACATAAACATGAAATTTAGGTGAGAGTATTACATTGTCTTAGTCTCCTAGATTGTGTTGTCTTTCAATTCTTTTAAACAAAATCATTATATATACTAATCAAAATAAATAAACAATCATGCACGAGTGACGAAAGTTTATGTATAGGTTGACAAATGTAACATATATATTATAAAATAGAAATATCCATTTTGACCAAAAAAAATCGGGAATAGAAAATTCTATAATATCCAAAAGAAATTATATTTTTGCAAATCCAGTTGTAACTTACTGTTAATTTCTATTAAAAATATTTTTTTTCCAGAATGTGGTGAAAGTCAAATTAAGATATTTTATAAAAACAAAAAACACAGCTGGTGACTAAAAAATATTTCAAAAAAAGAAAGAAAGAAGAGTTTTAAGAATGATCCAATGGTAATAAAGCGTCTTGCCCTTTCCATCCCACAAAGATCGATAGTTACAACCAACAAATATTGTACACGATTGTTATTATTATTTATATTTATATATTTAAGGGTATGTTTCGATTCTTAGTCTAAGTTGTTGTAAAACATACAGGGTAGTGGTACATTAGAGGATCATGGTTGTTGCAGCCCATAATGGCGGCTAACATAATGCCTCGTCACCCTAACCGAAATACCTTTTTGTCCGAAGAATGTTTGATGTACTAGACGACACGTTAACATGTCATTTCGAATGTTAAAAATTTAAATAAAAGGTTAAATAAAATAATTGTTACGAAACTAAAAATATATATATACGTAGAAAATGTTACAGGTAGTTGTGTTTATGTATATAATAAATATGTGTACGGGTCCGTTCGATAGTTGTTTTAGATTATGACATTGTGGAAATCGACGGAAAGTTTATAAACTTTTTACGGATAGTTTGTTTATACTCTCAATTAATATAAATTTAAATTTAAATTTCTCTTTCTAATAAATCTTCTATTTACAACCTCCCTTACCATCTTTTTATTTTTATTTATCTAAAACTTATAATTAGCATTTCTTTTAACATAGCAAGAAGATTCAGCGGCAATTTCTCTCTTATATTCCTCCCTCTTTCTTTAATTTGAATAATTTATGAAAATTGTTATAGAAATAAAGACATTTATCATCATGCATAGCAATCAATTTAATCAAAGTACTAGATTTTCAACTATTTTCAATCAAAACGTCAAAATATCGAAATGAGGTGAAAATTCAAATATATACACATTAATAAATAAATTATGGTTTGAAAATCAAAGTTTTGAACTTGTTAGAAGTGATTATGTGTCCCAATATTTAGGCATCGGTCATAAATTGCAGAGTATATATTTTATAGACCGATGAGGAAATCTTGATTGCGTTTCTCTTCCTCTCTCAGAGTGACACGTGGAGGATCTACATCCCTCTTGTCCGCCCGTACACCCGCCCATCCCCCATTAGCTGGCGGGTGGGCGTTCATTTTCAAGTTGATTTTGAATTCATACATCTTCGCCTATATATACTCTTCACATATGCTTCTTCTTCCTTCATAATATCTCATAAACCTCTTCAATATATATATTTATATAAATATATATATGCAGGCTAGCTAGCTAGCTGATCGTGAATCCGGCAACGACGATGTATCTCACCACTAGTGTACTTCTCCTCTTGCTAGCTGGCCTGCTTTTCGTTTTCTCCTTCCTCCGCTGCTCCTCCGCCAGTCACCGCCGTGAGAAACGCCTCCCCCTCCCTCCCGGAACCCTAGGATGGCCGTACGTCGGAGAGACCTTTCAGCTTTACTCTCAAGATCCTAACCTCTTTTTTGCCGCTAAACAAGCCAAGTACGATTATAAACAGATAACGAGTCTAGTATATAAGTCTGATGAATTACGTGGTTAACTTGAATTTGTTGGATATTTGTAGGTATGGAGGTATATTCAAGAGTCACATACTCGGGTACCCGTGCGTGATGGTGGCGAGTCCGGAGGCGGCAAGGGAGGTGATGGTGAAGAGGGCCCACCTTTTCAAGCCGACATTTCCGGCGAGCAAGGAGAGGATGCTTGGGAAACACGCTATCTTCTTCCACCAAGGCGACTACCATGTTAGACTCCGCAAACTCCTCCTCCGTGCCTTCTCCCATGAATCTCTCCGCGGCTTCGTCTCCTCCATTGACTCCGTCGCCTCCGCCTCCCTCCTCTCCCTCCACCACCGCCAACACTCCTCCATCAACACCTTCCATGAGCTCAAATCCGTAAGTCTTAAACAAACACACAACCTATTATGATAAATAATTTTCGTTGCATGTGAGATTGAGTCGTTCATGATAAATATGGGTGTTATTATATTACAAAATAAATTTTAAATGCCTAACAAAGTTAGGTATTTCAAAGGCTATGAGCAAAATAGATATATAGACGTAAATAATGTTTTATTTAGGTCAAGAGGATATATATGCCACGTCATTATGAAAATAAAATCTTGGCGGTAATTTTCAATGATTAATTCTTATAATAATTTACTATTAATGATGAATCAGTACACATTCGATGTGGCATTGCTATCAATCCTAGGCAACGAAGAGATGACGAGATACGAAGAAGATCTAAAGCAATGTTATTACGCTCTTGAAAGAGGTTACAACTCAATGGCGATCAATCTTCCGGGTACCCTCTTCCATAAAGCCATGAAAGCCCGGGCCCGACTGGCCCGTATCGTGGCCCGAATCATATCCTCTAGGAGACACGTCATCAATCAAACTGATGACTCAGACACCTGCAGTAAAACAAGTGACTTGCTGGATTCATTCATGGCGGATGAAGAAGGACTCTCAGATGAGCAGATCGCTGATAACGTCATCGGAGTTATTTTCGCCGCCCGTGACACCACCGCCAGCGTGCTGACGTGGGTTGTTAAGTTCTTGGCTGATCATCCCTCCGTTCTTCAATCTGTCACGGTTAGGAATTTACTCAAGATTTTATCTATTTTTACTTTTTTTTTTATATTTCTTTTACTTTTTTAGGGTTTATAAATTTGTTTATACGATTTAATATCAAACTTCACTGTAAAGTCTTGAACTTTGCACGTAATATGTAGGTAATTTTAATTTTAGTTGTTTTATTGTGATATATGCTAAGAAAATGTGTGACATGTGAGTTTACAGGATGAACAAGAGGCAATAATTAAGGAGAAAGATGAAAGAGGAGAAAGTAGGGTTTTGAGTTGGGGAGATACCAAGAAGATGCCTTTCACTTCAAGAGTCATTCAAGAGACTATGAGAGTTGCTTCCATTCTCTCTTTTACCTTCAGAGAAGCTGTTGAAGATGTTGAACTTAATGGTCAAATTCTTCATTATCCTTTCTTGATACCCAGTTAAGAGTATATTTGGTATTTATATCATGATATCAAGATATTAAAATTATATATTTGATGCTCACATGTGTGATATGGAGTATCAAATTGAGGTATTTTAATATTTTAATATAAATATATGATATGATATCAAAAGAACACTAAAATGTTTTGTATGTATCGAAATTATGATTTTGACACTCACAACTCGTTTTTCTTCAACTTATTATGCACCAACACACTTCTTATGTCCGTGATAGCACCTTCATAGAACGTATTTGGAGAAAGTGGAAAACGAGTTGCTGATGTCGAATCAATACTTTCGGCTTACTAAACCCTAAATAATCCATTTGAGAAAAATCATAGTTTTTAACATTGGATTATGTTTGACATTACAGGCTACATGATACCAAAAGGGTGGAAAGTCTTACCATTGTTCAGAAACATTCACCATAATCCCTTCAATTTTCCTGACCCAGAAGAGTTTGACCCATCTAGATTTGAGGTATATATATATGTAATTATTTATTTTTGTAACTATTTTATTATAATAAATAAGTTAACATTTATTGGGCAAAGACTTTGCACAGCTCATAGAGCAAGGAAGCCCATTCTGTTTATTTTATATATTTAATAGATTTGGTAATTATTGTTTGAAATAGGTGGCACCAAAGCCCAATACTTTCCTGCCATTTGGCAATGGGATCCATTCTTGCCCAGGAAATGAGCTTGCAAAGCTTGAGATTTTGGTCTTTGTCCATCACCTCACAACTAAATACAGGTAATTATTTCCTCAATAAAATAAAAATAAAGTATTTATTATTATTTTTATAAGAATTATTTTACTCAAAAGTCAAAGCTACAGTTTCTATATCTAGAAACTTCAGAACCAAAAATAAATAAATAAAAAAACAACCTACTTCATATTTGTATTTTAATTGTTCTCTTTATTTTCTCTACAAAAAAAACACTAAAATTTTGACAAATTATATCCTCTTTAACCCTTGTGCATGTTCATCTATACTTACTATTATTTAGTAAAATACAATCGTAAATTATTATTGATTTCATGAATTATTGCATTGTTTACTTATATATTTTGTTCATTCAAAATTGATTATATTATATATAAACAAATGTATCATGTACATTCTTATCGAAAGAATTGTTTATACCCGAGTTTTTCCTCCTATATTTTCAGGTGGAATATAATAGGTCAACAAAATGGGATCCAATATGGTCCCTTTGCACTTCCCCAAAATGGTCTTCCAATTAAGTTGCATCTCAAGGATGAAGACAATTCAACTAGCAATTGACTTTTGCAAAAATGGGTTTCATTTATAGTTGGAAGAGAAGCTCTTCAAACTAAGTTTTGGACAAGCTAGAGGAACTTGGCATCAAATTTTTTAGCAACATTATTACAACATCTAACACCACCAAAGATTGAATTTTTCAATATGAACAATTAGTTAGTGCTTAAAATTTTCATTTTGTATTCTTTTTTGTGTGTATGTATTCAATTAATTCAAATAATGTAAATTTTGTAACATTATGTAAGTTAAGGTGTTTTGCTTAGTTTATGAAGTATGTATGATATGTTGTAAAGCCTATGTTGAAATCTATGGAGGGTGCAAAAATATTTTTATGGCATGTATGTATGTTTAATATTGTATTTAGTTATCATTTATCTATTTTTTTAATTAAATTTATCGCGCATAATTATCATTGTCTTTTATCACGGTTAATGAAATATATAAATAATATAATAGCAACTTTGTAGATCACATTTTAAAAATCTAATACAAATTGTATTCTCAATGAAAGTTTAAATGCTAAACTGCCTTATATTTTAGATCGAGTGAATACTACAACATATTTTAATATCTCGAATATCTTTTTTATTGATCACTGTACTATTTTCTTAATAACTTTTCTCTGTTTTATCTTCTCAATCTTTACATTTATTGTATGATTAGCATTAAATATTTATAATATTATTATTCCTGATAATAATACCGTTATTATAACATTAATAATTATTATATACTATATATTATTATCTTTCTAGAAAATTAAAAGTTTTTGTCGATCAATATTTAGTATTTGAAAATTTGTTGAAATAATTTAGTCACTTCCATCGGCTACGTTGTCTTACCAAAAAGAGCATTCGTCGAAGCATGTTGGGCTTTAGAGGGGTGGTGTTCTTGTGTTGATAGTAAAACCAGAAAGATCAAAACTAGGAATAGAAGCCTGAAGATTGTCCAGCGTTGGAAAAGAAGAAAAAAACTCGAACCCCATATCAGTAACTCCACTGTCCTGCAAGATGTGATCTTGAAGGGTCCAAGATTGGGTGTTGGAGGCCACTAAAGCAAAAGAAGAAGTCTCCATATCTGAGTATAAACCGATACCCCAAACCGAATAGACAAAGAAGCAAACTCCCACTGAAGATCCCAAAAAAAAAGACCCCCACAAACCACAATATCCTCAACCGATTCACGGAGTCTAAAATCGAAATAAACTGTTGCGCACTCCCCATGTTCCAGTTTACAAGTCCTCAAGCTAAAAATACATCTTAGCAACACCCATACAAGAACAAAGCAAGAGAAGCTCACTTCGCGGGTACCTCAAATATAGAAGAATGCGCATTAACTCAACCGTCTTAACCGCCCTCTTCATGACTAGCTCTCTAACGAACATGTCATCTTTACTCACCGTCCACCCATCAACTTAACACCCAACGCCGCCTCGCAATGCCATGAGGAAAAATACCATATATCTCTGAGCTTCGACCCATCACACGAAGGCCAAAAGAGCTCAGTCTTACAAATATTCAACTCAAGGCCAAAACTCGATTCAACCTCTCTAATGACATCGAGCACTCTGGCCACTTCCTCTGAATGGCCAATAATAGTACCATCATCAAGATATCAAGCATGTAGAAGAAGCTTGCAACAACCTCTGATCCTATGAAAAAGCGAGTGCAAGGCAAGAGAAAAAAGAAGCCGACCAGATAAACTCATCACCAACGTACAAACGGACAACCTAACTCTACAAAAAATTTACCCAAAAGAGATAGACGGGCATATTTCCCTCACTTCCCTAAACAACACAATTCTGTTAAACATATTGAAGGCGTTAGAAAAATCCACTATCCACATAGCCAGAGAACCATTAGTATGACGCTCATTCAAAACATTGTTAACATTATGTAGAATAGCCTCTGGACCACCTAGAACACCGACCCCAACCTGAAAATCTCCAAGATATAATCGCATATCTTTATTCACTTCCTTCATGGCTATCTTAAACATCAATCGTCTCCAAACAATACCCACTACAATGGGCCAAACCCCATTATTAGGCTTCAACATCGGTGTAAGAGGCACCAAAGTAACAAACTCGGTCAGACTCAACGGACACTTACCCATAATCACAAATTAACCACTGATGAACGAGCTCTCGGAAGACCTGTTGAAACCGCAAAACCCTCACCACACATAGCATATAAAATGTGTTGTGCCCTCAAACCATTTTTGGCACAAGAGGTACCTTTGGGAAAAGACTTGATGTATTTAAAAATCAAATCAACATTAGTAACGAGGGGTGGTTCATGAAAAGTAGTGCAAGGCTTAAAAGGAGGAGGCTTGTAGCAGTGTTTATCCTCCAAAGCCTTCAAAGTCTCATCACTATAAGGAGTTACTCCCAAGGAGCACAACACTTTAACAACAGTTGTAAAATGTTCATCCGAAACCTTACGAAGACACTGCTTGATATTATGGCTCCTCTTCAGACCAACTCCATCCCTTGAGTCGCCCTTAACCCTCACAAAAGGTTTGTGCTCTAAGTAGTCTAACAACGCCTGCACCAAACTAGAATCACCATCATCCTCTACCCAAGTAGACAAGGCTTGCAAAATCCGCTGATGTTATATCGACTTTCTACTTCCCGATCTTCCGTCTCGCTTGCTCATAGGCTTGAACATCTACACTGTGCACCAAGGAAGCAAGAACAACTTAACTGAAGCAGCCACACAACCTGGCTCAGCGGCCACCTTCAGAATAGCACCCAACAACACTTGAGAGAAGTCTAGCCGACAACTATGAGGGATTCTTTTCACAGTAGAAAAAAGAACATGCATAACCCTATCCAACAAACCTGCATCAAACAACATACCCCCATCATCACCTACAACCGTCTCTATAACAACCGGCCTCGAGATACCCACAACCGGTCTCGAAATACCCACAACCGGTCTCGAAATACCAACAATGTATCCTTCATCCTCATCAAAAGCAGAAACAAAGCCATCAGGGTGAAGACATTCATGACTCAAAGCATGAAGACCCATACACCAACCACACAATCACATCTTGAGAACGGACAAAACCTCCACCAACGTCATAAAAACATCAAGGACACACTCAAGGATGCTCCAAACCTCATTATTGCGCTCAACCGCAAAGGGGTGTTATCTCTTCAAATGACTTAACAAACAAGAGAAACATCTACTCTCTTCCCTATTACCATCACACCCATGGAACGATTTAAGAGGACAATGAAGAAAATCATTACCCTCTGTTGTCATATGAGACTGATAACCCTACAAAGCTTTTTTTCCACAACTTCTCTTCAACATTCACAACCCCTGTTGTCTTCAACTAGACCAGAAAACCCCGGCGTCCTTTCCCCTTCAGTTGTTCGTAGTCCTAGACAGGCCTCGAATACGGCAGATCGAAGCCAACTTCCCTAATGCCTCCGAACCCTAGCCACCGCCCGCCCCTTTACACAGGAGGAACGAAACCCTAACGAAACGCTTCAGTCACCACCATTCACAAATAATAATATTTAATTCTTGAAAAAAAAATTTACGTTGAATGTTAACAATTATTCCTAACGAAACGCTTCAGGCTTACTATATGACATATGCCTTAGGTCACTAAACTAAGTGTATAATTACATTTAATAAATAGTTAATATATTTGAGTAATTTACTTTAATTTGTTAATCAATTTCATTAATATAATAACATTTAATATTACACTTACTATATTTAGATATTAACATATAATATGTGGATACCCACATTAAAATAACCAATATTGTAAATCTTATCATTGATTCATGAACTTGGATCGAGATTTTTTAATATTGTAAATTACGTGACATAAACCCTGACGTGACTTGATTACAACTTTGTTATTGTGAGAAGGCTGAGAAGGTGACGAGATAAAAACTTAGAAGGAAAATATTTAAAAAGTCAATTAAGGTTAATTAAATATATTTAACAGAAAGTCAGATTAAGTGTTCTTTTAAAAAATAGTATTAAGAGATGTAAAATGTCAAACCATTAAATAAATCTTGCGAGATTACGAAAAGTTGATATATGATTTCACGAGCTGGCATTTTAATTTTATTTAGTGTTTGACTTTTGTTATGTCAAATTAAATCATCGTATGCGTTTAGACTTAAATGGCTTGTCTTGAATTTATTATTTCCTCTTCGACGGCTTCGTGATTAGTTGGAAAATTTTAATGCTGGTAATTAAGGGATCAATGTGGGTTTAAGGGTTCAAACTTCAAAGTAGTTTTATTTTTGATAATTTCCATTTTCTTATAATAAAAAAAAAGTATATATTTGGATATCAGGATTGATAATTATTTGGTAAAAATTTGGATTTTGTATAAAAAGCAAACTAAAGTACCTCATTTTGTACTCGTTTATTTGTTTAAATATGACAAATAGGTGCACATAACTAAATGTATCTTGGTAATAGAACCTATCAAAGGAGAAAATTGGTAGGTTGGACTAGAAGTAACCCCCAAATTTAATGGTTTTTGAATCTAAATCACTTAAAATTGGTAGGTTGGACTAGAAGTAACCCCCAAATTTAATGGTTTTTGAATCTAAATCACTTAAATTTGGTACTCTCCCGCCACTCGCTCTCGTGCAATTTCTAGATCTTCTTCTCTAGTTCCTAACCTTACCCCTCATATTTGAGTCCGATTTGTTCAACTCATCAAGTTATGCGCAAATCGTCTTTGATAGACAATTTTCGCTACATCTCCCTCTAATTCACGCGGTTAGATTAATCGAGTGCGGAGATCATGTTGGAGGCAAGGCACTTTTTCTTCAAGGTCAGAGACTCTCTTTTTAATCGGCTTCATTGCCGTACTTAATATGATTGTTCCGTGCCAATGAATTTCTTTCCTTTCTCCTCTACAAAGGGAGGATAGTTATCCTAAATTCTTCATTTAATTTTGTATATCATTTTGAACTTGATCCGGTACATTTTCACTAGAAGTATAACTTTGGTGACAACATGTACAATATAGTCGAAAATATAAGTTAATCATATATATATTAAAGGAAGAGCCTCTATTGTCACGTGTTGCACCCACGTTTCTCGAAACTCAAAAAAAATAGAAAAAGTTATCAAATTGGTATTTAAAAAACTAATTTCTTTAAAAAAATTATTAAAATACCTAACAATATCTCTTCATTAAAATAATTAAAATTTTAAAAATTAAATATTTTTCTCAGCACAATTTTTTTATACAATAATATCTTTTTAGCAATATAATTTTTTTTTAAAAATAAAAATCGAAATATTATTACAAAATTGTTCAAATTTTTTATTCAATAAAATCTTTTCAACAATATAAATTATAAAAAATCATCATATCATCATCATATATATATATTAAAGGAGGAGCCTCTATTGTCACGTGTCGCACCCACGTTTCTCGAAGCCTAAAAAAAAAAAAGAGTATATATCAAATTAGTATTTAAAAAACTAATTTCTTTAAAAAAAATTATTAAAATACCCAACAATATCTCTTCACTAAAATAATTAAAATTTTAAAAATCAAATATTTTTCTCATCACAATTTTTTTTATACAATAATATCTTTTTAGCAATATAAATTTTTAAAAAAATTTAAAATTGAAATATTATTACAAAATTGTTCAAATTTTTTATTCAATAAAATCTTTTCAACAATATAAATTATAAAAAATCATCATATATCATATATCATCATTAAAGGAGAAGCCTCTATTGCCACGTGTCGCGCCCACGTTTCTCGAAGCCCAAAAAAAATAGAAAAAGTATATATGAAGTTGGTTTTTAAAAACTAAAATTCAAGTATATATTCAAATTGGTTTTTAAAATAAATTTAGCTGGCCATATCTCACATTTTTTATTTGATTACAGTTAAAAAATAATTGGTTTTTAAAATAAATTTAGCTGGCCATATCTCACGTTTTTTTATTTGATTACAGCTAAAAAAATTAGAAAATGATTAAATCTTATCGGTTTTATATTTTAACCAATTTATATTAATTTGAACATTTTAATTAAAATCATATAACGTTTTAATTGTTCCCCTTTATGTTAATTTTTAAAATTAACATTTTACAATTAAAAATAAAACCAAAAATCATATTATGTAACCAAATCCGAAATGTCATTTAAATATATAATTCAAAACCGAAAATTTTACAAGAATTTTGTATTTCGAGTTTTACGTGGTTAAGCATTTAAAATTAGGTAATTATTTTAGAATATTAAAAATAAAAATATATATATATATATATTTTTATGTATTTTTGTATATATAATTTATTTAAGAAGATAATCATGGGTACAATCTTGAGATTGAACCCGACTTTGGTTTATTTGTATTCTAATTTATAAGATAATTTGCTGAACTATATTATCATGATTTTTTTATATTCAATTTAAATTATTGAATTATTAATCACCTATAGTTACAATCAGATTTATCAACCAATCGTGCATATAAATTATATAATGTTTTTAGAATTGAAAAAATATATTCAACATTCCTTTTAATTAAACTACATAATCGTACTTATATAGTGTTTGTTTTCTTAAACGATTATTTGAATTATAAATTTACTAATATTTTATCAATTGATAAATTATTTTCTAATTGTAAAATTTTTCTACCGAACAAATTTATATTTTTACTTTTTCAATCTATAAATATTATCTAAAGTTTGTCCAATTTTTCATTGGAACTAATCAATAATTACTTAATAATTCATTTATATATAAAAAATATATATGTAAATATAAAACAAAATAATGTCAATATATATAATAGCACACTAATAGATCTAACCCATTGTTGTTATTCAAAACCCGCACAAGGTGCGGGTATTACACTAGTGATAATATTATTGGGGACAACACATAATTTGTGACATACGTAGTTGGTGATGATGAGTTATAGACAACATAGTTAGTAACGGTGATGATGTCACCACAATTGGTGCCATGATAGTTGGTGACAACTATAAAAACATAAAAATAAAAATAGTTGACAAGAACTAACTTAAACTTTAAACGAAAATTCACAAAATTCAGCCTCCTATAAATTCAAGACATTTTATATCTTAAAACTCACAAATTAAAGATCAATTTTAAGTTTAAATTTGTTCTTGTTATTTCAATTGAATTTTACTTTTAGACGAAGAACTAGCTTATGAATTTTGTGGGTTTATGAAGTTTGAACGAGACCGAGGCGAATTATACTTTTATTCTTTAATATTTTTAATCATTATATATTCAGTCTTTTTAATTATTATAATCAATATTGAGTTTTGTGACTTTTTCTCATTTATTACCTTCAAAATTTTATAGAAATTTCTAACTTATTACTAGGAACTTTGTACGAAATCAAAGCTATTTTAACTTATATCACAAAATATATGTAGGTGAGTTTTCCTACTTTGAAAGTTGATCATTAACGATAGATTTGAGTCTAAAAAGGAGACATTTCTGGTGGCATGACTCCTAGATCATTGACTTTATTGCAATGACAATTGGCCAAGGAAAAATGAGACATTTTTGTTGGTTTCAATAATTTGAGTCTAAAAATAGTTAGGGGTGTTTTCCTACTTTGAAAGTTGATCATTAGTGGTAGATTTAGTCAAAATCCTCCACGTGGAAGAAGATTAGACATGTTCAATTGTCCACTGTTTCAAATGAGAGGTAGGTTGAACTGAAGAATGACTAATGACCAAATGGTTTGGGTCGAGTTAACACAGTCAACGCTATCGAGAAGGTCGTACTATTATTTTAGTTTTTCTTATAAAAGTCATAATTTTGAGTGGGCTTTTTAATACATTTATTGTGAGGGTCCGGTTCTTGGATTGGGCCCATTATGGATGACGAAAAATTACTTGTCTTGAAATTTTATATTATCATGAGATGACGAAAAATTAATCACAAACAAATATAGTAAGCTAATTTTATAGCATAAGTAGACAATTACTTGTCTTGAAATTCAAAAGTTCAAAATTCTAAACTAAAAAGCGAATAGTTTCGTAAAATCTCCAACTTGATCAATTTTCATCAATTCTCGGACTTGAGATTATGTTCATGGTTGTGATCCTTCGAAAATCAATAAATATTGTCAGCCAAAACCATCAATAGTTTAACTACATTTTTCATGTTTTTGCCCTTTTATTTAGTTCAGGTGAATCGATAACCGTTCAATTGTGAGAGACTTCCCTTCCTATATAAGACCTCCAAGGTTTTAGGATGTTGTACGCATACCGATCATGCTCGCACGAAAATTTTACATACCTGCACGAGCATGTTTAACTCCACTGGAAAATAAGAAATATAAGTAGAATTCTCGTTGACATAAGTAGCTGAGTGACAGCCTATTAAGACAAGCACTCAAGCCAATGACCGTACACCAAGCCGAGTGACAACCTATTAAGACAAGCACTCAGGGTTAGCTCTGATATCTGCATTCTGAAATTGATCCCTCACGAGCACTTGTCCTTACCCTCCCATGCTCAATCTTGTATGTTAATCACAAATCCTCATTCAAATTATGCGGGATATCAATTTTACGGGAGAATCAGCCCACTAACAATCAACATTGTTGCCTGTTAATCGAGTTCCAAGATTGTGATCGTTATGATAATACGACCAAACAATCAACACATAATAGACAACACCAAACTTTACCCATCAAAGACACATTAGATAAAAATTACATTTAAGACTAAAAAGAAAAGATAATGAATACATCTCAAGGCAAGTTTATTGTTACATAAACGTGGAAGGCAAACCAAATACTTGAGAGTTTTACAAGTCAAAACAAATGAAATCAGCCTTTTATAAAGGAAAAAAAAGAATAAAGAGATGATAAGAATGCCTAAAGAACAGGCAATGTAATAAACCTCAACACAAGGATCCAACAAGACATATAGCACAAGAGCTTATCTCTGTCCAAAAATAGTTATCCACCCAATTGTAGAAACAATCCAACCAGATCTCCGTCATATTTAACACAAACAAAATATGAGACTATTACAGACTTGTATAGTAAGTAGGGAGGAGTAATAATCATCAGAATACTCCCTTTTTCTGTTCTTTTCGTACCTCATAGTCGCCGCGCCGCGACGACAAGTTCGCAACACCATGGTTGCAAGAAAATCAACTTTACATATGCGCCCAATACTCCCATTATGTAATAAAACTCAAAACTCTTCGCTAGCTCTTCGTTTTTATTGATAGCCACTTCCATATGGCTGTTGTGGAGGATAACCACCTCTCCCCATCATCTGATTCGGATTGTACCCAGGGTGCATTCCGTTTGACGGTTGCATTGGAGCTCCCATACCCATATTAGGGCGTTGGTTCATCATTCCGTAACCTCCCATACCAACACTAGGCGCACCACCACCCATGCCGGACCCCATCATTGGATGGGGTTGAGGTCTGATCATACCTGCACCTGCACGGCCCATTCCAGAGCCGGATCCCATAGCTTTGCCCATGTTAATAGTAGATGTTACGGGAACTGCAGTAGGTTTCTCCATTCTTTTTTCCTTACGATTAAGGGAATCAAAATCAACCCCTATCCCTGCATTTGGGTTAACTTTGGCTGCAAGAGCAAAACAATATCCAGTTCAGTTGCGATTTCAGAGTAGTGATGCAATCATGCAAATGCTATACTTACGTCCAGATATGTTCAGGTCGACCAACCCTCGGCTTAATGTATCAGCCCATACAGCCGATTTCAACTCGAACTTTTTGTTTGGTTCCGGTTGAGAAACTAAAGCTAGTGATCCAGGCTGAGTGGTTGGGGTAATGAGTGAACCGGCTTGTGGAAGATAATCACCCGTGAAACTATTGGTCTGTTGGGGTACAGCACCTGGCAATGGAGGACCTGCGTATGCAGCCAATGAAGGAGCAGATTGCGAGTGGGGAAGGTAATTCATGTTGTTATTTTGTGAATTTTGCATCATTGAGTTTGGAGTGGGTGGGAGTCCAGGCTGTTGGGCAAAGTTTGGGGCATTGTGAATTGGCATTGTATGTTGGTAAGCGGGAGGCATAAAAGGTGTCTGTAAGACTGCAGAAGGAGGTCCAGAAGGCGGCAGAATGCCTGCAAGTATATCATTATCCGGGAATGACGACGGATCTGGCTGCATTGGTTGTGAATTTGGGGAAACCTGATAGCTAGAGGCCTCATGGGGGGTGCTAAAGCCGAAATTGTTATATGTCTCTTGATGAACTTGCAAGTCGCCGAAGGTGTTCGTCATCTGGGGCACTTGTTGGTTCTGTTCCATAGAATTGACAGCGGAAGGCTGGAAAGATGGTACAGAAGTGAAGTTCTGTGCATGTGTGACGTCATTTGGTGAAGAAATGGCTTTGAAAGGAGAATCACCAAAAGGATCTTCAAAAGACTGCATAGAGTACATATTTTTAGTAGGCCAAACGAGTTTGTTCATGTTTTGTAAATTATCAATGAAATCATCCCTATGTCTACTATGATATGTCACTGAAGAAGGCCACAAAAGTGTCATAGGCAAAACAATTTTTTTTCCCCCTCCCCTTTACTTCCATTTTTTGGCCTTTGAAAACAAATGACCTAGAACTATAATCCCCTTTACCCTCAAAATGTCCATCATCTCTCTAATCATGCGTTTCATGGGACAAAATGAACTAGCCACCTTGTTCATTCTGTTCAATTCTTCCCCTGAGTTGTGAGAGAGCATCATATAACAATTAATATATGGAAATGAGATCAGAAGAATGGGAATGAAATCATGAATGTGGAGAAACAAGAACACGTAAGACATGGATCTCAGTTGAATATGTTGACACCGACCTGACTCACAGCAGTAGAAGGTGCGTTTGTTGTCATAAATTGGGATTCACCAAATGTTCCAGAGGTATTAGGATCGGTTGACGGCATCTCAGACGAAACTGGGGTAATAGCCCAAGCATCTGCTAGAGATCCTAGCAGGTCTACTTCAGCGGTATTTGCTGTACCTGAGACAGCTGGTGTAAGGACAGATGTGTCAGAAGCAGATAGCACCCAAATTCACATAAGTTTCAAAAATATTCAGCAGCATCTAGATATGAGCATAATTGTGGTTCTCCAGTGCAAGTCTAAGCTGCTAGTATTTACAAGCCATGCAAATATCCATGTCCTATTGACAGCAGAACTTTAGAACAAGATAGAAGTGGGTCAAATTAAGAAAGGAACAACTTGGCATAATCAATCGTAAACCAATCAAGTTGTGCAACAGAACTTACCAGGTTCTGAGCCACGTGGGTCAAATTCATCAACAGCTTCAACTTTGTTGTTCGGATCAGACCATGAACTGCTAGGATCAGCAATTGTTTGGACTTGAATTTTGTCTGCAATTGGTGAAGTGGGCTTTGGAATTGGTGCAGCTGGTGTTTCTCCGCCCCTTAAAAGTGAAAAAGGTCAAGATATTGTAAGCCACAGTTCGAGAAAATACATCAAGGGAAAGCTTCTAACAAACAAACGTACCTCTCGCTGTAAACAGGACTTTTAGATCCACCTACAGAGTCTTCATAACTAGGAGGAGCTCCAATATTTTGCTCCGAAAATTTCTGCTCAAGCGGTCTGTATACCAACACAATCCGCCACAGCAAAGGAGAGACAAAAGGAAAAACATTATAAAAAAGACAGAAAAAATTGCATAAGAGAAGAGTGCACCCTGGTTTTCTAACTGTGAATGGAGCAGAGGGTATTCAAAAAAGACTAGTTCTACACGAAAGATAGAAGAAAGGATTACCTTCCTTCCTGAGGATGGTCCTCCGCTTTGACGCTACTACCTCTGTGAGAACAAAGATACAAAGTTAATACTGCTTGTGATCCATATCCTATGTGATGCTGATCATGTAAGTAAATATAGCTATTAATATTCATGAAAATCAGCTGCTAAAACTGATGGTCTGACGCACAGTAAGCGCTCATTTTTGTATCTTCATTTAGTAAATGACGCAAAGAGATGCGGAAATCATCAACTTTAGGGAACTCCAACAACCAATTTTCTGGATAAAAGAAAAACAAAAAACAATGCATGCAGAGGTGGTTGCCCTGTTTTCCACTTAGCCCACCTCAAATTCTCTCGCAATTTATTGACTGTCTCATTAAGCCACTAACAAGCACCTCACAGATTAACTCATATATTTCTGACATCTTTATATTGCCCCCTATACTTTTGAACACTGCACCTAGATAATTTGAGATGTAGAAGTTAATTAGCGCAAGATCAATTAGTCTATTAACTAACTAGCTCTTATGTTTAATTTGTATTATTATATGTCATGTGTAGCAACAGGATCAGTAAGATAGGACAGACAAGAGGAATAATAAATTCATAAGTCTACAAGAAAAACAAAAATATGACGATGAAGACAACCTAGGGGAATCTTTCATTACATTTTGCTAATTAATCAACAACATAACTAAGTTCATACACTAACTTACTAGCTACTTGAGGAAATCCAGAAACAACTAGACATACCGGGACGAATGGTGTTCATCATCATAAGGACGATCTCTATCAGAACTCCTTGATCCACTCTCATCAGCATATCTTCCCCGATGATCATCATCCTTGTAACTTCCTCTCCCATATCGTTCTTCAGACTCTCTGCTGTTTGAGTCACCATAACGACCATATCTGTCATCATCTCTGTTGCCCCATTCACCCTCTCTTCCATAACCATTTCGATCATCCTCTCTGCTACCATACCGGCCACCATAACGCTCATCATCATACCGATCACCATATCCTGCACCTGAATGTGAACCAGGCCCGTAGGCTCCACCTATTGATGCACTTCTGAACCTGCAAGTTAGTATGGTCAAACATTAAGTACATCAAAGGTACATATTATGCAATAACATAGCAGAGCTAATCGAAGAACAAATACAGGAATGTACATAAAATGACATCCATTACATTGTTCTCGAACCTAGTGCTACTAAAGTAATAGTACTTATAAGCACAAAACAGCGGCTTTTTACATCAGTGAAATGTGATGGAGAAGCTTCCATCTCTAGTATTTGGTTCAAAAATAAATTGTATTGTCCTAGGAGGATCCTTGGGATGGTGTTTTGTTCAGATAGATCATGCTTTCCTTGGGCTTGAAGTATGTATACCATTTAAGCAAGTGCTATAAGAATTCGTTTACATGAACACTCTCTTTATGATGACAGTTAATCAATAACAAAACCTCTAGGAATAGAGAAACTGATGGAATTTTCAATCAGGATAACATCCAAGTCAGTGTTCTGAAAGGCACATAGAATCACATCATAGATAAGCTGCCTCTGGTTTCAGTTCACCCTAAATTACTTGGGTTACTTGCATGACCGTATAGCTTAGTTTGTTTTTTCGTTTCTTTTTCCTCTAATCTCAAATGACAGTATGAATCATCTTAGAAAAAAGAACAGTTCACGTGATGAAGACAATGTGATGCCCATATCGAAAGGGATCATGGAAATTTTATACGAAACATGAGATAATTTTAGAAAAATGGCTTTAATAGATGTGACTTACTTGTCCCTGTTGGCAGAAGCCTTCTCTCGCGCCTCTTGTATCTTCTCTTTGTCATTCACCAAACTCACGAGACTCTGAGACTTTCTTCTGACATTTAGCCCCTGATCTCTCCCACTAGAATCAATATACTGGAAATTGGATAATGTCTGTAGAAGGAAAGAAAAGTAAATACAAAATTAATACAGGGATTGACGTAGACGAGTCAGACTTAAGAAGAAAACCTCAAAAAAAATGATGTAATTTAGAGAAAATTCAACGATAACATACAGATATCTGGTAGGCGTGTTCCCTGATCTCATCTATAACACGCTCTGATCCATTTGCCACCAAGTACTCCAACACTGTTAACGCCTGAAAAAGAAAAGGTGTTTCTGATTTCATTTTCATACCAATAGACAATAAAATAAAGAAACATTACAAAAAAACGCATTGGCGGAATGTAAGCAAAAGTTTCTGAATGATTCTTGACAAGCATAAGTATATACTATGCTTATCTCTATGTATCACTTATCATCAAATATTGGACAAAGGGGGCTAAATAATGTCAATATAACTTAACAATTAACTCTAATCAACAGCTTCAGAACATTACTAGCAATGATGATCCACATACAAGATTCCGACTATTCTAAGCATTTATATAACTTATTCAACTCTTGCTCTCTGTGCATCACTTCTTTCTTTAAAAAATCAAAGAGACAGACCAGCTGCTGACAATTTGAGTTAGGGCATTCAAATAACATGTTAACACAAAAAGGTCGAAAAGCAAAAGAAGCTCACACCTTATAGACATGCCGCCAATTCTTGCCAGTACTATTGATCCTCTTCCAGATAATTGTCATGATCATCTGGTACTCATGACTACATGAAGTAAAGGCGGTTAGTTCTAAGCATAACATGCTAACTATCATACACGACTAGACAATTGGTCTTACTAATTTCTAGAAGCTTGTGCAATATCTGCAAGGAGTGCTCCATGGGGACCCCAAGCTTCATTGCTGGTTGAATCGAGAACCTGCAGATAAAATAAAAATCTGTAAAATAATGGCGATGCTGCACCGAACAGAACTGTATCCACTACCGAGTACTTATTAAAGTAAACGGCAAAGCAATAAACCACAATTTAGATTGCGTGATCTGGGATGCTGATTGCAAGGACATCCTGCTATGACGGCTACATAGCAGGCCGTCACATTACCCTCTTGGAGACTAAATTAGTAGTAGTAACCAAAGCTTTAAAATGCCAGAAAATCTCCAAATTGTCATTCTCCAGGACTTGAAGAGTCTTCTGTGTAGAAAGTAGCATGTAAAAATGACAATCCTACCTCCTAATATAAAATAAATAGATGAAGAAAGAGTTACACTAATTTTAAAGGAAAGCATATTAGCTTTGGGTGGATTTCCCTTAAAATTCAATCTTTCTGCTTCATTATCTTGATCCCAAGAAATCCAACAGAAGCCAAGCGTTACTGCTCATTGGCATTATGATGTTATGTGATGTTTGAGGCAGGAAATGCAACCAAAAAAAGGTGACTTAGTCAAGCCGTATCTTTTAACAGCATGAAAGCTTTGAACAACAACTAAGATTCCTAAGAAGAAAAGTTTAGATGTGGGGACATAGTATACCTAGTGGCTAATGTGAGGTTGCATATGGTACGTGTTACCTGTCAACCTTTGAGAACCTCGCTGATAGTGAAGTTCAATGTAAAGAACCTAGCAGGTTGTCAAAGGAACTAAAGATGCACATGTATAAAAGTCGATAAAGCCCATATCTTGCAACAAATGCATATAGCTTGAAACAAAAGGAAGAGGAGCTAAGATTGAATATAAGCCTGCACTTAATATGTTATTTTGAGGACTTGTTTCCGCTGAAACTGAACTTCAAAAGCATTATGCAACTGACCAAATGTTAAAAAGGATCACCGAGAAGGGATATCTTCAAAACAACAAAATCAGATCACATTTACGTGGACAGTTTTACCTTTTGTTCTACTGAGGGGACTTTGAGAACCTTTTTGTTCACTTCCCTTTTTCTGTAAACAAACATTTACAAACAAGATATAAGAATTGCACGTTCAAATAACTAGCCAGCCAACCATAACTAAAATCCAAACATTAATTAGTTTTACTTATCATCAGAAGAGTTACGCTCTTGAACCAAAAAAATACAAACTTACAAATCTCTAATAGTTTGATCAAAAGCTTTCTTCATTGGTGTTCTCCCAAGAAATCCTCTTCAACAAACCTGCAGTGATTCACGGAATCAATCAAACAAGAGAAAATGGATCTATTTGGACATTTTCACGATAAGGATGATTATGAATTTCTGCTCAATAAAATCTAGATACCAGATATCATCAAAAAAACTAGCACAATACATAAGCACAATGAGAATCAAAAATTGAAGAAATCAAAGACCTGATCATTATTCATCGGGCTGATGAGAAAAATAAATCATTAAACATTGAAATTAAACAACTCAAAGCTGAAAATCCGAAATAGCTACTAATAGCAACATTAACCAAATCAAATTTCAAATTAACTTAAGAGAAAACAGCAAACACAATAAACTCCATGCCTAAACAACGGATCAAGCAAGCGAAGCAAAAGACGGATCCAAAACGATTACCGAGATCTGAACATGAATAGTAAAGACGGATCTATGAAAAATGAATCTTAAATGAAGAAATGCAAAAGAGGATGGCGTAAAATTGAAGCAGAGATCCAGATCGAGTTAGGAAAAATACCTGGTGGTGGAATAAGAAGAGTTGAATCAAAGCGTGGAAATTGAAACAAAGACGGTCAAATGTGGACCAACGAATATCGATCGAAAAAACGAGGGGGAGAAGAAATTGGGAGAAAAAATCGTCAGATTTGTGTCGTAAGAAGAACAATGAGGGCTGAATTTGTGGGGGTGGGAGAAAGGTTTCTCTGACTATGTCCCTCTTTCAAAGGATTCAAAGGAGGTGGGAGAGAGAGAAGCGCACCTTCTTCACACGGAGAATCAAAAGACAACTGTGGACAAATTATTGGAATAAATATTTTCCCCCAAAAATTGTATTTAAATTACACCGAATGAGAAATTTTGAGTATATTCGTATTAGGGTTTGTTTGGATACACTAAATTTATCACATTTTCTTTGTGTATACTAAATAAAACAACATATAGTTTCTTAAGTTTATGAGTTAATATAGATATTGATATTTTTGTTAACATTCATAAAGTTTATGAGTTAATATAAATATAGATACTTTATGAATTAATATAAATATAGATACGTAAGGGATCAGACTACTCTCGATTGATGACTAATTAGTTTTTTTTAATATATAATAAACGTAATTAGATGTGTTAGAGACTACTGATTCTCCTCCTCATAAATTTTAAAAAAATACTCAAATCCTAACTGACGTATCACAAAGCTAAATTTACCCATTTAAAATGGTTTGCCTTCATATTATCATTGTATACTTCTTAATATAATTATACTATGTGAGTAATAATATCATCAAATAAAATTTTAAAAATATAGAAAAGTAGTTGATGATATATATAATAATCAAAATAATAATGTACTTTATATAGAGAGAGAGACGATATCCGGTAGTAACCTCTTTTAGAGTATAGGATAGGAACTCCTAAGATCTGTCATATCAAATATTTAATTGTCATTATGAAATTACCATATTAAGCTTAAATAGGTGAGTTTCATTAGATTGTTCATATTTAATACACCATGAAAATAATATATTGTTGAACAAATCTTCAAATCATAACAAAATATAAACGATCGTTAAGGTCATAATGTAATCGATTTTTAGTAACTATCTACCATATAACTTTTATTAACGATCGTTAAGATTCTTGTTTTTTTATCAACGTTCGTTAAGATCGTAATGTAGTCTTTATTTGTATTAACGAGTATGACTAATGTTAACATAGGATGTGCCCGTCGTTATGTAGGGACGTGAAGAACGACATATTCTAGCATGGAGAACATTATATGTAGGGACTACTCGTGAACAATTAGTATACTAGTACTAAATTAACGTCAACACTAAATATTTGACGATCGTTAGGTCGAAGATGGATAGTCGTTAACTTTTTTTTATTGAGGGTCGTTAGGTCGAAGATGGATAGTCCTTAACCTTTTTTTTACTATTGGTCGTTAAATTTAAAAATATGTAGAGGGACTACTCGTTAACAATTAATATATAAGTTGTTAAATTTTGTTTGGTCGTTAAAATTTGTAATATGGAAAGAATGTTGGTTAAATTTGTTAGGATTGGTCTTTAAATTTTGTTTTGGTCGTTAATTCTTTTTTAAAATTTTATAATTCATTAGGATTGGTCGTTAAAATTTATTTTTGTCGTTAAATTTGGTCGTTAAGTTCTATTAGAAATTTAGGATTGGTCGTTAAAATATGTAATATGGAAAGAGTGTTGGTTAAATTTGTTAGAATTAGTCATTAAATTTTGTTTTGATCGTTACAGTTTATTAGGGGCAATCTCAATCGTTAAAATATAGTATCATTTTTGTTAACAATTAATATATCAATCATTGAACATTGATTTAACGTATAAATTTATTACGTGGTTTCTAAACGTACCAATGAAAATTGCTATTTGGCACCGTAACTACGCACTTGGGGTGCGTGAAAAAAATAAAATAAAATAATTATTTTATTTTATTTTTGCTTACTACGACTACGCACCCCAAGTGCGTAGTTCAATTTTTTCTTTTTTTTTTCTCCGACTCCAACTACGCACGCCATATGCGTAGTTGGAAACCCGTCAACTACGCACGCGAAGTGCGTAGTTACGGTGACAAATTGTGATTTTCACCGGTATGTCTAATAATCCCCATTTATTAAACACTTAACATTATCAACATTCTACTAGGAGTCATATAATATTATGATTAATTATATCCATAAACAATGTTAATTCTTGGACGTTCATCTATATTAATCCAACGGCTATTATAAGTCTCTACTCCCTACTCCAAGAGAGGTTAATACATAATCTTATCTCTATATATATTATACAATTAAATTATCTCTATATATATTATACAATTAAATGTTTAAGATAAACATATCACTAATTGATGATAAATTATTTGAAGATTATATTTAAAAAGTTCAAATAATGAAGTAATCGTTTTTCATTTATCAAAAAACTAATACAATAAGTATATTTCACTTCTATTTTAATCTTAATATATATATATATATATATATATATATATATACATTGAATTAAGCGTATAAATTTTATTTTATATACGGAGTATATTAAAAAATACACATATATACACAGATAACAAGGGACTTAAAAAACAAGGGGATTATTAGACGTACCGGCGAAAATCACTATTTGTCACCGTAACTACGCACTTCGCGTGCGTAGTTGAGCGGTTTCCAACTATGCATATAGGGTGCGTAGTTGGAGTCCGTGAAAAAAAATGAAAATTTTGAACTTCGCACTTGACGTGCGTAGTAGAAAAATAAAATAATATATATTTTTTTAAGTACTACTATGCCCTCAAGTGCGTAGTTATGGTGTCAAATAACAATTTTCACCGGTACATTTAAAAACCACGAAAAACAAATATAAATTGTTGCCTTTCAAAATAGAAAAATGAGAAAGTTAATAAAATTCTTAACAGTAAGTAAGTAAGGGTAATTTAGAAAATATAATATATATATATATATATATATATATATATATATATATGAAATATAATTTTTGTGCAGATAATCGTTTCATTATATGAGATAGGAAATCTACCCATATCATTAAAAGCTGTGATTTTGAAATAATATATAATTATAATCTGATTTTAGTTGTGAATATAGATATTTTAAATTATTAAACTGTAAAAAACATATAAGCGATGTATCATTTACCATATACAAATTCCATCCCCGTGACCAATTGCAGATTAAAATAAAATAAAAACAAAAAAAGACTTATCACCGCCAAAGAAAACAAAAACAATGAAACCCAAGTCATCAAAAGCTACTATTCCTCCAACCAACATTTATAAAGTCCGCAGCCTCTCCTTTCACATGCAACACCAAACCAGGCGTTCAAACAAAGCTCTCAGCCAGCACACCCAATTTTACCCTATGCTATACCACAAAAATACTTATAAATTGTTTGTCAATAGAAAAATAGTTGTTTTTTTTTTCTCGAGTTGAATTTTCCTTTAATGACCTCCTGATATATGATAGTCACGTTATATTGGATGGTTTTTTCTTTAGAAAACAGAAAACTTTAGGATTAGATCTAACTCATCATCCAACTTGAAACATTATTTCTATTAGGAGAATAATTTGAAATTGAGGATTGAGACGCAACAAAATCGTGTGATACCCTTGTTATGATATCTAAAAACTTGTCTAATATAAACTTTGTCAAAGAGACAAAAGTCTAACATGGAGTCCAGAAAATGATCATCTTGACACTACACGGACAACTACAAAGATCTTGATGATGTCATACAAATTGTCACCTCGATCTTAATTTTATGGATTGAATAATTGAATTATGATTGATCTCGATCTAAGGAAGGATCACACACTCACCTTCCTACCAATCGGAAAAAAAAGCTTAATTCACCAAGTTCGAAAGCTTCATTCTTCGTTGGGTCTGTATCCCTATGACACTAGAAGTCTCATCCAATAGTTCATCTGGTCTTTCCCTAGCCACAATAAAAAAAAGCTTCATTCACCAAGTCCAAAAATCCACCTTCACAGCCTTCATATACTTCACTTGGAGAAATAGGAATGATCTGATTTTCAATAGCTTAAGTCACACTGTCTTTGAATGCGCAAGCACCATCATTAACGAGGTCAAAGCATACGCTTCAGCCAACTGAAAAACAAGGAACAATGAATATCTCTTATGGGCTAGCACCTTAGGAATTATTCTCCCCCGATCCTCATATGTACTCCTTGTTTTATGTCTTTCTCACGCTTGTTTTCCTTAATCAGTGATCTCTAAACTCCTTTAACCTTATCAATTTTATAATATACGTACACTTTTCAAATATATATATATATTTATTTATTTATATTTTTTAAAAATAAATGATACCCTTGTTATGATTTTTAAAATACAAAACGTTAAATTATACATAAAAATATAATGTCCAAAACCTAATACTCGAATTAACAAAGGGAACATGACGTTTTGAAAGAAAAAAAAAGATACCCTTATCGTTTGATATCCTTATTGAGTAAGTTTAGTATAAAAAAACTATAATGATTTATATATACTACAGAAAAAGCAAAATCAATCAACTAAGAGAAAGTTGGGTCACCTATCATTTGTTTGAATATGATAGTGTATACAACGATGGCTCATCTATATCTTATAGGAATATATTATTTGGTTACCTATCATGTTTCAGTACGTATTTTTGTAGTCCTCATTTGAGTGGTTGAATATATATTTGTACATTTTATAAGTTACAATTACAAACCTATATCATTCGGTCACCTTAGTTTAAATATACTCTCCACTTGAAATGATGGGAGTAAGCTACTTTAGCCTTGCCCACTATTTGTTTTTATTTATTACGATATCATGTATATATAGTGTGACTAGTCATAACAAAGTCAAGCTAGCTTGAAAGTCTATTTTAATTTTTTTTTTTAAATTTAAATATATAAAATACTCAAATTAAATATAACTATCAGTATTGCTGACCGTTTGACCCATTTGGAAATCTCGAACCCCAACACCAATTTTTCTGATGATCCCGAACTTTGTGTTCTTATCCGCAAGGATGCTTTAGGTTGGACCACGTCTAGAAGATAATCCAACTTAACCGCTTTCCGTTATCAAAAAAAATTTAAAAAAAATATAACTATCGACATTAGATCATAAGCCTCAAACAAATATTCACAATTATTAAGCTACTCTTTTATAAATATATATCTTAAACAAAAATAAAGTTGAAGTCCGTCCGACTCGAGTATGTTCACGAACTTGACAAGTTATTTTAAAAAGGTTTGGTATTGGTCTGAATTTGTACAGGTTAGGTGCGACCCACACCAAATTGATCTTTATTTACTTAAAATTTTGAGTGATTTATGTGGTTACGAGAGACATGCACGTACTCGTGTTGCAGGACCGTACTATTGTTTATTTAGGTTTAATGATCAAACAACTACAATGTTTGTAGGGACCTCCAAGAGTCTAGAGTTTTAAGGCACTTTGTACTATTGTATATTCGACCGTTGGTATATTCATAGTCCAAGCCTCTAAGGACCTTGAGCTGAAGGTCGGGTTTACCGGTTTGTACGGCTACAAAATTATGATATAGGATGTGTTTCATACGGGAGACGAGTATGAAATAATGGAATGAAGATTTTGATTATGAAATTTAGCAATTTTTTGTTTTTTAAACTCTTATGCTAGTATTATTGAATTGTGGGGGGGGGGGGGGGGGGGTGGGAATCTAGGTTTTCTCAAATTTTTGTGCATATACACGTGTTTTCGGATATTCTCTCGGTGTTCTTGTGTCTTGACTATCTCTTGATATTCACGTGGTTTACGTGTTGTCATTAATATTTCCGTGTTTTCGCTCGATTTCTCTTGGTCTCCTTAAATTCGTTTGTTGTTAATTTTGAAAAATAACATAATTGTTATGATAATATATATTTAACTAGTTTAGGATTCGGATAATTGTAATATATATATATATATATATATATATATATATATATATCTTACAATTATCCGTGCACGGCATGAATCCTAAACTAGTTAAATATATATTATCATAACAATTATGTTATAATGTGTATATATCTATACATTTTTCATACACAATGATAAATAGAGGTTATTACATGTAATAGTGTTGTAACAAACATATTTAAATAGTCGTGAAATTGATTACAATGTTTAAAATAATCATACCTACAAGTAGGATTAAGGGTAGACACAAATTCCACCAATCCCGGTCTCGTCTCAATTCCGGCGGGATTTCATCAAAATTAGAAATCTCGTCATAAACCTGACCCGCCAAAAACTTTAGGGGATGAGATACGGGTCTTCACTTCTTTATTCTGCTAGACCCATCTCGTATATGATAAATTTTCTAATTTAAAGTAATAAAATAAAATACCTAAACATTAGTGTTATACTTATATAGTTATGCAACTTATGCTTATATATTTTAAAAAATAAACCATGTTGGTCAAAATTGAGAAATTACCCAAATTCATTCAGATTTAATGTTTGTAATTTATTTTTGTAGCTACAACACTGAAAGGAAGAACTTCATAACCAAAGTGAGAGGAGCTACGACTACGTCTTTTTTGCGCGTGATCTGCTGCTCGATCTCATTCGTGATATGTTTCCCGACTCTTCTACGCAGCTCCTCTAACCTTCTCTCTCCACGCGACCTGCACAACCCGAGACTTCTCTTCACACAACTAGCGCAACCTGAGTTTTCCTCTTTCCCGACGCGGTTTCTCTCCTTGCAAGAAACAACGACATCGACGACTTCCCGGAGTGAGTTTTTCCCTACAACCGGAGCAGTAGCGATCAGTGCGGACCACGACCGACGCTAGAGCTCCAACTCCGCTCCTTCCCTTGTCCATTGAAATTGTGGAGCAGCAAGCCTCGCCCAATCCCACAGACTGAACCATCAATCGTGACATGGCCTGCCGCAGCATAGGAAGTAGCTTGAGAGGTGTTGAACCACCGGACTAGGTGAGCAACCGATAAGTATTGATCTCTTTGCTCTCTTTCCGCCTCCTTTCAGTTTTTAAACATTCCACATAAAATCATGCCTTGGGTTAGTTGTGCTTTCACCGGGGTTCGAACCTAGGATCAAGTGATCATGAGCTTTGGCAAATCCGTTGTTAGGGAGAGTCGAACTCGGGTCTCCATGGACATGGGTAGGTGTTTCCAGTTTTTTATTTTGTGACTTGTGAGAATCGAACTAGTGACCTTGTTTATACCATATAGCTGTTAGAAAAATCTGGGTATAGTAGTCATCTTTGGAGGTATAATTCGATACCTTAAAATCATCGGTTACCGTTGAATTTTTGATATGTTGTTGATGATATTAGGTATTTTAGTGTATCAAAATGTGGGAAAGATCCAACGGTCGAATTTAGAGTTATAGCCTTATAGGCTTGCAAAGTTGGTGCAGAGCTTAGTTTTTATAATCTTTAAGAAAATTGGCTAAGTGTTGGATTTGAGTGTGCATGTAGGCAACTTTGGAAATTTGTGTGGGACTTATGGAGGGATATTTATGGGTTTGGATCATTCTAGCTAGAAGTAGACATGACATAGTACGTTTAGGATTTTTCTCGGAATTTTTTGGGATTAGTATAAGTGTTTTATCGTAGGCCAAAGTAGGGCACTGGATCGATTTCCGAAAGAAGTGTGAATTATGATTTTTGACTTAGGATGTAAGTTTGAGTATATATCAAACCCGATACGGATCTTTTAGGGTGATGAGATGTTGTTGGACAATAGTGAGGGTCTTAAACTCGTTTTGGGCACTTTTCGGAATTTTAGGAAAGTTAGGGGCGTTTTGGTTATTTCCACAAAAGTTATGGTTTTTCAATCTTTCATTCTGAAAACTTACTCGCTAGCCTATGAACCTTCTAGAAGTGTAGTAAGTGGTATAAATGTTGATACGGGGTTAGCCGTCAGTTGGCCCGATCTTTCAACATCAAGACTCGCAATAAAGAAAATGAATAAAAAGATGAAAACTTGAAATAAAAGATGGAGGAATGATCCAATGATTGTGAAGGATCGGTAGATGGATAGATCTGGTTGAACCCTTAAGGCAACCAATAGCACGATAGGGAAACAAAGGCCCTAACACACAACTTGTAATGACTTGAAGAAGCCCTTCCGCTATAATCTCACACAGAGGGGAAAGCGATTGTCCCCAAAGCACGAGAAGTCACCCGAAGATGATTGAGAGGCCAACTTGCCAATCCAAGTGACACAACTCAAAACAGCGCCAAAGTTGTTGGGCAAACGGATTCCGCTCACACAGTAAGGTGTCTCGATTCCACGAGAAGAATATGGGATAGAAGAGAAAAATACTCGAAAGTACTTGTGTTTAATTTCAATCAAAGCTGACAAGGAGGACGTCCACCCTAGACCTTATATAGGCTAGAGGTGCGTCATCTAGGGTTTCTTACGGGCTATGGGCTTGATCCAAGATCGAGCTCAATCTAGCTTAAAGAGATATGATCAAATCTTCAAGAGATAAGATCAAAAAATAAAAGAGAAATAAAATAAACTAATGGGCTAAACTAACAAGTCTTAAAAGCCCAAAATGAATAATTAAAAGCAATCCTATCTTTTATTTAAAAGATGTCCAAGAATGGGTTTTAAAACAATAAGCAAGTTGGGCCTAATTTAGCCACTTAAATTAGCCCGAAATCTTCTTCCTTCAAATGCAGCCCGACGTGCTTCTTCTTCATACGGATCAAGTGGATCACGGCCCATTCTCTCCTCCAAGTCTCGGCCATGATCTCGGCTGTCTCTCTCATGATCTCGGCCGTCTCTCTCCATATCTCGGTCGAGCTCTCTCTCCACATCTCGGTCGAGATCGTCTCCATGGGTAACTGGTCTCCTCTTGCTTGTAACACCCCAAATCCGCGGGACTCGGGGTGCTACTAGGTGAGACCTCACAATGGGTCCCGACCCTTAGCTTGACAACAATTTCACCGGACCTTCCAACATGGCACAATTAAAGGCGAAAACTCAAATATGTTTTTAATGTATGCGGAAACGAAAAGTACGAAACTATAACTTGGAAACTCAGTCGAGTCCTCAAAACAACGTAAATAGATCCGAATTCTAAACATACGACAATATCCATAAATGACAACATGAAATATGACTCAAAATATCCCCGTCCTATAATGTACGGAGACCCCGGCTGTCCACTCCTTCACCTCACTCGGCGGCATCCCTAACCTGCAAGTCAACTACATAACGGTTTTAAACCGTTAGTTCATATTCTAGATATTAGGAAAGCGGTGAAGGCACAAACACATCCATAACACAAAACATAAATCACACAAGTCCGATTCCTTATCTTTTATTATTAAGTCGTATTCCATTATAGTTCAACTTCTTTTGTGACACGAGACCCCAATGGTCTCGCCTCGGTCCCCACTTACCGGCAAGGAATGGTGTGAATGCATCCGCCCATCTATCCCGCCGGGCTAGTCGCCGAGAATCCCCTAGACCTCACTATGGGCTAGGCAGTATTGTCACCGCCCGTTCTCGTACACTTGGGCCAATATAAACATATAGGGTCGGTGGTCCTAATTGCCGTTTTAAAAGTTATAACATAACATAAACACACACCACCAAACACACACAATACTAATACATAAAATACGAGCTAAGTAAGTCCGGAGACTTACCTCGTCCCAAACGCTAACTCACACAACGCTCACGCTTCCCTTGGGAAGAAGTACTCAACCTATTCACAACAAGGTATCCATAAAAACCCGCTCAACTCGAGAAGTCTAGGACTTCTACACAAATGACCTACGCAGGATCATTTGACTACCATTCTAGGACCGCATCCTAGAGTCCAACATAATCACCGTCAATAATGACGTAAAAGCCAACTAGGTCTAAAAACGCTCTTCACATTCACCTAAGGTCTCAAAAGCCGCTACTTGGCATTTCCTCTAAGTTATGCTAATTCCAACCTATCATGACACTACGGAACATAACAAGATCGATATTAATTTGTGGCTTTTTATCGGGATCCGGACCTAGCATAAAACTACACAATTTAGCCCATACGCTAAATTGATCATCAAGTATTATATATCGACCTAATATAAATTCGTTCCTAAATTCCGAGGTTAAAAACTCGATAACGTATTTTCCGGGGCAAATCTGCATTTCCTAAAGCATAGGGGTCAAATCTGTAATTATTACAAAACTGGGCATATTCTGTAATTAACCAAAAGCTGAGGGTAGAAATGCAATTATACCAAAAGAGGGGGTGGCCGACTGTAATTTCCGGGAAAGGAAGGCCGGCCGTTTCTGCAGTGGTTCCCGGCGGCGTCACGGCTTCTCCGGCGAGGGCAAGGCGGCAGGGGCTTCCTCGGTGGTGCTGCAGGTGGCCGGCAGTGGCTTGGCTCCCGGTGGCGGCCTTTCTCCGGCGACAGCGAAGGAGAAGGAGGAAGGTAAGATGTGCGTGGCTCGATCCCGGAGAAAGAAGGCTGCAGGAGAGGAGGAGGTGGTGAGTGGCTCCCCGGTGGCTCGAGCAGCGGACGGCGCAGGTGGTGGAGGGGCAAGGCAGCAGCGGCGGCGGCTTGCTCCAGATCTGCGGACTGTGGTGGCGGCTCGCGCAGGAGGGAGAGAGAGAGAAGATGGAGGTGAGCCGGGCACGGTGGGAGCGAGAAGAGAAGAGGGGCCTGCTCCGGTGGCGGCAAGGAGGTGTTCGAGGGAGAATGAGTGAAGTCGAGCTGAGAGATGCTCTTGCATCAAATGTGATTCTAAGACGTTCTCTTTAATTAGGTAGTTGATAGTGATCGCGCGAGTAGACGATAGTTAGTAATGGCTAGCCGTCGAATGGTACAAGTAAGTCTTACATACTTGCTTAGCTAATGATACGTATATAGGTGTGTATTATAGTAGTGGTGCATGTTGGGTGTTTATAATTATAACTTGAGTAGGACAACGTTACGGTATAAGTAGACCCAAGTGTATGAGAAAGAGTCGTGGCATCACTGCCCAACGTTGCCAGGTTATTGGGAGACTTTCTGCGACCAGTCCATACCGGTATACGGTGAGATGCATTGGATCCACTCCGGTTGGTTTACGGGGACAGATGCGAAGGTCGGGGACCTTCAAGCCACACAATAAGTTGAACTAATAGATGTGAACCACCTAAATACCTAATGGAAGATAATAATACAATTGAGTGTAAGCATGTTATGAGTTTAATTTCCGTAATGCGTGTGTATGTGCTACTTAATATTAACTCATATATTGAATTGTTAGCTAATGGTGTATACCGTCATGTTGTGGATACCTTGCAGGGTGAGACCGTTGTGGAGTGATCCGGAGAGAGTGGTCAGCCGGTTTTCCGTACTTGTTCGTTTTAGTTTCGGGATTTTCTTTTTGGACAAACTTTCATGCCATTTCAGTTTTTTTTAATATTTCTTTTGTTAGCGGTTGTTCCTTTATGTTTCTTTCTTTTATCACAATTATTAAATGCATAAAAACGTATTTCAGTTTTCCTTTATTTGTGCTTTGTTGTAAGATCCGGTAAAATTATTGTCAAACTAGGGTAGAGACCCATTGTGAGATCCTAACATTTGGGATGTTACAATGCCCCCCCCCCCCCCCCCACACACACATATATATATATATATATATATATATATATATATATATATATATATATATATATATATTAGAGTTATTATTTAGAGATAGATAACACATACTTTTGTTTGAACTCTACAATTTTAGGTTCGCCCTGAATATTATAGGTTAGTAATGTGTTTTTTTTTTAGTAGTACGTGTCTTATTGGTCGGCTAGGGAAGCTCAAACGTATCGAGCATACATCATAAAGACAATGCAAATTGTATGTTGTTAGAATAGAATATATGAGAGGCAAAATAAATGTAAAATATGATATACTTGAACATTTATGGTGTCTTTTCAAATTATTTTATTTCTATTTTATAAATGAAATTTAAAGATTTGATATTAAACTCACACTAACCGCATGTCAAATCAAACCAAGTAGATTACAAGAAAAGTTTATGAGATTGACATAACCATATCAAACCTAATTAAAAAGATTACAAGATAACTTTAAAAGTTAGAAATAAATTATACTTACTCATTAGTTTAGAGTTATCATTTAAATTGATTTCTAATAATCTATAATTAGATTATTAAGAAAACACGATTACTATTCGCGTGGAGTTCTTTTACCATCTGCACAACAATGCGCCCCAAGGCTGAAGCGCATGCGTAGTCCGCTAGCGCACTATAGTCAGAAGGTTGAGGCGCACGCGGAATACGTATGCACCCGGGACCAGACGTAGAGCAAATGCCATGAATGGGCCGTGTGCATCCAGACTGCGCATACGCCAAGACTTGGGGTGCATGCGCAATCCGATTCGACCGTGCCCATTGCGATTTTTGGCCGCCCGAATTGGTTAGCGGTCCAACTGTTATTATGCATGATCATGCTTCTTTGCCTTTTCTTTCGTAGGTATGTTCTTTGAGGTTGATATTTTGGATGAATAAAGTTAACATTTTTTAATTTTGAAATTTTTATTATTATTATTAATTAAATAGTTATTTACATCGAGCTAGTGGGGAGACGGACAACAAGTTGCGCCGCCAACCCATTTCTGAATTGCAAAATCGATTCTCCTAAAAACAACATTTGACGACCTAGGCGACATAATGTTACCGTGCAAGACCCGTTGCACCCTCTTGTGAATCTCCACAACATCGGGCACAAGAAAACCAAAAGTGTCAAAAGCGAACGGAAGAAATACATGTTGGTTTTCGATACAAACTCTCTCATATTTAGCCACCTTAATAGATGCAACATTAAGCACCGCCTTACCCACCACAAAATGCCCGCTTTCCAAACTAACCAGTGGGGATACCCTTGTCAAATCAATACAAGCATATTTCCCACTCACCCATCCAAACATTAAGACAACTGCTGACCTCAACGTATATCTTCCCTCATGTGGATCAGTCAAGAAGGTCACCGATGCCTCATTCTTAACCGAAACTCCCGCTCTCCCGAACACATCGCACAAAACATCCCGAACCAGATCATGCCTGTATTTAAAGCCAAGAAGTTCCTTACAATGAACAACCAAACTCATCTAAACCCCTTCGACAATTGGGAATATGACAACTCCCATCAACCGGATAAAGTGGAATCATTAAGCGATACTTAAGGACCGAGCGATACTCAACCGGGGACATACACTGCCCAAGCCTATCAATGGGTATGGCAAGAAGAAAATCTTGGCTATGCATTTATTGTAGACACTTAAAAATCGCTTTTTGTCTATGATTCAAATCAAAAGCAACATCCATCTCTTGTACAATCTTACCGAAAAGAGCACTCGTCAAACCATGTTGGGCTTTAGGGGGGTGTTGTTCTTGATAGTACAAACAAAAAGATCGACATCAGGAATAGAAGCATGAGGATTGCCTAGAGCTTCGTAAAACTCATAATTCATAACTGTCCCTCAAAATGTGGTCTTGAAGTGTTCAATATTGGGCCCTGGAGGCAATAAAATCAAATGAAGAAGCCTCCATATCAAAGTATAGCCCAAGACCCCCAAACCAAAGGGACAAATTAAAGAAGCAAGCCGCCACTGAAGATCCCAAAAAAAAGGGGGCCCACACATCACAATCTCCTCGACCGATCCACGAAACCCATCATCAAAATAAGTTGTTGTAGTCTCCCTATGCTCTGGATGACAAGTCCTCAAGCCATAATACATCTTGGAAACACTCATACAAGAACAAAGCAAGAGAAGCTCACTATGTGGGTCCCTCAACTACGGAAGATGATGCATCAACTCAAATCATTCATAAAGTTGACAAAATACTCTTAGACAAAATTAATAGTACCAAATATGAGAATTAAAAAAAAATGACATTCGATATTCAGGATGTTAAATGTAACACCCCGAATTTTGAAACCCGAAATGCTACTGGTTAAGACCTCACAGTGGGTCCCGACCTTAGTTGAACAACAACTTAACTAGAATCTTACAACAAGGCACATAAAGAAACCGGTAAAAATGGAAAATATTTTTATTATGCATGACTCAAAAAGGGAGAACATCATCAGCCGTCTAAAAGAAACAAACAACTAAGAAAAGGAAAGGAAAGATTCCCAACACGACCCAAATGAAACTCAAAAGAACAAATATGAAAACCCCGGCTGACCACACTCTTCGGCTCCCTCAACAGCGGCTAACCTGCAAGGTCTACAACATCGGTTTTCACCGTTAGCTAACAATCACTATATCAACATATCCATGTAGCACAAACACACATCAAGGATAATAAACACATCACATAAAACACACATAAACCGATTATTATCTTTTCATTAAGTGATTCACTTTTATTAGTTCAACTTTATTTGTGGCACGAGAATCCCATCGACCTCGCCTCTGTCCCCGTAAACCAACCGGAATGGTTCCAATGCATATCTACCGTATACCGTATGGACTGGTCGCAGAGAACCTCCCAGCATCTTACAATGCTGGGCAGCGATGCCACGACCCATTATCATACACTTGGGTCTAATTAAATTATATCGTCGTTATAATCAATTTCCATTAAAACAATAAACACACACCACCACATAGCATACACTCATATAGCATCATTAGCTAAGCAAGTCCATAAGACTTTTACCTGAACTAGTCCGATATCCAAACTTGCTAAATTTCGATCGGTACATAACGAGCTCAACAACCTGATCAAGACGAAGGATGTCTTAACAACATAATTCTATCAAATGAGAATCCTTCCTAAAATTATGAAAAGATCTAAAACGGTCTAGGACTCTTACTATAGTTCAACAAGATTTCACATTCCTAAAAGTTCCATATCGGTTTTAGGGTTTGCTCAAACTTACAATTTGTATCTCACAACCTTAAAAAGAGCTTTTTCTGAAAATACCTCAATTGTCAAACTTTAGCCTATCAAAAGTTCCTTCTTCTAATTCCCAAAAATTCTGAGAAAATCCTAAGCATACTATGTCATGTCTACTTCTAGATAGAACGATCAAAACCCATAAATATTCATTCTTAAAAACCACACTAAAATTCCAAAGTTGTCTACAAGCATACTCAAATCCAACACTTAGCCAAAATCCATTATTTTCCCAAAACTATATTTCGTACTAACTTTGCAATCTTATAACTCTAAATCCAACCGTTGGATCTTTCCCAAATTTTACTACACTAAACTGAATACTACCATCAACCACATATCAAAATTTCAACCGTAAAACATAATTCATTCATACCCAAATCTAGCTCCAAAGTTAGGTCAAAATGTTTCTCCTCCTTAACATTCCTCCTTAGTCAATTATGTCCATATTCTATGTCCAAAATAGATTTATATCCCTTAAATAAATACTAAGATATTCATCCCTATAAATCTCAATCACTTAAACTCAACCTACACATGTTAGTCTCCAAATGCCAACAAGCTACTAATTTCACAATCATATAAACATGGGTCGTATTCTAAAAAAAAACAAACTTGGGCTATTTTAAGTAATTATGGAAATCCTGGGTATATTCGCAATATTAGAAAGTTTGGGCCATTAACTGTAAATATGAAGTTTGGACGTTTCCTGTAATTACCTAAAACTCTGAGTCGAATCGTTTGACTCGCGAGTAAACTCGCTTGACTCGACCTAACTCGCCGGGTTGACTCACTGAGTTCTAGATTTGAACTAAGTCGTCTTCTACAACTTCCATCCCGACGGCCTCTTCTCGGCAGCAGGGACCGGCTATTGTGGAGCGGCAACTCCGGCGCCTGGTGCACAACGGTCCACAGCAGTGGCGCCCAGTGCTCCCTCGGTTCTGCACGGATGAAGACAGCGGAATCGGCTTCCTCGGTTCAGCGCAGAAGAAGACAGAAGGGTTCGATTCGGCACGCAGCGGCTTTGCTGGTTGTAGGAAAGGGCTTGAGGGTGGTTGGTGCGACGGGCCGAGGCAATCCGGGTGGTGGCCGGCGCTGCAAGTGGTCGGAATTGGACGGCCAACGGAAACAAGGTAAGGTTAGGGTTTGGAGCAACGAGGAAGAAGATGAATAGTATCTCTCGGGATTTGTGTTACGAGTTTTTGAAAGGTATCCAAACGGTTTTCTATTATTTCCGATTTAATTTATTTATTAAATTATGTACCCTTATTTTTATTTTCCTCAGTCAAGATTTCGGTAAATCCTAAATTTAATTTCCGAATTAGTTGATTTATCTCGAAATCAACCGGAACCTTATAACTCGGAAATTAAACAATTACTAAAAATCTAGATCGGATAATCCAAAATCCGAGATATTACATTAAAGATAAAATTGGACAAAAGAAAATAACATGTTTTGCTACTATTTTGTGGGGTTTATATTTGGTAATTCTCTACAAACAAATTTATTTTCAATGATGAATCTTTTGACTCATATATTTAATGACACATCTACTTTTATTTAGAATCAAATTCACGAATAACAAAAAAAATTCAAAGACAAGAATGACTATGACACTAGGCCCCCATAAAAAATAACAATACTACCAAACGGAAAAATGACATCCCATGGGAAAAACTAAAGTCTCGTTTCCACAAAAACTTAATTTCGATGGCTTGGAGCTTGATTTGAGGTTACCTCCATCTGTTTTGTTATCCACAACGGCAATGGAAAGATTATTACTCTTGAATCTTGATGCCAAAAATCAATTTAATTCGGCACTAAAGGAGAAGCATTTGCTCTTAAATCCGGCTTACAAACAACTAGCTATCAGAAATCAACAAAAATAAAAAAATCAAAATCGAGGGTGACAATTTGTTTGTCATCAAGGCACTCCAGGTTTGTGGAGTTGCTTGTGAGAGGTTGAGATAATTTTGTCCGACTCCAAACTAGATCTTCATCTATTTGACGAAGTCCAGATAAACATGTTTTCAGATAAATTAAAGGTGTTGTTGACTATCTGACCCATTTGGGAATCTCGACTCCCAACACCAGTTTTTCCGATGATCCCGAACTTCGTGCTCTCATACGCAAATATATTTTAGTTTAGGCTAGTTTTATGAGATAGACCAACCTCCTCGCTTTCCGTTATTAAAAAAAAACCTATTGTCTCCGTTTGTGAAAATACTTTAGGATGGGCTAATATTCATAATTAATGTATTCTAGTTCCTTCGTATCTATATACTACTATTAAAGCGAAAACATTTTATTTCACGTGATGTTTTCTCAAAATTTTTTTGCCACATGTCATTTTCTTAGAATTTTGATTTTTTGATGAAATTATATATATATATATATATATATATATATATATATAGTTGTCATATAACATATAAAAATAATAGAATAACTATTCTACAATAATTAATATTTAAAAAACTATCCTATAATAGATAATATCTATCTACTTACTAGGGGAAGGTTCTAATGGGCACTCTCCTTGTGATAAGCACCCTTTTTAAATAAGCCCTTTTAATCTCATCTGTTAAAATTAGATTCACGGTCTATATTAATTCAAGGTATTAAAGGCTAAAAAATTGCTTTTTTCCCTTATTCGTCAAATCCCGACGTATCCCAGCTCTCCAAACTTACGCTTATCTTTGTCGTCTTCTTGGCACCCATATCAGTATATCACGTTCAAAGCTGGTTCTCCTCGATTTTCTATACACGAACCATCTTCTCACTCTCTTGCTCCTTTGAAACTTCAACACTCAACGATTCTCCCCTTTCACAAATTATGGCATCGTTTAGATTCTTGTTGTAAGCCTTTCGAATTCATCGAATGGACTTGGTTCGTTCTTCCAGTGAGTTTCCAACCTCGATTGATAATGTTGGGGTGAGTATTGATGATCCAAACATCCTAATCCCTAACACTGAAGCCACCTTTTCCAACGCTTTTCTTGAAGGTAATATATTATAGTTCAGTTTTCACGTTGATGAAATAGCAAGCTTAATTTTACTTGGGTATGATATTTCTATATCGATTTTTGTAGATGTCATGTTAGAACATCAAACACCACAGAAAGAAATGGTCGGTGCTATTATTAAAGAGTGGATTCCTATATGTGATGATGAACGGAAGCCCAAAGAAGGAATGGAGTTTAAAAGTAGAGAACAATGTGAGCAAATATATAAGGCTTATGCTCATCACGTTGGTTTTAGCGTAAGGAAATCGAGGAGTAAAATAATAAAAATGGTGATACGAAGTATAAATATTTTGTTTGCTCAAAACAAGGATTTAAAGAGGACACGAATAAATCTAAGGGAGAGGAAAAAGTTTGCAAGTCGAAATTGACAAGAGAAGAATGCAATGCCTTAGTGGGGATTAAAAGAAATGGTGATGATAGATATGTGTTGTTCAAGTTTTATGAAGGTCATACGCATTTACTTGTTACTCCTCGAAAACATCACATGTTAAGGTCAAATAGAGGAGTGAAAAGTGTTCACCAAACATTGTTCAAATCATTTAGTCGTGCCAATATTGGTCCTAGTAAAGCTCATCGCATCATAAAGGAACAAGTAGGTGGTTTTCAAAATGTGGGATATAGTCAACAAGATTTGAAAAACTTTCAATGAGATTTGAAGACATTTATTAAGGATTTTGATGCTCATATGTTCAATGATAATTTCCAGAGAAAGAAAGATGATAATCCTTCCTTTTATTTTGCATATGAGTTGGATGATGATGGTAGGATGAAGCACGTGTTTTGGGTTGATGGCATGTCAAGAAAAAATTATGCATTATATGGTGATATAGTGTCATTTGATACTACCTATGATACAAATAGGTATAAGATGATTTTTTCTTCTTTCACCGGAATTGATAATCATAGGTTTTGTGTTAGTTTTGGAGCCGCATTCCTTGGAGATGAGAAATCAGAGTCTTTTGTTTGGTTGTTTGAGAAGTTTTTAGATGCAATGGGTGGACATAAGTCTAAGTGTATCATCACCGACCAAGATATTGCAATGAAGGTGGCAATATTGCGTATATTTGACTCAAGCATTCATAGATTTTGCATTTGGCACATCATGAGAACACTTTTAGAAAAAGTTGGTGTCTGTTTGTGCAGCGATATTGTTTTTAATTCCAAATTCATGTCATGTGTATATAACTCAGAAACACCGGATGAGTTTGAATTGGCATGGAATTCAATTATTGTTGAGTTCAATTTGGAGAAGAACCAGTGGTTGTCATTGATGTTCGCAATTAGAGACATGTGGATACCAGCATACTTTAAGAGTTTGTTTCCCGGGAGTGTCTTGAAGACAACTTCTAGATCCGAAAGTCAGAATAGTTTCTTTAGCCATTTTATGAATCCACATTTGAATTTGGTGGAGTTTTGGATGCGGTTTGAAGATGCAATGGATGTTCAAAGACATCGTCAATCACTAGCGGATCATCAAAGTCATTGTTCAATGCCTCAGTTGAAAACAAAAAGGGAATTAGAGAAACATGCAGGTAATGTTATTTTTCTGCTATAGTTTAAAATGTCCAATTTACATAAATTAATTTACAAGCTTTTTTATGTTATTGTGTGTATTTTTCTAGGGTCAATCTACACTTTTGCCAACTTTTATATATTTCAAGAAGAATTGTGGCGTGCTTGCATGGATTATGAAGTTTACGAACGAAAAGAGGTTGAGCAAGGAGCAAGTATTACTATTCTACATGCTAGTAAAAAGGATGGTAAGCAAAGACATATTTTGCACAACCCTACCATGTAGCACATTGTTCGTGCAAGATGTGTGAAGGTGAAGGCATTCCATGTCGTCAAATATTATGTCTTTTAAAAGGTTTAAATGAGCTTCCGAGTTTCTATATCTTCAATAGGTGGACCAAGATGGCAGCAAGTATACCGATTTTTGATTTGGAAGGAAATATTTTGGAAGGTTGTTCTCAAATGGATATTGAGGAAAAACATGTTCAAAGCAATTGGTTGGATTTCTTGAATTGTATGCAGTTAGCAAGAAGGGACATTGAAAGAAATAGTGTCGTCTCAAAAGCCATAAAACAAGACTTGAGAGAATTGAGTGTTGCAAATGAAGGTACGATTAAAAGTAAGTCGCATGAGATAGAGTCATTTATCGGATCAGGTGCACCAGAAAAAGTGCAGATTTTTCCTCCTAAAGAAGTATACGCCAAAGGGAGTGGTAAACGGATTAAAGGTGGGAAAAAAATTGGCAATGGAGCAACAACAAAAGCGTAGATTGGTTTGCAAAACTTGGGGGAACAAACAGGTCATAATAGTCGTACTTGTCCCAAAAAACAGTGACCTCTTTAGAGGTAAAACCATTTTAGTCCCTATATTATCATTATCTTTGTATTTTGTCTTTAATTATTTATAATGTTGATCTTTTTATTGAAGGGAGAAGAATGTCACAACTTCTTGCAAATGGATAGTGAGAAGGTTTCATGTAGTGGATGGAAGGAATCATGTTTACTTGTTCTGGATATTTCGTAAAACAAATGGTGTTTGATTAGAGTATTTTGTTTTTCATTTTAAGTGCATATTTTGTAATGAATGATGCTTATGAAATCTTTTTATATTTCTATCAATACATTTTGATTCAAAAAAGTAGATTCATCTTAGTCTTGTATCACATTTTATGTATATACAATACTGATTACAGAGATGTGTTCAAGATGAAGGCTACAAGATGTTGAACATAGAGATGTGTTCAAAATGAATGCTACAAGTTAACTTATTAGCAGACAACAATAGACACAAACTTGAACAGAGATATGTTATTTTATCGTAGCCCATGTGGGATTTGAACCAACATCTATGTGTATAAGAAGTACACATCGCTATACCGTTTGAGCTAACAGGCTATAAACATCACGTATGCGCGTGTATATGTAGAATGGTGAACGGGTAAATTTTGGCATTATGTTCAAATTAAAGAAGCATCACACACCAACAAAATAGATGGATTAATGAATGATATTGACATCACATATACCAATGTTCATGCATGGGAAGCATTTGACAAGGGCCAAGACATTCACTTGCAAGCATCTCCATCTCAAGCTAAGTTGCTCTACAAAAGTTTCAAGATCAATAAAGATAAGCTTAAGTCCCGGTTCAAGGATACAATTATGGAGAAGTATGGCAATGCAACAGCAGAGGGGAAATTACCACAAGAACTTTTGCTTGGTCAAAGTGAAAGGCAAGTGTAGTATGATCGAGTTGGTCGAATAGTTAAGGGACAAGTAAAGCATTTTATACTCTTCTGCAACCTGCATGATGTACTGCAACCTACTGTTGACCCAAAGTATATGAACATGCATTTAACATTGTGTTTTTTTTTCCAGGAGATTTTGGTGCCTAAAAGCAAGTACAAGGAAGATGTGTTCATTAACAATCACACAAGCGTTTGGGGTTCTTGGTGGAAAGACTTCCATTGGGGTTATAAATGCTGCAAACAGACAATTAAGAACAGCTACTGCACCGGCGTTGCTGGGATTGAACAGAGATATGTAATTTTATCGTAGCCCATGTGGGATTTGAACCCACATCTATGTGTATAAGAAGTACACATCGCTCTACCGTTTGAGCTAACAGGCTATAAACATCACGTATGTGCGTGTATATGTAGAATGGTGAATGAGTAAATTTTGACATTATGTTCATTTTAAAGAAGCAATCAAGCACATAAAAGCACTCGAAATCTTCGGGTTAGACAAGAAAGTTCAAGTAGGCTCCTTCATACAGGCAAAACATTATAATCAAGTAGTGTAGAATATAAATAATGGTATATTCATTCATCATTTCAGTAGGCTCCTTCATACAGGCAAAACATCGAACACTTGGTGTGCGTACCAACAATTCAATCTTCTAACAACAGTCAGATTTGTTTTGCTATAATAAAAATCAATCAAGCACATAAAAACACTCGAAATCTCCGGGTTAGACAAGAAAGTTCAAGTTCCGGTGCTGGCCGACAAGCACATATAACAACAGTCCAAATTTTGGTCAAATTTCACCAGAAGACAATACCATACTCAAGTAAGGTTAATCTCATAATATCAAAATCAGTTAAGCAACTTCACGAACCACAAATTTCAAATCAGATAGTAGACTAAAGAAAACTGCAAGAAAATATCATACTTACTTAAGCTCTCGATATGGTGCCAAGAAGACAACAGAGGGAAGCAGTTTGGAGAGGAGGATACGTTTGAATTTGACGAAGAAGGAAAAAGGAGCAGTTTTTTAGCCTCTAATACCTTGAATTAATATAGACCGTAGATATAATTTTAACGGATGAGATTAAAAGTGCTCATTTAAAAAGGGTGCTTATCACAAGGAGAGTGCCCATTAGAACCTTCCCCTACTTACCATACTTACCTTTTAAATATCTATATTACACTATATATCTTAAAATTATATAATAATAAATTAATATCTTACTTTTTAATCTTACCACAATCTTCTATATATTTTAAAAATATCTTATCAAAAAAATTTTAAATTTTTTTTCCCATTTTTATCAATAAGATGATTTGACAATTTCATATTCTAACTTTAACATGTAAATATAAAATTTTTATATCAATAACTTTTTCACTAGCCTAAGAAATGTATAAACTATTAAAATATAAATATTACATGTTATTTTTTTAAGGACCGTGTTTTAAATTGTCTAACACAATTTTTTAATATATATATACGTGGTTTTTAAACGTACCGGTGGAAATTGTTATTTGACACCGTAACTACGCACTTGGGGTGCGTAGTCGTAGTTAATATTAAAAATAAAAAAATAAAAAAATTTGCTTACTACGACTACGCACCCCAAGTGCGTAGTTCAATTTTTATTTTTTTTTCTCCGACTTTAACTACGCACGCCATATGCGTAGTTGGAAACCCGTGAACTATGCACGCGAAGTGCGTAGTTACGGTGACAAATAGTGATTTTCACCGGTACGTCTAATAATCCCTTATATATATATACTATATTAAAGCAGAAACACTTAAATCCAACGTGTCATTCATTTATACTCCGGAGGACACGTGTCATTTTATCACAATTTACCTTTTGTTATAATTATTTATTTATTTTTATTATAATTTTCATTAACTAAAATACAGCTATTGTTTCCATATAAGTCAATATGAAATAAAAATAGTGCTAATCTAAAAAGGCAACATCTACCTAATTGATATTATTACCTTCTAAACACATTTTTAATATTGATAAAGTTTTGTTTTCATGTATTCATTTTCTAATATACTCGAGTGAATGTTTTTTCAAACATAAATTTTAAATTGTCAAAATTTATATTTATAACTAACCAAATAAAATGTACTTTTACTTATAATTGTTAGAAAATATAATTATAAAATTATATATATATCTTATATATATTAAAGCAAAGGCCTCTATTGCCACGTGTCACCTCCAGGATTTTCTCACCCAACGGAAAATTTTCAGGCCTCTACTGCCACGTGTCGCTCCTAGATTTAACCCCGATTTTTTTAAAATTATTTTATTTATAAAAGTAATTTACAATTACAATTATTTTCTTAAAATAATTCGTTACTATATTTCAAATTGGAATTTTAAAGAAAAATCACAACCATTTCAACGTAATTTTAAATTTGTTAAGATTGAAAACAAAAAATAATAAAACAAAAACAATCCAACCATTTATTTTTATTTGGAAGTTTAAAAATAATTGGTACGGATATTTTGACAAATTTATTAAAAAATAATTACTGCAAATCACTAATTAGTTCGAATTTGTTTAAATTTATTACGTGATCTTTTTTTCCTTTTCTAATCGTGCCGAATCTATTGTTCTATTTATAATAAAATAATTTTATTAATATATATTATTTGTTGCAATTTCGTTATGATAATAATTTTATAATAATCATACTTTAATTATTTTAGTAGAAGATATATATGATAATAATTTATGTATTTTTTTGGAAAATACAACTAAGATGATATCTCTATTTTTTACTATTATATATAATTACCTACTTATAAAAAAATATTGTTTAATTATCTGTTTTTTAGATTTTCATTTTCGTTTTCATTTTTTTAAAATGTAAATTAACACATGATAATTTTGTAAACATCAGCCATTCAGCCTACCAATTTTTTAATTTTGTAATTTAACTCATCGTTGGTTAACATTAATTATAAGTTGTTAAAAAACAAAAAAAAATATAAAAGCATAAAAAAGAAAGTAAAAAACCCGTAACTTAATCATAATAAAATTGATTAACAATAATTAAGTTTCAACAATAGAAATTGGAAAAAAAAAACTTTAATTTCAAATAACATAAATTGTAAATCAGGTTAAAAAAAACAAATAAAAATTAGCACATTGATTAACAAACTAATAGATATTATAGGAATTTTTTATTTATCTAAATCTCATCTTCTAATTATTAAAATACGGAAAATTTAAAATTCAAAATATTCGGTTAATACTTACAAAGATATGCTATAGAGAAAGTAACAAAATTAGTTAGAACATGTGTATATAAATACAAATCGACTTGCAAGTTTACCATCATTCAGCCTCCCTTATTCACGTAAAGCAACATCTAAATTCACCAATTCCGAGCACGAAGAAGGTCGACTTTTGAGTAAGAATACTCTTCACTCTTCAATTTCATTTGTGTACGAATATATGATTGATTATTTATGTTGTACTTCTGTCATTGAAGGAAAATGTGGTTCAAGTTCTACTATGGCCTGAAATGATGTGGAAATTAGAGGAACGTGTTTGATAATTTGTGGTTGGTCAGTAAAGATGTCATGCTTATTAAGTAATTTGTGCAGTAGTATGCAACAAGATATTGTCATCTTATTGTCAGCTTATTTCTGGTTATTTGATGCTAATATCATCTGGGTTGCTCCTATTTGCATCTCAGGTTGACCGTGAAACCGGGAATCAATGCTTCAGACGTGGCTAAAAGGATCAAGATTAGACCCACCAACAATAATATTTACAATTTAATCGTAAATGACATACAAATATATTCGGGAGTACCTCAAATTCGTTGAATGCATTCGCCGTTTTCTTTCATTATCAAGTTCCACAAAAGAACCTTGGAACCCTAATTTTGCTCCTTCACACAGGTCATGATGGGTACACAAGTTGCACAGTGCAAAGTACTAATAAAATATTTTTAATTTTGTTTTTTTTTAGCTAAAAAGAAGATTATACTTTATCCCTAAAACACTTATGCCGATTTATTATTTCGAATCTCCAAAATCTTTATTGAGTTTTTTTTAATTATTTTCGAGTTTTATATTATGTTTTCTTAAAATAATTATTTTAATGAGTTATTTTGAATTTTAGTTATCACTACAATAATGTGGTCCCATATATAAATTTATTATTAAAATTTGATTTTTATGTATTATTTTTTATTATTACTTTTGAATTTAATTTTTAAAAAATTTTGTAACCAATATTTCATTCTAACCTAGGGTATTTTAAACCAATTTTTTTTTCCGGGGTAATTCTAACTAATGATACGCTAATTATTTTATTTTATGTCGTGCAAATTAGTGTTTTGACACTATTAATATTTTAGTACTTTATTTATAAACATATATTTCACATAATTTAGTATCACGTATACTTGCATTTTAAAACTATCACGGTTCATAGTTTATGGCTAAAATGTTATTGAATTTTTCTTTGCCTAACATATTTGTCTTTTTTCGATTCAAACAAAAAAAATATGTAACAATGATAATAATTATTCCTCAAATGAATACAATAAGTAGTATTTGAATTAAACTTACTACTTATATATAAGATAATCAAGGTAAACGCATGATTAGTATTACACGGCTAAATCTTTTATCTTTTATATTTTGAATCTAATATTTAACATATATGCTATATAATAATAATATTAAAACACAATCCTGCACAATGTGCAGGTAAAATACATCACAATGACATACTCTACTTTCTTCATTTAACTGTTTTTTTTATTAAAAAAAAAATGAAAGGCTACGGTACAAGATTTTGGACGGTTTTGAACCACCAATTTTTAAGTTTATGATGTAGTCAGGAACTCAAGATGATGAAGTTTTTAATATCATATAGTTTTATTCAGGTGTGCAATATTGTTTGTTTAAAGGTATTGCTAGAATTGTTGTTTTTTTTTATTGTCAATAACCAATTAAGAAGTTAGTAGTTTACGGTTAGATAGAATGCAACACATCTCGCAACTTCTATTAGTGTTGGACCCAAACAAGTCTTTGTGATGACAAAAGATGAGAAGACAAAGGATGAGAAGTCGCACAACATCGTTCTTGAAGGAAGACACAAAAGGAAAAGAATGTATTATTTGGGATGTTGAGATATGAGCTTGGTGGTCAAAGCCATTGATATTTCTTATGAGGTTTTAGTGTTTGTGATGAAGTGGAAATATTAGTGGTTTGTAAGTAATGATCATCAATCATCAATTCAATTTAAATTGAGTCGAAATGAAAATGTCAACTATTAAAATACTTATGGCCATGTGTTCTCCCAAAGATTAACCTCAGCAATTTTTTTTTTAAATTATGGAATTTAACTAAAAAATTATAATCGAAATTTTAAAATAATTATTAGCTATTTTAATTATTATTTAGATGTTTTCTGATAACTAATTACGTAATTTTTTAAAGAACTTATAAGCCAATTTTTTTTAATTACATAATAAATAATTTTTAATAATCGGTAGAACCCAGTTTTTATTAATTACAAATATTAACTCAGTAATTATTTTAAAAACTAAACTTGATAATTCCGAATTTGTTAACATTGGTAATTTCGATCTAATCTCAATTTTTATAGCGAAAGCTTTCATAACAAACTTTAAAGACATATTGCATTACATGTTGTTTTTTACTTTAATGAATATTTCATAATATTGATCTTATTTTAACTTAATAACACTATGAAATTATTATAAATTGAAACTATACTCATTCATAATTGACATTAATTAGTATTTAACATAATAATATACTATGTAACATTAAATAATTAAAATTACCGAAAATTAATATAGATCATGATAATGTGTACATCGGTCCTTTTATTAAAGTTATCCGCATGAATATTCCAAGATCAATCCAAATATTTAATTACCGATTTTAATACCCGCACCTTGATATCAATATAAAATATCAATTTTTTTATAATACTTCTTATTTTGTAAGGATTTAAAGTGTGTCAAACTAATGTTATACATATTAAAAAGAGACATTTATTATCACGTATTTTAAAACTCAACCCGCACAAGGTGCGGGTAATACACTAGTACTATATTAAAGCAAAAACACTTAAATCCCATGTGTCATTCATTTATACACGACACGTGTTATTTTCTCACAATTTACCTTTTGTTATAATTATTTGTTTATTTCTATTATCTTTTTCATTAACTAAAATCTAGCTATTGTAATCATATAAGTCAATATGAAATAAAAGCATTGTTAATCTAAAAAGACAACATCTACCTAATTGACATTATTATCTTTTAAGTTCTAAACACATTTTAATATTAATAAAGTTTTTTTTATACATTCAGTTCTTAATATATTCGATTTTTCAAAGTTAAATTTTAAATTGCTGAATTTTATATTTATAATTAACCAAATAAAAATGTACATTTAATCATAATTGTTAGACGATATAATAATCTTCAACATATTTCTAAGATTCTCACAATATTTTTTTGTAAGATATTCTTATTCATTATTTTAAAAATTTTGTTTACTACTATTTATAAGATTATTAGATAATTTAAAATTTATTATTCTAACTTTAACATATAAATATAGTTATATAATTTCTATATTAATTAGAAAATAATAACTAAATCAACATAATTTAAAAAAACTACCTAAGATTATCTGTTTAATTGAATTTTTATATGTACTATATTTTAAATTTCTATTTCAATTAAAACTTTTTTCTAATTTTTTTTAAAAAAATTCACTTTATTATCTTTATAAATGGTCTAATAATATTAATTTAGTTTTATACTTTTGTATTGTATAAAAGACACAAAATTAAAAATATATAATATGTCTAAATTAGTCTTTTTTCATTGTAGTTCATTTAGTTTTTAAAGTTCAAGAGTTAATTAATTAAGATTGTATGATACATATATTTTTTTTAATTAAAAAAATTATTTACTTATTAAAATTTAAAATTATAGCCGTGACTCTAGTTATCTGACAAAAGAAAAGGCTTTATAAACCATCGTTGTCTGTACTATACCACCACCGCACACATACACAAAAGAACGCAAAGTGAGACAGTGCTGCTTTGATCAGAGATGGAGTGGCGGAGATGGGCCGTGTTGGTGGCGACGACGTGGATACAGGCGTTGACCGGCACAAACCTCGACTTCTCAGCTTACTCTTCTAGTCTTCTCGGCTCAAGTCTATTATGGAAATCTCTCAGCTTCAACTAAGCTTCCTTTCCATGTCTTCCGACATGGGCAAAGCTTTCGGCTGGTGTTCCGGCGTCTCTCTTCTTCATTTCCCGCTTTGGCTCGTCCTCTTCTTAGCCGCTTTCCTCGGCTTACTCGGCTACGGTCTTCAGTGGCTTCTTATCGCCGGCTTCGTCTCCTTGCCTTATTTCCTGGTCAGTCTGTACGTCTAAGTAATCAACCATGTCCATTACTCCACAGTATCAAATCCTAATCATCTTAACTTGCTAAATTATGTGTTATGTTATTAAAAGCATTACGTGTTATGATGTACGATAATGATGACGTTGCTTGACAAAATTAGGGTTCATGAGAGCTCCACGCGTTCTCCTCTGGACCCTGAATTAGGGCTTAATTTGTAATATGATATATACCAGTTCTTCTCAGTGATAATTAAAAATATAGGACCAAAATCTAACTAAAAAAATTTTATATGGAAAATTTAGGTAATACATGACTTGTATTTTAGACGAATTTTGCAAAAAATAATAATCGTTTTTTGGATATGCCCTTTAACTTTGAAATATCACGGAATATTTTCTTTCATTGTACGTAAGTTTACATTTTCAAAAAAAAAATGGTATTCATCCAAGGAGTTATATATACATTCAATATAATTATTAATAAATAATTGTGTGTGTTTTTTTCTTCAAAATAATAACTTATGAATTATAGAAGGATATATTTCAAAAAATTATAAAGATGAAAACCAAAAAAATAATTTGATATAATCTATAAAAGTGTAAAATATAAAAACCATATGAAATTTATCTTATTATATTATCCAAATATATATCCATAACTTTTATATATGTAGTAACAGTTTTTAGACCCTAAAAATATAAGAAAAGAAGTTATAGTATGTTAGAGTGCTATTTTTTATTACAAAAAACTTTCATGATTGGAATTCAAAATTTTATAACATAAAACGTAACTAAAATTCAATTTGGTTGAATTTCTGGTCCATTAAATATAAAAGTATGAGTAGCTGTAAAGTTAATTACCAACTAGTCAAATAACATAAAAATGATTGTTTTTTATATTTAAAAAAGATTTTATCTTGAATTATTAATCGCTAAATATAATAAAATCTTCTTAAATATCAAATTGTACGTAATAAATCGATTGCTTTTGAATATATTGAACTTGTGTAATGCAGGTAATCATACTTTGTTTATTAGCCGGTTGCAGTATTTGTTGGTTCAACACCGTATGTTACGGCCTATGTATCCGAAACTTCCCTTCAAATCGAGCTTTAGCTTTGTCTCTAAGCATAAGCTTCAGTGGTTTAACTGCATCCATATACACACTCATTGTCAACGCAATCAATTCCGATAGTGTTGCCCTTTACATCCTCTTAAACGCAACTCTAACCTCGATCGTCTCCTTAATCCCTATATCATATCACAATCAACAAACACACGTCACAATACCTATTTCATTGCTTCTCCAACCTTTGAGTACTCATACCGCTGGAATAAACTCCTTCACATTTGTTGTCCTCTATTTGTTAGCCATTTTTACCGGATTATATGTCATCTTATTAAACTCGATCTCATCCTCAACTAGTATATTCACTCGTTTAGTTTTCCTTGGTGCAATTCTTCTTCTTTTCGTGATTCCGCTATTGTCATTGAGTCTTATATGTAGATTTGGTCACGATAAGATCATGTCATGTTTTGAAGACGTAAAATTTAACCTTGTTGATGATCTCTATGACCTTCATCGTGATCTTCATAAGGAACTCGTCGAGCTAGACGATCATTTAACTTGTGGAGGTCTCTTGTTAGTTAAGGATCGGTTGTTGTCACTAGGGAAAGAGCATTCAATTTGTTGTCTTGTTCGTCGATGGGACTTTTGGCTATACTATCTTGCGTACATGGGTGGCGGAACAATTGGATTGGCTCATAGTAACAACCTTGGACAAATTGTTCAATCACTTGGTTTCAAGCACGACACCCCCTTCTTTGTTAGTGTCTACTCTACATGTTCCTTCTTCGGACGACTACTCGCGGCTGCACCCGATTTTTTGAGCAGGTATGTTTATTCTTTACGGGAGACGTACCCATGCATTTCTTTTACTCGTCAACCGAATTATGTAGGCCGTAATATATATGTATTTCGGATGCAAAAATTATGTTTGTGCATGGAGGTGTGTAATTATGAGTAGGTCATACTTCAACTACACACCCCATAAACGTAATCTCAAACCCTATGGAAGCAACTTACATAATTCGTAAAACAAATAACATGATATTGGTCGATATAACAACCCCGTTATTTACTTGAAAATATTTCACCTCTTTTCTTACATCAAATGTATGTGATTATATACCCTAGAAAACTATGGATAGCAAGAACCGGGTGGTTAGCAATGGCGATTATTCCAACACCAATCGCCTTCTTTCTTCTTGTGGCATCGGGTAGTTGGACAACACTATGCATTAGCACAACCTTGATTGGTCTTAGCTCGGGTTTCGTATTCGTTGCAGCCGTATCAGTAACATCGGAGCTATTTGGACCAAATAGTGCAGGGATCAACCATAACATACTCATCACCAACATTCCAATCGGATCTCTTTGTTACGGAATCTTGACAGATGTGATATACGATTCAAATACGAACGCATATAGTTCAAGATCAAGCATGACAATATCTGCATATGTGTTTAGTGATGATCAAATGGTTTGCATGGGCAGGAAGTGTTACTTTTAGAGTTTTATATGGTTTGGATGCATTTCTTCATTAGGTTTGGCTTGTAGTTTGTTTTTGTTTGTGAGAACAAAGTATGCATATGATCAGTTCAGGAAGACTCAAAGAAGAACAAACTCCTAACGTGGCATGCATGTAGCATGTTTATTACGTATGTGCAGGGATCAACCATAACATACTCATCACCAACATTCCAATCGGATCTCTTTGTTACGGTATCTTGGCAGTTGTGATATACGATTTAAATACGAATGCATATTGTTCAAGATCAAGCATGACAATATCTACATATGTGTTTAGTGATGATCAAATGGTTTGCATGGGCAGGAAGTGTTACTTTCAGAGTTTTATATGGTTTGGATGCATTTTTTCATTAGGTTTGGCTTGCGGTTTGTTTTTGTTTGTGAGAACAAAGTATGCATATGATCAGTTCAGGAAGACTCGAAGAATAACAAACTCCTAACGTGGCATGCATGTTTATTACGTCCTACCAACGAACGAAGCACAACCTATATGTATATACGTTGTTATTCATTATGATATATATTCCACAACAAAATTCTTTATACCGTTATTTTTAAATGTGAACTTAGACTTTCGTTTAACCTCAATTTGTTCATTCATTGTGCAATTGTTTGGTGCAATATTGTTATTCATTGTGATATATTTATGATATGCTAAGGTTTGAATACTCATAGTTTGAGATATTTCAATACGATAAACGAGGACAAGATCGTTGAAGTTAAGATTTTGAAACTAGTATATAAGGATAGTGAACTATTATTCATATTGCCAATTTATTGTAGGATGGAACCACACCTGACTGATGTGTTGGGTTTGAGCATAATGCGCATGTGTACTCGTATACACACGACATCCGCTTTATAGTCCAATCATGGTATCAATCCATCTAACCTCTAATCAACGGGTCGACCATAACTTGTACCCTAATTGCAATTGTGGTCGGGTGCATGTTAATCAAACTCATAGTCATAAACCAACAACGATATAATCCTTCCGTATCAAATTTGCATCATAATCCTTCCGTATCAAATTTGCATCATAGCTCAAGAAGACCATGCAAGAAGATAAAGAGAGATACAAAAAAGAAGTCCACCGAGATCATGGCCTTGTTCTGTTTGTTCTACTTTTCTCGTTCTTTTATTATTATTTTTTTTATCTATTGGATGTTGATTTTTCTCCGACCATAATCAACCTTCTTTAAACTTTGTTCTTATGCTATGAGTCTTGAAACCCTAAACCTGTTCATAACATCCGAGTTTTGAAACCCTAACCTTGTTTGTTAAAACCCTAACGTGAAATCCGATTCTTGAAACCTTAACCTTATTCGTGAAATCCGATTCTTGAAACCCTAACCTTATTCGTTAATTCGATTCTTAAAAACAACCATGACCAAATTGTTTTTGGGTCTATGTTAAAAAATTAGCTTAATCATAAGACGCATTTGAAATTATATAAGATATGTTAATAAAATTATAATATTTTTCAAATGTGTGAAAAAATATATTCCAGAAAGAACTCCACTTTATCAAATCAAATTTATCATTTAAATATTAGGGTTAAATATGGGCCGAAGATATGTTTAAAGTCAAATCTAACCCAAATCATATATTTTAGGGTTATATCTTCTCCGAAGTATATATTTAGGGCTATCACTGAAATATATCAGCTTGAATCCAAAATCTTTCGAGAGGCGCCAGATAACAAAAATTGGGGCGCCACTGCCAGATATCCAATAGCTTGAAATTTCCGACAATAAGAGCGCAGGTGAGAGAGAGACAGAGAAGCGAAAAATCAGCACAGAGGGTGTGTAAGCGAGAGAGATGAAGCACAAAATCAGCGAAGGGGCGAGCAAATTCAGATCTCCATCACCGTCGTCACTTCTCCGTCCTCGATTAGTTCCTGAAAATGGCGAAGAAGGCCGTAAGCCGGCAGAGGACGATCCTTTGCGGCGTGAAGCTGAAGAGGAATTGGATGACCTAGAAGGAGAGGATTTACTCCCGCTTGAGAAGCAGGAGGATGGAGAAGAGACGGGATATTTGGAAATGAATGATAGAGAAATGGAGAGTGACGACGAAGGAGATGAGTACGATAAAGATTACGTAGAAGAGGAAGAAGAGGGGGAGGAGGATGAGGTTGAGGAGATGGAGGAGGAGGAGGAAATTGATCCGGTGGATGAGGGAAACAAGATTAAGCTGGCTGACGGTTTTTATGAAGTTGAAGCCATTCGTAAAAAACGGATTTGTAAGGTATTATGTTTTTCATTTGAACATAAATTCTCTTCGTTTATCGGTTTAGGTTTCATTTCTGTTTTCCCCTTTGTAATTATGTGTTTGTGATTCTGATTTTTCACGAAACCTCGACTGTTCGTGGCGCTTGTTGGATTTAAACAACTGAAGGGCGAGCCTCAGTATTTCATAAAGTGGTACGTTGTGTATGGTTGTCTTGGATAGGTTTTGAAGTTACTCGAGTAACATTTTTTGGTATTGACTTTTCTGCCTGTAAATGATATTTAGGCGTGGTTGGCCTGAGAGCGCAAATACATGGGAACCCTTGGAGCACTTGGATTTGTGTCCTGATGTTGTTGAAGTTTATGAACAGAAGTATGCTTTCCTCATTCAGTGATATCCTCTTCATGATGTCTGTTTTGGCGTATGTTTGATGTCATTGTTCATTCCTTGACTGAATACATCATTTCTCCTCAAGTTCCTTAAAAATTTAAGTCTATTCAAATTAATACCAAAACCCTTAAATCCATGAAATAGTGCTTTGATGATCAGGTCTGTGCATGATGGCTTATTGATTATTTTGTTAAAATAGATGTTGATCAGCTTTATGAAATAGTCCTCTTCATGTTGTTTATGTTGGATTAACATAGATTCCAACATAAACAACATGAAGAGGACTATGTCATGGACATCTATGTTAACATAGATGTTGATCAGTTTTTTTCCCAACTCAGATGATTAGGGTTGCCTTGTGAATTTGAATGCAGCAGTTCAATCTATAATACCCTTTTCACGATTTCTATCTGTGGATTGTTTAACTGAAAAGTGATGTATCATCATTAATTTGTGTTTTAAAATAGATTTTTGTAATCAAGACTTATCACTTACCTACTTATCTCTGAATGCAATTATGTCTGTGTTTTGATTATTGAAGTTTGAGGGCCAATAGTAGATGTAGAACTTATTCCTTTCTTACTGTAGGGAGTAGGATGGGCAATTAATTTTGTTACCTTACAGTATGTTTCTTTTTTCTTACCTTCTGTTTGGCTTGTAGCCTGCAATCTGGGAAGAAGACGCGTAAAAGAAAGCGCAAATACACCCAGCCCAAGAAGAAACTGCAGTACTCTTACGCTACCCCTGCTTCTAAGGGTAAGTAACACTAAGTTATCAGTGGTTTGGTCCTCAATCACCTTTGTCCATCAACCCATTTTAAAGTAATTAAAGGTATTTTCTCCCTGCTTCTTTTCAAATAAGCATCTTTGATCACGACCCCATGTATAATGCAGAAACAAAAAAATCCAAAGTGGGAAGAAAACCTGCTCAGAATAAGCCATCAGATGAGCCTTCAACTCTTGGTACCCAAGAGATAAATGGTGATGAAAATTCCAGTGACAAGGATAATGATGCAAGGAAGATTACCATACAGTTACAAGAAACTGCAAAAGGAGATGGGAGCTCAGTTAACAGCAGTTCTAAAACTGACAGTGCAGAGCCGAGTCAAGGTGATCGTCGAACAGGGGCAAAGCGAAGAAAATCTGGTTCCGTGCAGAGGTTCAAGCCAGAGTTTGTACTAAATCATGACGCGAACTCAACTCCAGTTAATGGCTCATATGATAGTGTTGAACAGTTAACAATTGGCAACATGGTTACGTATCCCAAGAATAAGTTTGACTTTTCAAGAGACAGCTCTATAATAATGCGGATTCTCAAGCCAATAGGATATTCAACATCTAAGTCAAATGACACAGAGGATGTTTTAGTCACTTTTGTTGCAATGAGGTATCCTTTCTTACCTTTTCCTTCTAGTCTATTTTACAAAATAAATAGCTTTCCATCTGTAATCAATTACTTAGTTAATATGTTGCATTTAGTGAACGTGGGATATGTAAGTGGGAGATGGTTTACGATGTCTTCCCTTTTGTCCATGATCAAACACTTAATATTACACCTGTAGGTTTATTTGGAACAATAAATGAGGTTGACCCCCCTTACGAGGTGTACTATTCATGTATATATAATCTATCCAAGTAGTTCTTATTCTGTAGACTTACTTATGCACTGGATGATAAGATATACAAATTTGCGGATTTAGCTTGTTATAGGTCACAATATGACTGCCACTTTCTAAATGCACCTGAGTAGCATATTTGTCTAGGTGGATTTCAAAGTTTTTGTTTTGATTGCACCCATGGCTTTTGCATCGTATTATGTGCTTGGTTGATTGGATATGGCTTGTTTTTCTTGTCTGTCTATGTTCTGTTTATACAAGCAAAATTTTGTACTTAACCTTTCAACAAGTCTTTGTTCCTGAAATAATATTAGGAGGAGAAATTAAGTATTTTATTCATCTTGCTGTTTTTGTTAATCTTTAGATTCCATTTGCTGTCTGATGAGTGAACCATCTTTCTAGATAATTGTTTTGATGAATGCCTAGTTTGTTTTAGGATGTCATGTTCTTATGGTAAAGCTGTATTAGAGTTCCATTGCTTGATTTTTATTGCCAGTGGCGGTGTATGGTGCAACTTAATAACAATATACCATTTTCTCCACCGACACTTAATGATGACAAGTGCATATTGTCGAGTATTCTTCATTTTAGGTTATAGCTGAGTAATAAATTGGTTTGGAGTATCAGGCTAGAAAATTATTGTGTGATTATGACCCTTGGCTTCTTGCTGGTGTATGTGATGGACAAAAACATAGTATATTAATAGACTTATTTATTCTAATTATGAGGATTACATCAATTAATCAGACAGTATGAATTGTTCACACTAAATATTACTCGAAATTAAAGAAAACCATAACCAAGAAGACATAATGTAAGATAACAACATTTTTTTGCAAAGCATGAGCCGTGTTAGTGAGGTCTGATGGGAAGTATTCTTCATTTTTTTTACTAGTTGCTTGGTTATGGGTGTGACTAATTTCCTAGTTTTCTTTGTTGACTTCCGTCGACATTATTTTGTGTCCAATGTGGTGAATTTATTCATAATTATTTTGTTTATCAAGGAGGATAGACGTGCTGTGTTAGTGAGGTCTGATGTTGCTTTGTGATACTATGGTGTATACATTTGTTGAGCGTTAACTTGTGTACTGAACTAAACCCGAAACCCCATTTAGTTTAATCTCAATGCATCAATTTGACTTTCCTGTGCAGATCTGATGGCAAGGAAGTGGTGGTGGATAACAAATTCCTCAAAGCAAACTACCCTCACGTGGTAAATGTCTATTTGCAGATAAACACTTGAAATTCTGCATATTGACAACTGTAATAACTGTGAGTTCTATTTTGTCTTTGACAGTTGATTGACTTCTATGAGCAACATTTACGCTACAGCACTGCTTTGTAGACTCGACAAGCTCTACTCATGTGCCATTTTATATTCCATATGGCATAGAAACTAGTGAGTTAAATTAAAAGGCAGAAAGAGGAAGTACATCAGTCATTTCTGCTTTCTTTCTTTTTTTTGCTTTGTTTTAGTGTCACTCATCTTCTTTCACCAAGGCTTGGTTGACACTGAAGCCGTAATCTTAGCTATTTTATCTTCTGTATTTAGTTACGCGTACATGAACTTCAAATATGATGGTGATATGTATCTTCTTCTCATTCCATCATTTTTAGTATGTTAATTTTGAAAAATTGAATTCAGACGAACATGTCAGTTCAGTTGAGCTCAGTGTAGGACTGCACATGTTCGGACCGGAACATCCGGTCCTAGACTGTAATTGTAAAAAACCGGTCCGGTCCATAATATTATGGTCTGGTTCAGTTCTAAACCGTAATGTTTCAGTCTGGACCGTTAATTTACATTTTAAATAGGAAAAGCATACAGGCTGGACAAGACTAATCCATACAAGAAAAAAATATTTAAAAAAAAAAATCAAAATGGTCATGACCATATTGCACCAGACCGTGGTGGCCTTTACGGTCCTATCCTAACTGTTTGGACAACCCTAGCTCAGTTCATTGCCCTTAATAGCTCCCCTTGCCGTCTCTTGTTTGTTGACGGGCTCTTTATTAACTCCCATTGAAATGTTGTCATAAATAAAATGGAGGGAATAATTTGAAATTCACAAAACATCTCTTTGATATACGGAAAAGTAGGTTAAATGTGATCATTTTTTGGAGGTGTATCACCCTATGTATTTTTGCGGATGAGATTTTCGACTTCATGAGATAAGTTTGTATAGGTTGTAGGGCTTGAGTGGACAATTTTTAGCGAATTTTTGTCTGTCATACTATTATAGGTCTTGTTGATAGAATTGATTATAGTTAAGTTATCACCTTTGATTTTCAGTTTCGTGATTCAAAGTGTAAGACATTTAGTATCCCGCTTCCGAGTGCATAAGCCTCAAAAAGGATAACAGAGCTTGCTCCACATTGACCATCACCAAAGGAAATACTAGTGGCGTTGTGGTGTCTCCAGATGAATCCAAAAGAGCATTGACCATTACCTAATTTGATCCGTCGAAAAATAGTTTGGTTACAATCTTCGTAGGCTTAGTCCATCAAATATTTTCCTTTTACCGTTGTGTTCCTTTTACATTTGTGGGTTTTACCCTTTGTCGCGATCTCCTCTTAAGAGGATATTTGACTTAAGACAATCTCTTTTGTTGACATATATCTTTTTATCGTAGAAAGAATATTGATTTTTTCGTTATCCATATGTTCTACCATAGTACACCAATGTGCCCTCTAGTGCTTTGGTAAAAGATTTTCAATAGTTCACATCATTAATTATAACATGACTATGTCAATATCTATAAGATATTTCTTGATATCTTCATCTACCATGTAATCAATGGCATATGGGTACTTGAAAAAAGGTGTTTTGCACTTTAGTATTAGTACTACTAGAGGACACATTTTAGGGGTGTAATACGAGTCGAGCATTGGCATGCTCAAGTTCGTCTCTTTTATAAACAACCCAAGCCTAAATTTTGTACGAGCTTTAAAATGTGCTCATATTCGGCTTGTTTAGAAAGTGAACGAGCTCGAGCGGAGCTTTTGACGAGCCGAGCCTGAGTAGTTTGGCTAAGATAATGCTCTAACAGTGTTATTTTAGTCAAACGAACCGAGCTTTACCCGAACGAGCCGAGACGAAATATTATACGAGCTTTAAAATGTGTACATATTCGGCTCGTTTAGAAAATGAACAAGGTCGATCCTAGCTTTTGACGACCCGAACGTGAGCCGAACCCGAATAGCTTGTCTCATATTACAACCTTAGACACATTTTATATGGACTATCAACTTCTACTTTCTAGATTGGACTTAGTTGGTAGACCATCCAAGGACACTTCCCCGCCAAACAAAATTTTTAATTTTAGGTATCATGAATAGATTCCAAATCCACGTAGTCTCATTTAGGGAAAACCCCTTGTATTGTGTACAAGGTGACTATTGTTTTCGACCATAACATCAATCAATTTATGATAAAGATAGTCTTTGATTTGTTGAATGATTTCTTGTTGGAGAGTCGGATCTACATGACTTTGAGTTTGTCAAGGTCTCATTTTTGTCAATGGTTCGTAAGCATACAAAAGCGTCTCATTTGTTGAAATACATGACAAATTGTGCAAATTATTAAGGAGTGGCTCCTCGCTAATCTAATTATCCTTTCATAGTTTTATTGTCTCACCGTCTCCAACATTTCATCTAAAATGTTTTTTTAAAATCCGATCGGATATTTAAGCGTGGTCTTCATTACCAAAAGGTA